>OZ019975.1:5108086-5708086 GCA_963970395.1 Ephialtes manifestator
TTACGAGCGAAAAATTGGATACCCAAAAGCAATTGCTCGAGTATTGTAAACACTGTCAATAATTAGTATATTGTGCAACTAGGGCCAAAAGTTAGTAATTGCGACGAGTGTGAGGCAATTGTTGCCCGAATTAAGCGAGGGTTGCAATCACACGAGTCTCAAACACTAATTTTTGCCTATGTTGCAAACTATACTTTTTGTAACAGGTGCGTAAATACACTGTTGGAAAAGACTGGAAGTTTTTATGCATAAACTCGTAATCCAAATTTGATATACAATTGTGGTTTGAAATTCATGTACTTTTCCAGTGAAATTAAAGCAAATAATTAAAATTTAAATACTTTTACTGTAAACTGAAAGTAAATTCTTCAATGTGCTGTACCATACATTAATTTTACATTACACTTGTATATTAAATTGAATATACGAGTTTATGCATAAAAACTTCCAGTAAAAGTACATTAAATTTCAATTGGATTTTTTTGCAGTGTAGTGCACCCAGAGCTATCGGTTTGATGGATTTATTTGAATAAAATACGGGATCTATTTCAAACTAATAATATTTTATTCCAATCAAATAAAACTTACTTGAAATGAATACGATTTATGTGAATGAAATAAAATCTATCTGATGAAAATAAAATGCTATTACTGCTAGCATTTGAAGAAGAAATTTATTTAATGGCTGGCCTAATCGAATTTTATCTCGATCAAATAGAATTTATTGCATACAAATAAATCGAATTCATTTCTAATAAAATTTATTTGATTCAAGTAAAACTTCATTTATTTAAAATAGATCCTATATTCGATTTAAATAAATCCATGAGACCAATTTCTCTGGTTGTATGGTACTGCAAAGTGAGGTTACAAATTTTCATTTCTAGGAACGAAAGTGAAGCAATCGCGAATCCTAAATGCGCCAATCTATATTTTTAATACTGATATGAAATCAGCCAATTTCGTCCCGTAAAACTATCATGAAAAGTGCTCCTTTTCATGCACGTGTTACAAAAAATCTTAATATTATTTTCTTTGTAGAATATTAGCGGACACACCCAGAGAAATCGGTCTGATGGATTTATTTTAATTAAATACGGGTTCTATTTGAAATGAATAAAAGTTTATTCCGATCAAATAAAATGTATTTAAAATGACTACTCTTTATTCGAATGAAATAGGATTTTATTTCGATCAAATAGAATTTATTGCATACAAATAAATCATCTTAGTTACAAATTAACTTTATTTTATGCAAATAAAATGTTATTTATTTCAAATTGATTCAATATGTAATTCAAATAACTTCGTCAGATCGATTTCTCTGGGTGCGAACGTGAAATTAATTATCGGTGAAGATCTTTACGCGATGACCAGCGCTATGAACATTGTCGGTGATGATGGTAGAGTAAAGTCATCGTGGAGATGTGTTAAATACTTTCGACTCCGCATATGGCTCGTAGTAACGGTGGAAAAAGATGAGATTGCGATCTTGATTCGTGTATCATAGACAGTTCATGGGTCGGAAAAAGATACCGGAGAGATATGTGGCCGATTTTTTTTATTCATCTCGATTTGATAAATAGAAAATTGATGATTATCGAATGGAAAGCACATATGCTTGAAAGATGCTCGCAAATATTTTCGATCCCGTGAAGTGCGATGATAAATTTAATTCAATAGTAAATCAAATTGATCCGAGAAGTTTAAGCATTATATTTTTTTTTAATACGTTAACTTAACTTTTAACTTATTTCTTACAATATACTATACACTGTTAAAAATACAAGAGAATTTAATATACAAAACGATATGAGATTTACGAAACGGGTATATGAATTCCATATTAATATACATTTATTGTATATTTTTATAATAGTATGAGAATTCTCCGATACAAGTATTTGAAAATTACAGTACATGAGTACTGTAATCTTCATTTTAGTATACAAATATTGTATTTGTCAATGACGAATGCATCTGAAAATTAATGTATGCTTGAATGCATATACATGCATTCGAGCTTTATATACGGTATATTAATTTTCAAAAACAAATGTTTTAAAAGTGCAGATGAATTTAATATACCATATATGAATTCCATATTAATATACTTTTATACACTGAAAAAAAGACCATGGTATTTCGAACAATAATACCATAGTAAAACATTTATAATATGTGGAACCATATTTTATAGTTGAATCAGATTTTATATGGTTTACCGAACTATTGTCGTGAAGTTAAGGAAACTATGCAGTTTGGATAGTGAATAAGAAGTGACGAAGATTGAATATTCCACCTCTTATATAGAGGCCAGATGACAATTCGCTCGCGAGAAAGTTCTATCCCGTTGGCCATCTATCGGAACCGACGGAACTAGGCAGTGTGTGAGATTTGCATCATGAACGCTTGCGGACAAAAAATTGATGTTGAATATAACAATAAAATATTGCAGCGAATACTATGCATTATTACAAGCGTCCATGATGCAAGTCTCACGCGCTGCCTAGTTCCCTCGCTTCCGATAGATGGCTAGCGGGATAGGACTCTCTCGCAAGCGAATTGTCATCTGGCACCTGTAGAAGAGGTGGAATATTCAATCTTTGTCACTTCTGATTTTTGTCTAACTCTGACGTCCGACTCGCAACTGAGCAGCGGCGACAGTGAGTATTGGAAAAAAAGTCACTCTAAGCTGACATCCCGCTCTTCTATATTCACTACTATCAGTGAATATAGTAAAGATGTAAATATTAGATATTACTTGTGATTATAAACAAAAGACTTATTGCCATACACAGTTCGTTTTATCAACGAAATCTATAGTGAGTGTATATTATATGTGACCATAATAAATGTAAAACATACTATTCACAAGAACTCATTTCACATGGTATATAAATCCACATAGAAGCGTTCGCTCTACACCATATCCGTGTTATAGTACACAAAAGTATTGTGAATCTAGCAACAATAGTAAGTATGTTGAACTATGGGCATCATCATCATTTACTATACAGGATGATAGGAATAAATAAACATGACTGGAAAATAACTATATATTTTATATGCCTTTGTTGTTCTACAATGGTTTAAAATACGTTATAAATAGTGAAAGAACGAATAGTTGCAACTAACATACAGAAATAGTTGACATAACTAAGAAAATATGGCACGTGATAACTATATTTTTATTGATTACGATAACCATAAAAACATTGTCGTCCTCTCTGGGAAACATAGTTTATAGTAAAAATATGGTTACTCTGACCATATTTTTTTCTCAGTTTAGTAAATTTAAGAATAGTATAAAAATTCTCCGATACTTATTTGAAAATTACTAAAAATTAGTATTTGTCAATGACGAATACATCTGAAAATTAATATAACGGTATATGTATCCGAGCTTTATATAGTGTATATTAATTTTCAAACAAACATTTTTTACAGTGCAAGCCTTTTTCTGAGTGCAAGAAACAGAGATTTCGAGACAACTGCGAGCATCAAAGATTGAGAAATTCACTTTGCCGCACAATATCATCAGAGGCGAATCATCAGAGTCTATCAGCGTTTGCGTGTATGATACAGCTGCGGTGAGAGACAAAGCGACACAGCAGCCGGGCTAGACCACTTTCGCGCACCCTGCTCTCGAGACGAGCGATGGTGAAGAAAAAAAAGAGGCGTGGGAGGTGGGCAATACTCTCCTCCTTTAATATATCCTCTCCCAGTCTGTCAACTCGACATCAACTAGCGTGCACAGTAAAAAAATATTTCTTTGAAAATGAATATACCGTATATGAAGCTCGGATGCATATACCGTTATATTAATTTTCCGATGCATTCGTCATTGACAAATACGATATTTGTATATTAAAATAATCACGTACTGTAATTTTCAAATACCACAATCGGAGAATTCTTATACTATTCTTAAATTTCCTATAAAAGTATATTAATATGGAATTCATATATATATACCCGTTTCGTAAATCTCATATCGGTTGGTATATTAAATTCACTTGCATTTTTAATAGTGTTAAACATTTGTTTTTCTCATACTATTCTAAAAATTTACAGTAAAAGTATATTAATATGGAATTTACATACCCGTTTCGTAAATCTTATATGGTTTTGTATATTAAATTCTCTTGCATTTTTAACAGTGTGTGCACTTGTCTGTATATATCTTTACTTATACAGAGTACATTTTTTTAAAAATTAATATACCGGTTATAAAGGTCGTTTGCATATACCGTATATTGATTTTCAGATGTATTCGTCATTGACAAATACAATATTGGAATATTAAAATGAAGATTAAAATACTAACGTACTGTAATTTCCAAATACCAGTATCGGAGAATTCTTATACCATTTTTAAATTTACAATAAAAATATATTAACATGAAGTTTATATACCCGATTCGTAAATCTCATATCGTTTTGTATATTAAATTTACTTGCATTTTTAACAGTGTATATACACTGTAAAAAAAATTTACATGAAATTTAATGTATTTTGCTTCCTCATAGAGGAAGCTTTGTTTTCATGAAATTTTTTTTTTTCGAGATTTTCATGTCAGTATGCTTAGAATCACCTAAAACGTCGAGAAAAGTGGTTTAGAAAAAATGTCCGTATGTATGTATGTGTGTGTGTGTGTGTGTGTGTGTGCTGGGCTTCGAAAATTCAATCTCCTCTCACTCGGTAACCGTTCGAGCGATCTGGCTCAAATTTGGCACGCAAGTAGAGTAGCTGCCCCTCTTTGAATGTTGTGATTTTTGCCAAAATATGTGAAGTCATTAAGATTTTATGTTGATTTTAATTTGTTGAAAAAAGGGCGTGGTCGCTCTAACTTTCGTAAAAGTTCGCCGATTTGGCTAAATAGTTCTTCATAACTGAAGATACGTTCAATGTTGTATGGTATTGAATTTCGACGAAATCGGTAAAGCGGTTCGGATTTTATAGAATTTTGAATTTTTCGAAAAAAATAGATTTTTATCTAAATTACGTCGAATTTCAACAAATGAACAGAAATTTTGTACAGACGAAAAATAACATTCAGAAATGCCATGTACCAAATTTGGTGACGATCGGTAAAGTCGTTCGGATTTTACACCATTTTTCATTTTAAAAAAATGTAGATTTTCGCTATAACTTCCGGAAAAGTTGAGAAAGTACGACAAAAATTTGTATCTAATCAAAATTAGATGTAACGGTGTTTGCAGATGTGATTTATAGCTGTATAAAACACCTCTGCAAAAGAGACACAAGGTATAAAAAAAAAAGATGCAAAGTAGAACCTTGCACATTGCTTCCTCATTATTTTTCGCTTTTTACAAAGCTTCCTCTATGAGGAAGCCAAAATTGAATAACATACTGCTTCCTCACAGAGGGAGCTTTGTAAAAAGCGAAAAATAATGAGGAAGCAATGTGCAAGGTTCTACTTTGCATTTTTTTTATCGGAAGTTTTAATGCATAAACTAGTATATTAAACTTAATATACAAGTGTAATATAACATTAATGTATGGTATATAACATTAAATAATTTACCTTAATTTTATAGTAAAAGTACTTGAATTTTAATAATTTGCTTTAACTTTATTGAAAAAGCACATGAATTTTACACCACAATTGTATATTAAATTTCGATTACGAGTTTATGTATAAAAACTTCCAATCTTTTTTAACAGTGTAACTAGTGCACTGCGTAGTACCCCACATACATCGAATACCTGCATACCAGACGGTGGTGGAGTACTCTCGAGTATTCTGTGTTATCGCATATAATACTCCAGCTACACAACGTACGTATATAATCCTGTTGTACTACAAGCATATTATATACATATACATGTATATATAGAGGTATACGAGCAGGTGGAGCGGCCAGAGAAAGTTCAGACTCTCTCACGCTGTGTCGCTGTCTCGTGGGCTGTACCTGCAGCTTCTAGGGTATCAATGAAGCTCTGGAATTCGTGTATACTCTATCGGTGCTGGCAATTAATTTCATGGAATTAGAGGCCACCGCTATTTATTATTGTTTCAACCAAAGAGACTAACAATTTCATTCCTACTCTCCACCAGAAAATTGCGAGCTATTTTCACTTGGTGCGTATCAACTCTTGGCTCATTTCGTAGGAGACACGCGAATGAGTATTTTCGCGAATAATAATGAAACGCGAATCTCCACGACTAAACAATGGGCCATTCTGACGAGAATCCGACGATATCACCGCTGGATTCTCCTCGTCGAGAAAGAGAGTGAAATAGCTTTGTTTATACCTTGCAACTATATGTTAAGTTACTCTATTATATTCACCTTTGTCAGGGCTTTGTATCACAGGACGTGAGAATTTTTCAGTGAAAAAGTCGAAAGTGACTGAAGGCTGAGAAAATTTTTTCTCACGAGTGAAATCTGACGTTAATGAAATGTAACGCCGCTACTATATGTACATAAGCTATTAGGTATATACATAAGTGGAAGAACATCTGGTTGACTCCAGAGAGAATCTTGTGTATCATCTCACGAGAAAAATTTCTATTACGAATAAAAACGATAAGTGCGAGTGGAACGATGAGGGAAAAAGATAGAAGGCAATTCGATGTGCCACAGCAGTCACTCGTAATTGCATGGCCGAGTGCGATCAAATTTGCACACTGTAAAGAGCACACGTTCGCTTTAATCGAGCGTTCGAGATTCGACAAGTGCTCGGGCAAAAGAGTCTTCTACGGTTTTTCCATCGTCACGCTGTGGTCGATGTTTTTTTTTATTTGTATTTACATGTACAACTCAGAATTATTTGAGAAAGAGTACTCGAGAAATTAGAAAACGCGTCCCAGATGATAATTTCTCTCTAATGAGGTAAGAGGTCCGAATGTGGATCAAAATTCAGAAAGTTCGTCATACAGAACGTTCCATTTTCACTTTTAAAGAAAATAACGGTTCAATTTATCTTTGGACTTGTGAAGTGAAAATATTCAAATGGAATAGAAAATAGTAATAAGAGAGACGTTTTTTTTTCCAAACGACGTTGAAAGCTTTTGAATTAAATCTCGATTAAAAATTCAAATTAGGTAGCAAGAAATCTACATATTTATTTGTAAAAAGTTTGGAGCAATTTTTTAAAGGGTTTTGCTTTTTTTCTGCTGTTTGCCTAGTTTGAACTAAGAGCAAAATTGTCAACCATTTAGGTATATGTGGTTCCACTCTTGACCTTGGTAATCACTATTGTAAATTATTTTCGAGATGTCAGAGATATAAACCATGGTATTTACCAGGTGGTACCTTGGAAGAAATTACGACTCGAGGGCATGTGCATGTAATGTGTTATTTCGACAGGCATTTTAACAGCTCTGCAATTTGGCAGCAAACAACTGCTTATTGCAATTGCATAGTTGGTGAAAAGTGATAGTAAATGTGTGGCAGTTTCATTCTGTTCAATCTTATCCTACGTTGATAAAAACTGAAAAAAATAATATCACAGCAAAACTGGATGCGATTATTTAGTACCATATAAAAATTTCGAGTCCACAGAATTTTCAATATATTTTTGCGCGCTTATCATATATGAAATATGCAAAAAGAGAAAGTATTGTAAGATAAAATAAAATCTGTGTGTCCTTGATTCCAATAATCATTCAGAAACACAAGAACTTTTACAAAAGGCTGTGGAACATAATGAAATTTAGTAAGTATTCGTCTTCTATGTATAAAATATAGATTTGATAATAAATTTCATCCAAAATCTTCACCCCTTCTTATGCTTTATCTTAAATGTGAAAAAAAAGTAATTGTAAAGAGTTTAAAATAATTAGGAAGCAATTTGCGAAGTTCCACTTTACAGCTCTATTTTTTCTAACCATAACTTTTCAATATAAATATTCTATAACTTAAAAATTATGAAAGTAAAGAGAGATAAAAATATAAATTAGAAAGGAATTTACAAGGTACGATTTTACAGGCTTGTTTATGTTGTAGACATTTTTCGAAAAATTCAAAGTGTCGTAAAATTTCAACCGCTTACCCGTTTATTTTCAATGATGTACCGTATGTGGACGCCATAATATAAGATTTAAGTACAAATTTGAGAAAAAAAAGCAATTTTTCAATAGATTTATTGAAACTAAATCTATTGAAAGATTCCTTTTTTCCATGACAGCATGTTATTTTCTTTATGAATCAAAATCAAAAATAATAAGATTTTCGCTAAATTTAGCAACGATCATGATTTAATGTTAGCCCACTTGGGTACAAAATTTCTCACGGACACAGAGATTCGTTCATTTTTTCTAACCCACTTTTCTCAATATTTTGGATCATTCTGAGTGCCCTGACATGAAAATCTCGACAGAAATATTTAGACAAAATTTAGACAAAACTTCCTCTACGAAGATGCAAAATAATTATTATCCGAAATTTCCAGTGATTTTTTAAATTAAAATTATACTAGTAAGATTGGATGGGAGTCAAAATAGCGATTGACCAAAATCGCGAATGGTTAAAATAGCGTATTTCATAATAAACAGAACGTCTGAATCTAAAATGGGCATCATTATGAAATTCGCTATTTTAACCCCCATCTTATTAAAATGCAATGAAAATAGCGAATGGCGTTCGTTATTTTGAAATTCGCTATTTTAGCCATTCGCTCTTCTGTATATCAGGATCATTGCATTCAATCTCAATCTTCATTCTTATATATTTTTCGTGCAATATAAAATCTTGAAATCATTGGCTTGATTCGTAGAGCCAAAATTAGCATAAACAATGATCGAAACTGCAAGAAGAAAGTGCTCGTAAAAGTTGCACGGTGTTTTCCATTCCGCAATAAATGAAGAAATAAAGTCGCTCGAAGTACCGGAAGATCAAGAATCGATTCCATGGTGCGAGAAAGAATTCAGGGAACGCGGTGTGGCTGCTGCATCATGTGCGAGCCGCACGTCCGACTCTTATATTTCTTTCTCTTTCACTGGTTCGCGCGAACTCGACACACTCTTTCGTATAAATAGTTAGCAAGCTATCGGATCTCTGTACTTGGTTATTCGTACATAGTCGGGAGCGTACATGGGCGATGGAACGAGCGCGAGAGAATTCTTGAATACTGTTGTGGTACGCGGTGGGAGATGGAATTATTCGCCGCGTGAGATAGAGAGAGAGTGGATCTTCCGGTAGACGATGGAAGGGACGACGATGGTTGCGCCTAGGATATTTTCACGATTCTCCCGAGACCTCTAAAGCTGCTATACGGCGTCAACAGATTTAACGAGATAGAGAAAAGTAAAGACTCGCCGCTGACCTTTTGCACTCTTCCTATGTCGAGAGGTTCCACGTGTGTGAGAAATTCCTCAGCAGTTTCGATTAACGCCTATGTAGCGTAGGACTATTTAACAGCGGACTCTGCTGACCGTTATGCGTGTGGGCGTTCACTCGATGCTTGTAAATCGATTTCCCTCAAGGGAAACATCGAGTTAAGGTCGTTCATTCAACATTATAAACGAAAACGTCAATTTTTTTTTAACTTTCCGTGTGATATCACAGGGTGGCCGCCGGTCAGGGAAAAAAAATTGGTCAGGGTATCAGAGAAAAGTCAGGGAATCTCAAAGTTGGTCACACTGTTAGAAAATGATTGGAAGATTTTATTCATAAACTCGTCATCGAAATTTAATATACAATTGTGGTATAAAATTCAACTACTTTTACTGTAAAATTGAAGTAAATTATTGAATTCTCCGTACCATACATTAATTAAACATTACACTTGTATACTAAATTTAATATACTAGTTTAAGCATAAAAACTTCCAGTAAAAGTACATTAAATTTCAATTAGATTTTTTTAACAGCGTTCTCTCGTCAAATCCTTGTTTATGTTAACCAATAACTTGATTGTGCCTATCAAGTTTTCTTGGTAACATTTTTAACCAAGTTTTTGGTAGTTCAAACGAAGCCTTTTTCTGAGTATGAAGCGCCTCCAACCTCCTTTAAAAAGCCGCAGTTTTGTGCAATCGGATGCGAAGATAAATATTGACGAAAGGGATAACAGAGGGTAGATAAAAAAGTGTCTGAGCAAAGACGAAAGTGCGAGCCAGTAGAAATTGCTTGTGTATACTCGCGAGAAATCGAGAAGGGCAGATGAGGCCAGGGATGAGAAATAAGAATCTCGCGGATTCGAAAGAGAGTATATACAGCCAAGATTCCTTGGCAGTGGCTGGCTTAGTTGGGCGGAGGCCAAACTATGACGAATAAGTCAGCGGTGGCAACGTCGGGGCCGACGGCTAGCTGCCGGCTAACTGTGCGCTCTGCTACACGAATGACGGTAAACAGAACCAGCGCAAATCAAGAATTTCGCCAAGTGCGATAGAGGTGCAGTCTCAAGAAAAGTGAGATGCATAGCTTGAGACGAACGACGTCGACGAGAGCTAAGAATTATCTCGCCGCGTGGGACTGCGTTAACTGCAACACAACAATTTCAGTTTTCCTCTCGGCTCTTTAGCCATGCGTCTCGTTATTGTTGTTCTTTCATTGTTTAGCTACCAAAAAAACAAAAAAAGAAAAAAAAAATGTAAAATTCTCACTGGCAAAGCAAAAACATTCTTGTTTTGCTCGCGTGAACTATTAAAAATTTACCCCGACATTGAAAACTTGAAACGAAAGTATTTTAATTACGTGAACACTTTGTCAATAACAACAAAAAATAACGTATCGAGATTCATTTAGTTACTTTTTAAATAAAAATTTAGTAAACAGCGCTCGTGATTTTTTAACCTGGAAAACTTGACGAGTTTATTTGTTTGCAGGGAACCTGGAGGGAAATATCAGATTAATTTCGAAGCTCGAGTGGTATTCGGGGGATTATTTTTTCTATTCAAATTGCGACAAATGGAATTGCACCATGAGACAAAAATTATCATTCTCACAAGGAAATTTCACAATCAGAACAAAAACCTTTTAATTCATGTTTAAAGTATTGCAGTTAAATACACAATTGATATAGACATTTGTATATTGATTCCAGACTGAGGTTTTCGATTTAATCGTATTAACAGGGACAATTCCCTTTACTTTTTCATCAATAGTTTGCAAGGATTCAACTCCAAACCTACTCATATCAAATAAAAATCCTTTGACTGCCACGATAAAATTCAATCTGTCAGTTTGACAGATGGTTGACGCGGCTAAATGATTTTTTGTTTTATATATATAACCAACACGCAAAATTATCAAAAAATTATCAGTATAATACCGTGTAGCTTGCCCCACGTGACGTCGAATGCTGCAATTCCATTGGTCGAAATTTGGATGGGAAAAATAATCATGATAAAAATATAAAGTTGTATAATAAATTACAAAAATTATAAAACTCCCGACTGAAAAAAAAAGTTTAATTAATAAACAAATTTGGTAAACAAAAAATTGTGATTTAATAATCATTTGCTTATTATAGTCGGGACGAATTTCCACAAACATTGATAAATCAATCTCCTGACTATAATATGCAAATGACTATTATATAAATATTTTTTTTTGCACATTACTTCTTCATTCATTTTCATTTTTCACAAAGCCGCCGCCAGGAGTAAGCTTATTTACTAATTTTGGCTTCCTCACAGAGGAAGCTTTGTAAAAAAATGAAAATGAATGAGGAAGCAATGTGCAAAATTCTACTTTGCAACTTTTTCGTTACCTATATAGTTTTTGAAAAATTGAAAATCACGATCACGACCCAATTTAATAGATAGCGGCACTGTATGTTATTTTTCATCTGTAGAAGATTTCAGATGATTTGTTGGTATTTTACGTGAGTTAGAGAAAAACGAATATTTTTTTTTAAATTCAAAATCCCATAAAAACCAGTACCATTTGTGGCCATCGTATTTTTTATAAATGTATAGCTTTATTTCAAACTTTTCGTACATCAACATTTGCAGTGATGCCTCTTAAGATTTATACGTGCATAGCTGCATGCAATTCGCCAACTATATAACCCGAATATGTGTCTAGAGCTTTCGTCAAAATCTTGTCGAATTACGTAAAGAGTTGAGAATTTGATGAATCAGCTGATGATATTTTAATTATTGATACAGTACTTTTTGTAATGGAGACGAACGAACGACAAAATGACGATAAATGTTTCCAAAATACACAACGTTATGAAAAATCCTGATTAAATACAGGTACACGGAGAAAAAAGAGTAGTTGAGCCAACACAGCTTTAATGAGTTGGCCAGAAATGAGTTGCTACAACGATTTACTCGGTGCCTATAACAATCTCGAATAGTTGTCGTGACATCGAAAAGTGAGTTCGCCCAACTCTCTAGTGAGTTCGCCCAACTAATCAGTGAGACCGCGCAACCACTTTAAACCAACGCAACGAGCACTTGCAGCCAAATTTTTTCTTTTAATCGAAGCATCCGTGATAACCGAAGTATGACGAACGCCTATTTTCATGAAGTTTCACATCACTATTAGACATAGACATTTTTTGCAAAAAAAATGCTATCGATAGACTTTTTTTGCAAGAAAATGCTGTCTATCGATAGACTTTTTTGCAAGAAAATGCTGTCTATCGATAGACTTTTTTGCAAATGCTGTCGATAGACATTTTGTGCAAAAAAATGCTGCCGAAAGAAATTTTTTCCAAAAAAATACTTTCGATAGACTTTTTGCAAAAAAAAAAGCTATCGATAGACATTTTTTGCAAAGAAATACTATCGATAGACAGGATGCCACACTCATCTTAGAATGCACTCTTAGACAGATGAAATAAGACATTGATCACTATAACCTCAAACCGTCTTAATTTTATCAACTGTAATCTCAAACTGAATCATATCAACTGTAACCCCAAACTGTATCAATTTCATCAAGCATAACGTCAAACCGCATTAATTTTATCGACTATATGTCAATTCGGCATTTTTAATAAATACGCACAATTTCTACCGATAGCCGGGTCAAATCGTGTTCTGTTTGGCAAATTAGTTGTGCCAACTAACCGGTGGGTTGCATACAACCGTAATAGATGGTCACTGCAACCCAACCTATACAACTAACTAAAAGCAGTTGTCTCAACTCACAAAATTCGAGGTTGTATGGACTTACGAAAAGTGAGTCCGTGCAACTACTTCTTGGGTGTACCCAATTACTTTTTTTTCTCCGTGTACAGAATTAAAATAGCGACGAAAAACGTATCTAAGTGTGGGGGTGACCACAACCGGTACTTCTACCCTATTTGCTAAATTTCAGCCCGATTGTTAAAGCAGATTCATGAGATATGTAAGTTTGAATTTTGACCGACCCCCACACTCACACGCACATCCATCCAGACATTTTTTCTAAACCACTTTTCTCGACGATTTAGACCATTTTGAGTTTACATACATGAAAAACTCGGAAAAGAATTTTTGCACGAAAACTAGGCTTCCTCTATGAGAAAGCAAAAAGAAGCCGCTTTATTAATTGTCATGTAGATTTATTCCATATTGATATTGTACACTGAAAAAAAAAATTACCATTGTGGGCTGCCAAAAAGAAGTATTTATGAATGAACTCTAGTTCTTATTCGTTCAATCCTATTTAACATTGAAATAATAAAATATTATTTTGCTCATTTTAGAGTTTTTGTTTCGATCTCGTATGGAATTGGAGAAATTAGAATTCAAATTAAGTTGATAACGCTTGTTTTTGGAAGTCCGCAAACGATGGATTTATTGAATCAATGTCATTTTTTTTTCAGTGTAGATTTATAATCATCTGTTAAAATTTTTTTTAATTCTTATAATTCCAATTTCGAAGTCGAAGTTGGAGTTATCAATAGTTTACTATAGCTTTTTTGTTGTAGATCCAATTGATAGTACTATGGTAAAGGAAGGTTTTTTTTTTTGAGGGAAACAAAATTGCATCCCTTTGAGCGAAATTATTTCATTCTCAAGATCCCCGCACGTGTTTATTTCTTGCGGCTGAACTGCAAGCTCATTAAAGCCTCCTCTGCGATCGCGTAGGAAACTGGCACGATAATTGGCAGATCCTCTTCCTCGCCTGAGTACTTGAGCTACTCATCCTCGCAGTTGACCAATTAGGGAGTCACTGAGGAGTGGAACCAAGGTGCTTTCGAGTGCCGCCAGTAGCACGTTCTCTGTCTCTCTCTTTCTCCTCGACGAGACGAGTGAAATACCTTGAAATCTTTTATGACTTCGCCCAGCACGTTGCTCTCGTGGAAGCGGAAGTGTTGGGATGAAAACTGAAGAGAGTTTGCAGGAGGTCGCGATGAAGAAATCGGAAATTCGTTCCTCGTTCGTGAGGCCGTTGCTCTCTTTCACTTTTTCAATGTCATTGTATTTTTACTACCATTCAAGACAATTCAATGGATGGACAAAGAATAATAAATTGTTTATTGTTGTCAGTTCAAGGCAAATTATTTTATTCTACCTCTCGAGTACCGGAGATTTTTTTGCTGGAAACAGATAACCCTGATTTATTTTGGTTATAACAATAATTTATAAGTAATGATACCTTAAAAAGATGTGCAACATATAGACAGTGGTTCTCTTTCACATGGGATCTTTTTTTCTTTTTTTTCGAGAAAAAAAAAATCCCCTAACTTTCCCTAACAATTCGTCACACGGAGAAAACGTTTTTGCTAGGCCAGCCAATCTTTTTTTAAAATGGTGATAAAATTACGTTATTTGTTAGCCTAACTAAAAAATCGGTTGATCTTACAAATCTTCTTGCTAGATTAAGAAATCTTTTTTTTTAGAACAGCAAAAAAACGTATACTATCATTAAAATACAAATTATTTGCTAACCCAACAAAACCATTTTCTCCGTGCAGTTTTCCCCGACCAAAGTTCATCTTGTATCTATCAGTTAATACCCACAATTCTATATTTTAATAATACATTTTTTAACGAAATTTCGTTAGACAATCGAACAATGCAATAATATATTAAAAACATGTATTCTTTTTTTTGAGATTTTTTTTTTAATTAGTACATTGCATATTTTTGTATCTATACTCACGTATTTATTTTTAAATATGTTTTCTAGTCTTAAAATACGGTCTGTAGAATTGTAAAAATTGAAAATTGAGGTAAGATTATTAGGAACCAAGTTCTGTGTCAAAATTGTTTATAACAATTGTTTTGGCAGTCTTTTCCTTACACGCTTACAATATTTAAACGAGATATCGATCACAGAAAAAACCAATACTCGTCATGTAATTTTGCAACTGTTTCTCTCTCTTTTTTAATGATTCTATTTTGTCGATCTTCTTTTTCTTTGGCATCTTCGACAAGCTTTTCAATGATAAAAAACGGATTTTTCGATTGAAAAACAGGTTTTTCTAACAAAAAAATTAATCCCTTTACTGAAGCATCTTTCATTTGTTCCCTAACCAGATAAAAAATTTCCTGACTTTTCTCTGATTATTTAACCAATTTCTTGTTCCTCTGAGATTTCCTGTTGTTTTTTTTAAATTATTTGTAAATTAATGTACATTTGTTTTTGAAGTGTTCGTGCATAATTTAATGCGTTAAATTTACTCGTAATGTACTTTAATATTGCTTTACCATATACAGTACTATAAATCAATATTATCGTTTATTGTTTTTACAGCATAATATTATACTGTATTTTTAATAAAGAAATTTTTGCAAATTTCATATACTTGCCAGTATAAATATACGACATATTTTCATAAAAATTCTTCACTTAAGAGAAACCGTCAACATTTTTTAAAATACGTAACGTTGTGACGGAACTGCGTCATTCAATACTTCCAATGAAGTTATAGTAATTTCTAATTTTTAAATGTGCATATTGCAATATTGTACAATAAAATACTTTTTTCCGTTTCTTGGTTATACACTGTAAACTCGTGGGTGTTTGGTTGGTAAATAAAGCAATGAAAATAAAATGATTTATATTCCTTTATTTAGATTTTATAAAATGTTTATAAAACGATTTGAAAATGCTTGGTAAAATCTGCAGGAACATAAGTCAACCCATATAGTCGTTGCTCGACTTTCCTTTTTACGGTATTCCAATGCACTAAACCTATAATTTAAAATTATTGAAAAGTGTTGAAGATTAAACGAAAAATTGTTGTAACTGTCGGGCAATTATATGAACTTACGAAAGCGAGATCCTTTCACAATTCACAGGAAGTCGAATTATTTCGTGGCAGGAACTGGAGAATTCTCATATATTCAGATAAACAGATTAAAGATATGGAATTTCACCGAACGGCATCAAGAAATTTTGTTGTTTAATATACCGAGTGTACGTTCAAGTTTGTGATTCGCGGTTGGCCTGCCACGTGCTCTTCCTCGTTTGCCCACGAGTTCGTCCGCTTTGCTCTGCTCCAAACACCCTACTTTCTCTCAACGACAGCGGAATTCTGCTCTCCAAACTCGATCGCTCGGCGACCCGGTCGTAGCCTCTTAATCATATGCGTCCTCGTCTTGTAATTCTCAACGATAAAAATAAATAAATATGTCGGATTTGTCGCGGGTTCGACTCAACATTCAGAACCACCAGAGTAAAAGGCCAACGCAATCATAAATGCAGAATATGCCACATGGACGACCGGTCTGCCGTGGAAATTCAAGCTTAACCCGTTTCCGCGCACATTCCTTTGACCACAGGTTTACACACGAATGTTGATTATTCTATTAGATTAAATTGATCCAAGCTCGACATTTCTAACCATTTGTTCATTAAGGTAGTCCTTTTGGGCCTGGTATTCATTTCGCATAAGTTCGAAAAAAATTCGAGAGAATTACAAACATTTCTCGATGGTATAAAAATCTGAAAGAATTCACGCACATCGAAGGTACTGAAAAGATTAATTTTCCATAATAATTATTCTAAAATGTCATTAACAAATTGATGAAAAAAAAATTGTTGAACAAATTTTCCGAAAACCCACATTTCTTTAAACTGGAAATGATTCGTTCATTTTTCTGAACACGTATGAATTTTTTCAGATTTTTTCAATTCACTGTGAATTTTGTGTTTTTTTTCACATATTTTTTCCACATAAAAAAAGAAAAAAATTCAAAGTGGATTTAAAAATCTGAAAAAATTCATACGTTTTCGGAAAAATGAACGAATCATTTTCATTTTTAAAAAATTACTTATTATGTAAAATAATAAGTATTTAACAAATTTTACATTTCACTTTACACCATTCTGATGTTCCATATGTTTGTACAAAATTGCACAATTATCGTATTTGATATGCACTTTATGAAGTTTAAATGTAAGAATCAGGAACAGAATAGTATCATCAAAAAAAAAAAAAAAATTTAATTGATAAGGTCTCCTTAAACGAAATAACCACGTAAAGAAACATAGAGAACGCTTTGTAAAAAACGAAAAATAATGAGGAAGCAATATGTTCAAGGTTCCACGTTGCATTCTTGTCTTGAATAAATGAATAACTATCATGTTTGAATATTATTTCGATTAGATACAAAATATGGGCTTACTATCTCAAGTTTTGCAAATGTTAGAGCGATAATGTTATTTAAAAAAAAATTTTAACTCCATAAAATCCGAACCGCTTTATCGTTTTTACCCAAATTCACACACATATACATACACACATCCAGACAATTTGTCTAGACCACTTTTTTCGGTGTTTTGAATCATTTTGAGAGTTCCGATAAAAATCTCAATTTTTTAATCACGAAAACAAAGCTTCCTCTATGAGGTAGCAAAATGTAAACGGATGAAGCTGAAACTGGCAGACCGAATTAACAGACGCTGCAAGTTGTTAGCATTGCGTCTGCTAGATTCTGTCTGCCAATTTTAGCGCCATGTAAACGGAATAGGTAGATTAATTTACTAGATAGGATTGAGGCATCAATAAATGTATTGTTAAAGGGAACCACACATTCATTGTGAATATTTACAGAAAGGAATGCTTCCAAACTGTGATAATCTTAACAAATAATCTTCATAAAAAACATGTGGGTGAAGTAAAAAAATGTGGCGTTTTCATCACAATTTCGATATACCTGACGTTCTAAGCAAAAACACCTATTAATGTACGGTTCAATATAACTATTGCTCAGGATTAGGCTTCTATGGTTAAAACGAGTACGACAGATAGCGAGAAAATAGGAAAACCTAAAACCTAAAAAAAAAAAAACGATTTTGATCGAGATCGTCAGGTATTCTCATGAATAGTGAAAAAGTCTCCGATGGCTTTTGATTTACTAGTGCATTGACAGAAATATAAAAAATCTGATCTTAATATTTATGATTCGAAGGATTCGGACCCCAATAAATGTGACCCAAAATATCGAACTTAAGTATCGAATATGCTTTCTAGACTAGAATTTCTGGTAACAACGAATAAAAAGGGTGTCGCGAGAAAACAAAATTAAAAAAAATTTAACAAAATAAATTAAATTTAGTTGGTAGGATTGACGATATAATATGAACAAGTATATTACCTGACGTTTTCATAGGATAGTTTAATTGAATCAACACAATATTTAGTCAACAAGGTTGAATATGTCGTTGAGTCAATAACATTTTGATTTCATTCAACAAAAGGAGCAATTAAATATATAATTGGTTCAAATAAATCCATGCATTAGAATATTTTCAAATAAATGGTGTATTTGAAAATTCAGTGTATTCAATTATATATTTCTCTCAGTGCAGTGAAACAACACATACCCTCGTCTTTTTGCCTTGCGGTCCGTCGTGAGTAAAAAAATAGAAATATCTGTCAGAACGTACTTTTCAAAAGCATTATTTTTCCAAACAATGATTTACGATTTATATTCAAAGTCCATAATATTGTGATGACAATTGGAATAAATTGATCGTACAACGATTACTACCGCTTTGACAGTACTAACAAAAAGATTCACGGCGCATAGGGTTCTTTGAGTGGGATTCGAGCTAAGTATTGTACGACGCGTCCAGCATACTAAATCGATCTTCAGCCCCTCTGGAAAGACGGTGAACACAAAACACGCGCTATAGCATAGTGACAAAATTGAATTGTTCATTCACTAACACGTCGGACGTGTTCGCCATTCGAATTGAGGATTATCACGCACAGAGCGATTGACCGTGGTGACGTATAATGGTGAAGGTGTACACCCAGTGCCAAGGTGGTGACCACAGCAGCAGGAAAACGCGTGCCCGAGGTTCTGCACTCCGTGATATTGATGGCACGCGAGGTTCAAATTCTCGCTTCCTCGTTTTACAGAGCTCAGGCAAGATACTTTCTCGAATCGCATATATTGTGTTTACCTTTTGTTAAAATCGCCTTGCCTGGTGTCGAAAATTGACTCAAGGTTCGTCTTATACACCGAGATTGATTTTTTTTTCATTGATTTCAACAAAATAGTGCATTTGAATTTCAAAGAGAACATCTCATTGTCTCTAAAGAAATCTTTACTTAGTGAGCATGTAATAAAGAAACAGTTTCATTGTTTTAAAGAGACGCTTTCATTGATTCATATCAAAATGTGATTTCGAAATTTACTACCTATCTGAATTAATTCCTTCGAAACTATTTTTAAGAAAATTTAATGTAAGCTGCATGTTCAGTTGGAATAAAGAAGGCTGGGTTGTTTCACATACGCCAGATGATCAATTGGTCAGGCTACCAAAGTTTTTGGTTAACACTAGGGTTAGCGGACTCTGGCGCTTAAACGTCCGAGTTTCTTTATTTATGTAAGTTTTGATATTTGACATAAACAAAAAATTTCAATGCATGAACTTGGTCCCGATCCCAGTGGGTCTGACGACGACACCGGCGACCAATCAGATTACGAATAAATCGCTAACGATGAATTTCGTATTTGTCATTCATGAACTTTTTAATATAGGAGGATAAGTTTTGCCTGTCTCACTCGCAACTAACCTCACTTTTTTGTTTTCCGGTTCTCCCGAACGAACGGCTTCGAGTTTGGAGGAGCCACAAGCTTAGCCTATTTCTGCCGTACCTCCGCACATTCTCCCAAAATTTGACTTTTACCTGCCGAGAACTTTAGAAAAAAATAGATTTCGGAATTGTGAGCTGTGGTGAAGAAAGTGCCATTATCTCTTAAGGTTATGTGTTACACTGACCGAGTCGCCATGAGTGCGACAGAGAAAGCGCCATTGGCGCTCGCGGTAGAGCGAGAGAGAACGACAAAAACGAGTAACACATCACGTTAAGTGAAGTCAATGAAAAAAATATACTTGGCTTAAATACACATTTCATTGAAGTTAAAGAAGAAAGTTTCATTGAATCAGCGACGATTTCTTTGAAATCAATGAAAAAGCTTCATTGATTTCAAAGAAATGTTTGAAGAAATGTTTCTTTGATTCAATGTAACTACTTTGCATTGAGTTTGAAATCATTCAATGAAAAGATAGTATTGAAACTCAAGTATTTCATTTCATTGACAAAGATTTCCGTGATTCAATGGAACTTTTTCTCTCGGTGTAGTGGATTGTATTGCGTGTCTATTACATTGCTGATGTATACAATATATAAATAAGCTTGCAAAGTATCAAAGTTCATTTTTACTTGAAATTGGGAGTTTTGAAAGCAGTTGCTCGCGTTTGTCGCACTGAGTTATTCAAAATGTTGAGGATGCGCTTTTTGTACATGATTTCTGACTGCAGTCGTGTTGCTGTTCTTCATTTCTATTATTTTTTGAGTCTTCGATTCTTCGAAACCCATTTTTGCAAACAGTTTTTGAGAGTTTTCATTCAAATAAAGATTATAATTTTACTTTCTTTTTGCTTATGAGATGTCTTTTGAATGCCGTCTTTGTGTTTTTTGTTTTCCTTCATGTTCGAATTTCTCAAATAATCTTGTGTTCTATCAATACTGTCAAATTCTCGTGATGTCACCCAACATCTCGACACATTTGACGATGCAATCTGAATATCTCGTATTTCGTGATTGCATTCACACATGTCAAGATAGATTGAAATTCAATTGTTCAACCCGAGGCTTATTGACTTCATACGCCTCGACTTGTCTCGAGTTTCTTGAGGGCATCACGGACTCAGTGATGGAGGATGAACGTTGCTCGCGATTCTATCAGGACTCCGTGCATCAGAGAAGCGCAGCATTAAGCACTACTTACTACACTAGTACTTATACGTGCAAGTACTAGTCGGTACCTACAACGAGAGTTCGCACTTTCTTGCGATTTCTAAACGGACTTCCGAGCAGCCCGGCAATAATCATCAGCCACTCGGCTTTCCGAATAACGAATAATGCAGCGCACTCCAGTTTCACACAGGAAGTGCGCACGGTGTAACAGTACAAGCCGAATTTTTATTGCTCCCCTTTTCCACGTCTTTACTCTCCTTTGAGCAATTATACATTGCCGAGAAAATACATGCGTAAACTTCTGTGTTGTTCCTGATTAATAGCCTTGGCTTTAAAGCTCATATGAATGCAAATTATTCTGGAGAAAATTTCTCTCTTCAAAGGCCCTCGAAATTTGGGAAGAGTGAAAACGGCAATTTCTTTTTAACGATCGTTTTATATTCATCCAATCGGTATAATACATTTTTTTCACTGGACAATTAAACTATTGCTGGTGAATTCTTTATTTCTCATATAAATAATTTTCCAAGTATGTAATGCGAATGGAAGTTGGTTGAATTAATGCGCTACATTTTATTATAACTTAAATATTTTCTATACATGGAAAATATCAAACAATCGTCACAAAGAAAATATTCGTTGACTCGACCAATCAATTTTTCTGATTCCTCAATAACTCAGATGAGTTATAGAAGCAAGAGCAATTGGTTACACGAACCAAGATTCATTCATAAATAACAGATCAGTTTGAATTACATGTTCATATTAATCGTATTATTGTTTAAAGTAATAAAATAGTCGCGTATACCACAAATTGAGCTAGTTCGTAAAACAAAGATTGGAGCTTTGGAATCATGGTTTTTTGTGGTTATCACTGACAGATCTGAGAACACCGATAATTGACAAGCCATTTTGTTCGATAAATATACTAAGGGATGACTGAGTTGTAACGAGATTATCGAGGATCAACAACCAGTTGACTTTCAACGGCGGTGATTTTTAAGTAATTTTAAAGTCACTGCAAGATGGTCGTTCTGAATATTCTTTTACTCGTCCCAAATATAACCTGTCGTACTGTTTCACCTTTCATTTTAGCTGGGTTAAATATCAGTTATTTTACCGAAAAATTAATTAAACGACACGCGAAATTGACTTGAAACTAACCCAGTATATAGTTGTATCAACAGTTACTTCTGGGTCCGATCTCAGTTACATGACCGAAGAAATACTCGCATAAAGTACCATAAAATAATTTCAAATTGGATCATTCAATGTTTTAAAAATGAACATTATGAATTGTTGTATTGAAGTGACCCTGGAGTCACTCTCCAGTCAATTTACCGGGCAATAACGGAATTTCGACTCCAAAATGACTGCGACTGATTAGTGACTCGCAAATAACTTAAAAATTACTGAGTAAAAATCATATCGGATCCGCCAGGAATGGCTATACACTTGGAAAGGTAGGCTCAAACATTCAATTTTCCCTGCTTATTGTCTTGCATGAAGTAATCGTCAATAGTTGAGGTTACTATTCATAGCGATTATGGCAATATATTGATCAGTTGCCACAAGTAATTTTGGAAAGTTCGAAAACGATCCGTGTAGATAAACCTTTTGCTTAAAATAACAACTTGCCCTTGAGCCTCGTACGATGCACATCGAGCAGTGTAGATCTTTTGTTTTGTACTGTCGTACAATCCACCAAAGTACTGTGAGAAAATATGTAAGATTTCCCACTTTTTGCAACTTCCATATCAAAACTATCAATGGATTTTGAGGTTTTATTTTATTTGAAACAGAGTGCTTCCTGATGCAGGTAGTATCGACAATTTTTTTAATTCGGGATGACAACGTTATATATTAAAGTGCGTACAGAAAACGTTATCGCCCCAAAATATACGGTTGGTCAAATTCTCATTGCATCCTGAATTCCTATGTTACAGCAGAATATTCGAATTACGTCGAAAGATAAAATCTATTAATTTATTTTATCGAAAAGCGACAACCAGATATCTAATTGCTAATTCTAGCAAGAGAAGAAGTATTTTTGAATGAACTCTAGTTCTTATTCGTTCAATCCCATTTGACATTGAAATAATAAAATATTATTTTGCTTATTTTAGAGTTATTGTTTCGAACATGTATGGAATTGGAGGAATTAAAATTCAATTTAAGTTGATAACGCTTGTTTTTGGCAGCCCGCAAACGATGGATGTATTGAATCAATGACATTTTTTTTTCAGTGCGGAATTAGCGACTTACACTAATGTGTTGTATTATATGAAGTTCAAGTGCACTATTTTATGTAAAGAAAACGTGATTTGACTATAGAAAACATCAGAATAAACTTTTTATAGCATTCCAGTGTCAGCAAGGTAGAAAGCTTCCAAATTTAGTGCACCGATCTCATTTTCGGTATAATTATACCGTCTGAAATAAAGTTGTTTCATTAAACGATAATAAATTAATTGTGTAGACTTTGCTTGTACCATTTTTTTCCCATAGATCGGCCACCGAAATGTCGATAAATTTTGCTATTGTAATTCTTAATTGTCTCAATCCATGGACAATTAAGATTTCGGATGTACGGAATTAGCGATTTATACTGCTTGATCTGCATTATATGAAGTTCAAGCGTAGTACCACTTTATATAAAAAATAAGTCTTAACCATATAAAACATCAGAATAAACTTTTTATAGCATTTCAATGTCAGCAAGGTAGAAAGCTTCCAAATTTACTGCACCGATCTCATTATCGGTACGCACCGCCTGAAATAAAGTTATTTCATTAAACGATAATAAATTGATTACGTCGACTTCGCCTACACATTTTTTTTCCCACACGCTCGACCACCGAAATGTTGATAAATTTTGCTATTGTAATTCTTAATTGTCTCAATCCATGAACAATTAAGATAATTTCCTGTCCCAATCGAGAGATGCGGGCCGCCCTCTTGAAGAAAAAAGGGCTCCCGAGTCGTTGAACGAGTGAATTACGAGAGGATAAGAGAACGGTGATGATCAACAGGAGATTCTCTCCGGCGCCACGCGTGTTGCCGGTTGGAAACGAAAATGAGCGAACGAGCGTAAGAGGCTCATTAGAGAGTGTTCGCGTACTCCATGGCCGCCAGGCGTGACCGGCTTTCACGTCTGTTTCCAACATTCTTATTGCCAGGCTTCAGCAGCAGCAGCAGCAGCAGCAGAAGCGGCAACAGCAACAGTATAAAAGCAGCAGTAACATCGCGAGGTGAAGGAGGAGAAGGAGGAAATGCCCCCTCGGTCTCGTGTGCGGCGTGCCGCAAGGCTCGCGCGCTTCTCGCTTCTCTCTTGACTCTTGAATGTATCGCCACTGTGAAGGTGTAAGCGAGACAAGCGAGGCAAGGTCGTTTCTAACGGCCCTGCAAACCTCGGGAGTTACGTCTCACTTCGATATCCCATAGTTGTCTCTCGTCGTACTCGACAACTAGTGATGTAAAGCAACTTGATGGGTCATTTTACCGATGGAAATCCATCAAGAGACCGCTATGAAAATTATTGAAATTACTAATTCGTCTCACACCTTTTTCCTTATAAAATATGTGGCTCAACGATTCTCAAGTGGATTTAAGACAGTTTGTTGTAAATAGTTATGGATGTGCTTGATGATTGCCCATTGGAAATAATTTTTTGCGGATGTGTACTGGATAAATGGACTTTTAATAGTTAGTATAGTTTTTAGAAAATTCTTGTAGTGAAAAATAACTGAATTTGTAAATCGTCTTTTGGGAAAATGAATGAGCTGTACGTATATTAACTCTTTGCGGTCACTCGGGGTCAAAATGACCCTGTTTTGGTGCACTGTAAAAGAATCTTTCATAAAATTAATATACTTGCATTGGAAGTACTATGTACATAAAGTGAGTATTAAATTTCATAAATATTTGTATTGAATTTTCATATGAACAGTGGTTGGGAAAAATGTAACGTTCGATAATATTAAAGCACAATTGCTTCTGGTTCTTCCACCGCTGCAAAATATTTTTCGATGAATATGTATGATTATTTTTCCCATCCAAATTTCGACCAATGGAATCGCTCCATTCGACGTCACGTGGGGCAAGCTACACGGTATTATACTGATTATTTTTTCAACTCCAATTTCGACCAATCAGAGCGCGGTATTCAACATCACGTGGTACAGCTAGGGTAAAATTATATCGATAATTTTTCGAAAATTTCCCGGCTCGGTTGCTAAGCGATAAACAATAATTTTTTTGACACTTGTAACCTCTGCGAATCTTTAAAACGTCAAGGTACTATTAACGGTCGTCAATATGAGTGAGTCAAAAAAGCGATTTGGTGATGAATCGCTTCAGAACATCGCTAAAAAAATAAAACAAAATGTCCCGGCAAATACAGAAAAGAGTAAAAAATCGATTTGGGCGCAATTCACTGCATTTTGTGCAGAGAGAAAATATGTGTTGGATGCAACATAGGTTTTTGTTCTGATTATGAAATTTCCTTGTCAGAATGATAATTTTTGTCTCATGGTGCAATTCCATTTGTCGCAATTTGAATAGAAAAAATAATCCCCCGAATACCACTCGAGCTTCGAAATTAATCTGATATTTCCCTCCAGGTTCCCTGCAAACAAATAAACTCGTCAAGTTTTCCAGAAAAATCACTCGCGCTACGCGCTCGTGATGTTTTAACCTGGAAAACTTGACTCGTTCATTTGTTTGCAACGAACCTGTCAGGAAATATCCGATAATTTCAAAGCTCTTGTGGTATTACAAGTGATAATTTTTTGATAATTTTGCGTGTTGGTTATATATATAAAACAAAAAATCATTTAACCGCGTCAACCATCTGTCAAACTGACAGATTGAATTTTATTGTGGCAGTCAAAGGATTTTTATTTGGTATGAGTAGGTTTGGAGTTGAATCCTTGCAAACTATTGATGAAAAAGTAAAGGGAAATGTCCCTGTTAATACGATTAAATCGAAAACCTCAGTCTGGAATCAATATACAAATGTCTATAACAATTGTGTATTTAACTGCAATCCTTTAAACATGAATTAAAAGGTTTTTGTTCTGATTATGAAATTTCCTTGTCGGAATGATAATTTTTGTCTCATGGTGCAATTCCATTGGTCGCAATTTGAATAGAAAAAATAATCCCCCGAATACCACTCGAGCTTCGAAATTAATCTGATATTTCCCTCCAGGTTCCCTGCAAACAAATAAACTCGTCAAGTTTTCCAGAAAAATCACTCGCGCTATGCGCTTGTGATATTTTAACCTGGACAACTTGACTCGTTCATTTGTTTGCAACGAACCTGTCAGGAAATATCCGATAATTTCAAAGCTCTTGTGATATTACAAGTGAAAATTCATAGGCGTTAGTCCTGATATTTAATTATTTAGAATTTCATAAACATTTATATTGAATTTTCATATGAAGGTATTGGAAAAAAAAATGTTGCGTTCGATAATATGACGGCACAATGGTCTATCGGTAATGTTTTTTTGTGCCAATAACATTTTTCTCCTGTTGCTGCAAAAACAATCTGATTTCAACGTATAGAGTTATTAATTACTCACGTGTTGCCTATCGGCATGAATGTAAGTAATGATTGATTTGGTAACCATGTGTTGTAATTTTCAATCACCGTATTGATAAAATTCATTGACGTATATTAAATTTACTATGCAAACATATTAATTTTATTTTCCTATACCGAGTTTTACAAAATTCACACACGTTTGCATATGAAAAACGCAAATATTTTTTACAGTCTGTGTTACAGCAAGAATGTGTGATCGCCGAGGGTATCAATATGGAATTACAGATTGTTCTAGGAAAACTTATTAAAAATTGTGCTTTCTCCGATATTAACGTTAAGCAATTAGTTTTTGCTTATTCATTACTCTTAATATTTCTCTGGATTGAGTATACTTGCTATAATTAAAAACCTAAGAGAATTTATGGCAACTGTTAAGTGACCGCTATTCATTTCTAGGCTGTGCCTATTCGCATAGTTTCATTAGCTATTTTTATAATTATTATTTTTTTTAACTATCGTCGTGATTTTATCAACCACTATATGTAGTTATAAATACGGAATTTTTCTATCTGGGAAGGGGCGATAAGTGTCCACCACCAATCGACGCGAGAGAAATGTCATAATCTGCCGGCGGTCATGTTGTTATTGTTTTTCTATATTTTTTGGTGATTCTTTTTTAAAGGCTCTGAATACATGTATCTTTATGATTTTTTAATGTTTCCCATAAAAAAAAATTCGTGAGTTGATAATTTTTTTGCGCTTCTAGGTAAATGTAGCCGCTTAATGCACACATGTCTAAAAAAACTTCACTAAAATTTAGCACTGACTAAAACGAAGTGCTCCAATCTCATTCAGTCCAAATTTTAAATATTCCAGTAAATCTGATTGACGAACGAAATATTTAATTTAGCAGTCTATTAGCTAGAAAAAAAACGAAAAAAAAAAAAAGAATTGGCGAATCCACCCATTCTGGTTTTCAGTTAATATTATATTAATACAGCTTTCGACAAATTAAAATGAAGTCTGCCAACGCAATAGAATTATAGTAGAGCAAGTATGTACTTATGGTTGAACATATGTTCGACAACGAGTCCAACGACATACGGTATTCGAAGTCGATATTCGGGTTAATCGGCCTTCCGGTGCAAGTTTGTTCGTCACGCTCGAAGATGTCTTACGCATAGTTGCGAGAGATTATCTATCGAGCAGTGCATATGGTCGTTACAAACTAATGTACGTACGTACATTATAATACCACGTGTAACACACATATGTACTTGCGTGCTCGAGGATGCGAGAATAAGCTCGTACGGAAGTATATATAAAATCTCACTTCCATTCGCCACTCTTCGAGCGGTAGAGCACTACACTTCACAACCATAGCAGTACCTGTCGGCTTGCCTCGTTACTCGGTTGCCTGGCTATCTCCGTACTTGTACGATCTCAACTCTGCATAAATATAAATTCACTGGAAGAGTACGCACGCCCGGTGTGTGTATAATCATCGCGTCAGGCAACCAGACTCACGGAAAGGAAAAAAATAATTGTTGCTCGCTAAAGAGGAAAATAATATTCTTCCCACACTCAAATACTGGCATCTCTTGCTACTGTTCAATATTTTGTTAATTTCACTCAAAATTTAATTCATATTAAAATAGTGTCTTTGGTGAACTGATATGTCGATAATTGCATATGTCATCTTTCGAAAAATAGTGTATAATCATCGCGCTTACACGATTTTTAACTATAATTTTCGCTATATATAATTTTAACCATAATTAACACTATTGCTTCCTCATAGAGGAAGCTTTGTTTTCGAAAATTTTTTTTTTTTTCAGATATTCATGTCAGGACACTCAGAATGGCCCAAAACGTCGAGAAAAGTGGTTTAGAAAAAATGTCCGGATGTATGTATGTATGTGTGTGTGTGGCACGCTTGCAAAATTCACAGCGCTGTATCTCGAAAACGACTTTAACAATCAAGCTGAAATTTGGCACGCTGGTAGAGGAGCAACGCCCCTTCCCATGTATACATTTTCGAAAAAATTGCAAAAGAAAATTCAGATTTTCAATTTTTCGAAAAATGTCTATATGTTCTCTAGATTCCGCAATTTTTCAGCTAATGAATTAAATAGTTCTGGACAAATAGAGAAATGAAAAATGAAAGTCGGTATTGAACTTGGGCGAAATCCATAAAGCGGTTTAGATTTTATAAAATTTTGAATTTTCGAAAAAAAATTTGTTTTCGTTCTGATTCAAGTTAAGTTCGACCAAACCTGTTCAAATCTTTTGCAAGATAAAATTGACATCCAGTTGTGGTAACTATCGAATTTGGTGAAGATTGGGAAAGTGGTTCAGATTTTATAAGACATTGAATTTCTCAAAAAATCTCTGTATGCTCTCTAGCTGCCACAAATTTTTTGATAATGAGCTTAAACAGTTTTCGACGAATGAAGCAATGAAAAATGACGATCGGTATTTAATTTAAGCGAAATACATAAAGCGGTTTAGGTTTTATAGAATTTTGAATTTTGGAAAATTTTTGTTTTTCTTCTTATTTTTATTTGTATTTAAAATAAGGATGCAAATTAGAACTTTCCACGTTGCTTCGTCAATAATTTTCATCTTTCGCAAAGCTTCCTCTATGCACGGAAAAAAAAAAGTAGTTGGACTAACCAATAAATGGGTCCTGACAACCACTCGAAAGAGTTGATATAACGTCACTACTCAGTGGGTTATGACAACTACTCGTTGGTTATACGAACCGCTGTGGTTGGTTACAGGAACTCGCTGTTGGTTGCGCCACCTATTGTGTTAGTGAAAACAGCACTGCGATTGGTTACAGGAGCGAGTTAGTTGCTGCAACTATTCAGCGGTACAGCATATGCTAGAGATGGTTCTCCCAACTACTTTTTTCTTTCAGTGTGAGGAATCCAAAAATAAAATAAAGAAACTTCCTCATAAAGCCGGCGTTGCGAGAGATGAAAATTAATGAGGAAGCAATGTGCAAAGTTCCACTTTGCATCCTTTTACTTTTTTAAATCTATAACCAGACCCATGGAAAGGAAAAAAATAATTACTGCTCGCTAAGGAGGATAATAATATTCTTCCCACACTTAAATCTTGGCTTCTCTTGCTACTGTTCAATATTTTGTTAATTTCACTCAAAGTTTAATTGATATTAATAGTCCCTTTGGAAAACGTCGATAATTGCATATGTCAACTTTGGAAAGATAATTTTGTACTTAAATAGATTTGTTGAAATTATTTTTCAAAAGAATTTCGGTAAACACTTTTAAAAGCGTATATATAAGTTATGACCTCAATATAAATGTATATTAAGGTAGTTCTGTCGGTACGCCGGAGTCATAAATCTCAGAGTCTATATGACATTAAAAAATAATCATGCGCATCACTTTGACTGCCGCAATAATAATATAAAAAATAATCGAGAATCCTTCGAAATTATCGTAATCAAATTAAAACGATTATTTGTAAATAGTTGACATGTTTAGTGCGGTTTTGACTTCATTTTTACGATAATTAGGTTAGGAAACGTCATTTGGCCCTGTATCGTGCACTTTGACCTTCGTTCAATTAAACATTATTCCGGAGACTTCACCTTTTTTCATGATGCATCAATTCCTGAATGATTTGCGAATCCGTAGTACTTTTTGTTTTTTCTCTATCTTTGATCTAAGTATGTTAATTTTCGATTTAAAGATCAATTTTTCCAGGCCTCCCGTGAGTGCCGTGTAAAAAGATCGATTTTCAAGTTTTAATTGTTCATTCAAATACTCGGTAAAAGCCTTCAAGATTTTGTGCAAGTAAAATTGAATAGCTAAATTACAACATGTCAAAAATTCATGCATATGAGTTTGGATTGCCTTCACGACAGAACTACCTCAAGTTATGTATCTTTCTGTTAGACCAAAGAATGCCAATTTTACGCCAAAGTCAAGTAGTGGCGCCGCGTGAGGTTCAAGTTCTCGCTTCTTCGTTTGACAGAGCTCAATCAAGATACTTTCTCGAATTGTATGTATTGCGTTTACCTTTTGTTAAAATCGCCTTGCCTCGTCTCGAGAATTGACTCAGGATTTGTCTCATAGTCGATCGTATTGTGTGTCTATTATATTGCTGATGTATGCAGCATATAAACAAGTTTACAAAGCATCAAAGTTTATTTTTTACTTAAAATTGGGAGTTCTGAAAGGAGTTAGTCGCGTTTGTCGCACTGAGTTCTTCAAAATATTGAGGATGCGTTTTTTGCACATGATCTTTCACTGCAGTCTCATTGCTGTTCTTCATTTCTATTATTTTTTTGAGTCTTCATTCAGTTTTGAGTTTTCATTCAAATAAAAATCACAATTTTACTTTACTTTTTTCGCTTGAGTGGCGTCTTTGTGTTTTTTTGTTTTTCATTATTATTGAATTTCTCACATAATCTTGTATTGTATCGATACTGTCAAATTCTCGTGATCTCATGCAAGATCTGGACACATTTGACTTGATGCAATCTGAATATCTTGTACATCGTGATTGCATTCACACATGTCGAGATAGATTGAAATTCAATCGTTCAACGCGAGGTTTAGTGACTTCATGCGCCTCGACTTGTCTCAACTATCTCGAGGGCATCACTAAACACTCAAGTGGTGATCGACAAAAGAGGTGGCGAATCCAAAAATCATCCAAGAGAGACCGAAACAAAATTTAAGCGATATTAATCATCTCCTTGAAAAACTGATACGTCGATAATTGCATACTGCAACTTTGGAAAAACAATTTTCAACTTTAATAGATTTGTTTAAAAAAAATTTCAAAATGATTTCAGTAAACTTTTGCGTACACACAAGTTATGTCCTTAATATAAAATTATTTCAAGTTATGTATCTTTTTATTGGCCCGAAGAATGACAATTTAACGCCAAAGTCAAGTGGTCATCGAGAAAAGAGGAGACGGATCCAAAAAGCTCAAGAGAGACTGAGATTTCTAGAAATTTAATGTTTGCCAGCTTTAGAGAAGAACCAAGAACTCTGATAATACGCGGGCTAAGCGCCGTATTGTGTAATGCAGAAATAGAGAGAGAGAGAGGGATATGAAGAGGAACATAAAGAGTGGCAAGTGGTCCGACAGATCGCACTGTCATTATTACACAACTAGTTGTGCGACTATATGAATTCCCGCCAAATATCTCGCCGCTAAGACGAATATTCCTGAGGAAACGACCAGCATCTGGGCTGTTCGTTCCACTTTTGCATAATTCACAAGTAGAATGAGTAACGCGATGGCTTAAGTGCACACGCCACGGATATAAGGAGAAAGAACACGGGACGTAGCGCTTTTACACAATGGAAAGTGTTAATGAGACACATTCTACGGTGTATTTCTCCTTTCGTCGAGGAAGCGGTCGAGAGAGCGCGAACCTTTCGTCAGCAACTATATACCGCGAGAGAGCGTTCAAGCTCTTTGCTTCTCATCTTTTTTTCCTTGCCATAATCAAAGTCGACGCTCTCTTTGAATTTTTTACACGGAAATATCTTCGTGCGACGTACAAAAAAAAACAATCCCTGCTTCCCACGGTCTGGCGATGGGGAAGCTGACAATTCTTGTGACTATCCAGCAAGGCCAATTTCTTTGGTCCACGAGGCGCGAACTCTTCTCTCCTTCTCAGTATCAGCCGATATAGAGTCGTGGAATAAAGAATCCTCGTCGAGTGTGCGAAGTATCGGCACTTGATAAATCGCTCCGAATAAAACTTTCTCGGATTAATATTATTCCGCTTCTCTGCGTAGTTTTAAAATCGACGGGACGCCGATTGAATTCTCTAAAAAAGAAAAACAATGCCGGGAGGCTATAAAAATGTTATCGTAACGTTCCATAAAAATGTGATTTGTGAAATAAAGAAGAAAACAAAATAAAACGCCACGACGGCGTATTACACATATTCCTGTTAAGAACTGACAGATGAATTGTGTAACACAGAATGCGCTGATTTAAAAGGTGATATAAATATTATGACATTTATATCACGATATTGGATAAATCCGTTATTGGAGCGCCGGATGCTTAAATCCGGGAATTTACTGCGGAGACGCAGAGAAATTAAGTTGAGGATGCAATAAGAAGAGTCTGTTCCGCGTTTGTCTTTTCGCCTCTTCGCGAGATGCAAAGTGTGAGAAGCTCGTTCTGTTCGGCCACAGATGCGAGCCATTTCGGATTTAACGTCACTTTGGGCTTGCAGGAAGGCGAGAAGGAGATAGGAAACTCGGAGGAAAACGAGGAAGAGGAGGAGGAGATGGAAGGTTGCGGGATATATGCGTATAGAAGCACAACGTGCTATAGCATCGGCGCGGTAAGGTGCTGAGGACAAGAAGCGTGGAGCTCGCAGATCGTTTTGAAAATAGATTGCGTGGGTAACGCCACTCTCGACGTCGCAGCGACGACGAGAAGACGCGATGGAAAACGAAGACGAGAAGCCACGATCACGACGCGACTCGGTCTCGCCGGTACTGTATATCCTATGTCGTCCCCGGAGCATGTACGCAGCTTCGAGAGGAAACTGCGGGCTTTGAGAGGACTAGAATAATAGAAGCGGCGGAAGAGGATGACAGTGGAACGATGGATCGCTGATTTAGCCTTTCGCCGATTGCGTCGACTCGTTCTCATGCACAGGCTAATTGGAGGACGACTGTGGAAGAAACGTAATTCGGTGAACGGCAATTAGGGATAGCGATTCGCTCGAATTCCCACAACGCTTTGGAGTCGCATCAGCGTGAAACACGAGAGCGAGTTTGTCTTCAGCATGCCATCCAGTCCTGATGAACTCATTGATGGAATTCTGTTGTCGAAGACGATCAATTCTTAACTACATTGAGAACATTTTGTCACTAGATTGGTTAAAAATTTTGCCGAGAAAAATTTGGTTCACAGAAAAAAATAATTGTTTGAATAGACTCCAAGCCACAAAACTGGTTAGGACAATTCACTAGTTGGTTATAGAAACAAATCGGTTGGTTGGGGCGACAGACCAGCTGGATGGTCCGACTGGTTTGTCAACCAGTTAGATTATTTGACAACCAACTAGATTGTCGGTCGAACCAAATAATTGGCTAAGCTAGCCAACTAAGACGTCTGGAGCGTACACGAAAAAAAAGGTTTGGTTAGAACAACCAATATGGTTGAATTGACTCAAAATTACCATCGACATTAAAGACTGGATTTCATTATTGCAACTCAATATATCATTGACCCAACCTATTAGCCGATGCTATCAACAAAACATTTCATTATTTTGATCGTATGTTTGGTTGAGTGTACTGAATATGGCATTCGTAACCAAATTCTTTGGTTGAATTTACGGTACGTATCCTTGAAGAGACCACATTATAGTTTATCGGAAAAAACAATAAATTTAATATAAAACAAAAAAAAAAAAAGGTTTACTTGACTCGCGCGCAAACGTGCTGCTCGTCTGGACGTTTGCGCAGAATAAGAAACTGCCGATCGTTTTCTACTACCAGAGCGCCACTGTTCCCGAGGAAAACACATTCTGCGATGTCCAGTCTTTACTATACTTTAGGTCGATCGAAACAATGTAAACTTCTACCACGTTGGACCGTTTGATTGACATAATTATATTTCATTTTCGATGCATAAAATATCTCGTAACCACGGCGCAATACAGAGCTAGCTTTGACCGAATGACTTGGGCAATGTTTCGTATTATTTGGTCATGTTGAATAATTTTATAGTTATGGAATAAAAATATTTAGCCAAACGAATTAAATAATTCGATTGTCTTAAATCTATTCGCTATTCTGTTCGGCGCTATGGATTAGTTGAAACAGCGATTTTTTTTAAACCCAACCAAATATGCGGTTCAATCAACCTTGTTGTCTCCACAACGCTGGCAGCATATACGATCAAATCGAACAAATACTTTTTTTAAAATCAATTCAGTTGTAGGTCATTTTGAACCAATTTTGTGGTGTTGTACACTTTAAACTCAAGCATACAAATTTTTAAGCACTAAGTTCTTTAAGTACTACATAGTAATTGGAAATTCATATTGAACGTTATGCTGACTAATAGTTAGGAAAGGTAAACCCTATCAGAGCAGCATTAAAAATACTTAGTATTTTGCCTTAGTCGTCTGTGACACTTGAAGTACTTTATGCCCAGTTGTGCGTTTTTTAGGTGTCGGGGTCACCTTAAGTAATGGAGACTTATAACACTGCATAGGAATTATGTGCGCAGTCTCGTTAACCTGACGGACAATAAGAAGAGGCTGAGACGGTTAATAATATTGACTCTGTCACAAGACTGTAACTGCGCTAACGAATCATGGATATAGGGTTCCGTGAAGTCATCCTCGTGTGAGCCACCACATCACCGGCAGGAACAGCCGCAGCACATATCTATTGCAGTGTCACTTATCGCGAGAAGACGCCGACACCTCGTACCTCTCTAATATTCATTTTTAGAATCTATTTTTTCCACGGGCCAATTCTTCGTGTAAACATTAATTTTCACAATTCCATTTCTCTCTGCTTCCTGTCTCCGGCCATTTCGGCTGCTTGGAGCAACACATTGGTCGAGACCAATAAAACTTGGACTGTTCCGATTAAAGGGTAATTGTGGATAAACTTAGCAGTTTTAACACTGCCTGTTTCACGCGCTTCATAATCCAATTTTTTGTATGCAAACGTTAAGGGGAGGGAGTCAGATAAAAAAAAATTGATTTTCGAAATTCAATATCATCCAAATCCTATTGCATACAAAAATGCCCAATGCACTATATTGTTGGTACTCGATGAAAGGATTTTTTACTGTCGTCTGACTTGCATATGCTTTTCAATATTATCTTAAGCAAAGTATTTAGGTTTTCCATTCTGCGCATGATTCAGATCAAACTACTAGGCAGATTGGAATGGTTGACGACTCATTTTCTTCTTCATGAAAAGATACATCGGCTAAATGGAGCAAACTATTTTTTTTCATTCTGTAAGCAAAATTAAGCACTGATTTAGAAAATAGCATAAAATGTATTTATTAATAATTATGTCACTCAAAAAATATTACCTTTTATTAACATTTGCTCAATTTAGCCCGTGTATCTTTTCATGAAGAAGAAAATGAGACGTCAACCATTCCAATCTGCCTAGTAGTTTGATCTAAATCATGCGCAGAATGGAAAACCTAAGAACTTTGCTTAAGATAATATTGAAAAGCATAAGCAAGTCAGACGACAGTAAAAAATCCTTTCATCGAGTACCAACAATATAGTGCGTTGGGCATTTTTATAAGCAATAGAATTTGGATGATATTGAATTTTCAAAATTAATTGTTTTGACCTGACTCCCTCCCCTTAATTCACGCTGTCTCCATGAATCTTGCAGAAACCGATTTTATCAAAAGTCAGAAGTGCACTGATATGTATTGCATTCACTTATGATCAAAGTTGCTTCATTACTTAAAAACGATTTTCATCATTTTTAAAAAAATGTTGTTTATCATTTTATGTGAGAAGCTTAGTATAAAAATTTCTAAATTAAAACATTTATTTTTGTCTAAATACAATTTCTGTGTTCACGATATCTTTGCTATGAAAATAGAAAAATTACAAGTATAATTTAAATGGTTTTTTATGTTTCAAAAGGGTTAGAAACTTTTATATGAATGAGAAATTTACATTATCATGTATTTATAGTCGCCGCTTGAATAGTTTGACAGGTCAGATTTACGTCTCATTCATTTTTATATCAAAGTTAACGGAATTTATGGTGCGTAGATCCTTAGAGCACACGTGGATAAATTGGTGTAGTTTTTGTATAATATTACAGCAATAAAGAATATAATCTGTCTAAGCAATCTGTAATAATAATTCTTTTGTAGAGAATGTGCGGCAAGGTCCACATTTCAATCGATGCTCATTTTATACAACGGACTGTTTTTTTAAATCTCATTTGAGTGATAAAATAAGGTAACAAAGGCTCGACTGTAATAAATCAGTCATAGTGTATTAGCTATTTGCAGTTATTTACATTATTATGTCTCACACGAAATCATAATAACTTTTTAAAAACTTTTACAATGTTTGCTTTTTTAAGTCTATGTTTAATGTCTTTTATAAATGCAATTATGACCCTACACTGTAAATAATCGGTGTCAATATTAATAATAATTCCATAGCATAAACGAATGGTGTAAGAGTTTTCACTTTTACACCATAGAAGAAACACCAATTTATATTTACACCATTTGGGATACGACAAGATATCTATATCGATTGAAGAACAGTTGGAAATAGTGTTACTTTTGATCGAGTGTTACTTGTACCAAAGTAACACTCGACTTTCGTTTTACACATTACAACGAGTAAATTTTACTCCTCAATGGTGTTATTAATAACACCGTGGATATCTACCCCGCATACTGTTTACACGGACTGATTTTTTATAGTGAAACATGAATAATGTTTAAATAAAATTAAGTTGAACCTAAAAAAATCATTTTTAATAATTCACCTGAAGCAGAAAAGAAATTAATAAAATTGAATTAAATCTTAAAATTAAATTAAACCTTAAAAAACATTATAGAGGAAAAGTTCATCGACTATGGGCGATTCCAAATTGCTGTTTGATGGTCTCATAAAAGGACGACATCATGACAACTATCTTCGTTCGACGTGTTGTTGACAATGCTGTGCTGAGTCAGGAAACGATATTCAACTTTGATGGGTAGTTGAGTACATTGTTGTAGGTAGTGAATTCAATGTGAGTTGGCGATGTTGGGTGCCAAATCCAAGTGTCAAAGTTTTAAGCCAAATATCAATAATACATGTTAAAAGAAAGTTTTCCTCTATTATCATTTGCGACCGCAGCCTTAACATATATTCTTAAAAAACATTCAATTAAAAAATATTCCCTGTGGATTACTGAATTGTTACAGAAAAAATTCATTAGTACAAAATCACATATCCATTGCTAATGAAAACTTTGTTTTGAATGCTATAAATTTCCTTATGCATAATATCCGATGATACAAAGTTGTTGATATAAAGGATATAAAGCTATATCTCCAAGATATATAGACCAAGACGTCTATCGCATAGGGCTTGCGGTATATCATCTCAACAGATGCTCTAAAAAAATGGTGACCGTAACGGGAGAGGAAATTGGAGTGGTAGAAATTTTAGCAACGTTTTTGTTGCATTCCTCGAGAATTAAAATCTTTGTTGGCTCTCGTCGACTGGTACCCTGGTGCTCGCGGGACTCGCGCCAGGAACACGACGCGACCTCTGAATCCGGCGACCCCACCTCTGCGATCCTCAACTACTCTTGTTCAATATACATTATTCTACTCTCTTCTTCGAGTCTTGAATCGATCTAGGCTCATACGACGAGTCGTAAAGATTGAAAGACTGGCGTTGGATAACGTTGAGGTTGACGTCGTCCGTCGTCATTCCCTGCGACTGCAGAGGAAACCGGTGCAGCCGGTCTGGTTACAAAAGCATCGACTTACAGATTCAATGCATGAATTGCGAATTGTGCGAATAACTCCGCAATATCTATCTTATCTTAACTGCTGCATCACATACATCAATAACATTCTTTGTTCCTCTCAAGATTGACTTAAGGTAGTCCTTGCGCCTGGTATTCATTTTGCTATAAAAAATTATAGAAAAAAACCAGAGAGAATTGCAAACACCTCTCCGTGGTATAAAAATTTGAAAAAATTCGTGCACATTAAAGGTACTGGAAAGATTAATTTTGCAAAATAATTATTCTGAAATGTCATGAAAAAATTGATTAAAAAAATTGTTCAATAAATTTCCCGCAAACCCACATTTTTATTTTATGGAAATGATTCGTTCATTTTTTTGAATACGTATGAATTTTTTCAGATTTTTAAATTCACTTTCAATTTTAGAAAAATCTGAAAAAATTCATGAGTGTTCAGAAAAATGAACGAATCATTTTCATTAAAAAATATGGGTTTCCGGGAGATTTGTTAAACTATTTCTTTTTCATCAATTTGTTAAGAACATTGTAGAATAATTATTATGCACAATTGAAGTTTTCAGTACCTTTAATGTGCATGAATTTTTTCAGATTTTTATACCATCGAGAAGTGTTTGACAATTCTCGCTCATTTTTCTCTCTCAAATAGTTACAAAAAAATAGTTTTACAAATTGAGTGAAAAAGAAAAAATTCTACGAAATCAAAACCCAAAATGCGTTTGATTTCCAAGTTTTGTTAGAGAATTTTTAATCATTATTAATTTTTTCAAATTGTTATTTTGAGAAATGCATAGAATTCTGGATTTCGGCTATGTTTTCGTATCAAATTTCCATATCAAAACTTTTCAATTCTCGAGAACGTGAAGATCAACAGCGTTACACTCTAAAAACTAAGCGTGTTGCCAAGTCGACGCATTCCTATCTTTTACATTGTAGTAATTATTTACACAATGAAAAACGTGCTGCATTTATATAGTAACGATACATAGAAGTAAAACGTTTGTGTGTAAAAAGTGTTAAGTATAGGGAACAACATATTTGGCAACACGCCTGTTTTAACAGTGCAGGGAATTCTTAAGAAAAATCAGCAAATTAATTTCATAATCAAGCTATGAAAATGTTTTCGAACGTTTTAAAAAGAATTTATCAATAAAATTTAAGCGATATTGCTATTCAAATGTTTGGTCTTTTCAACGTGGTTGCATTTCTCTACGGTTTAAAATTCTCATCGAATTTCATGTCTAAAGATTGTGTCCCGAGCAACGGCCGAACCGCAACTTGTCAAAATTGGTCCGCGATTTTTTACGTTATTCTTCTACATGAAAAATGCATGCAGATTTTTTTAAATTTACTTTTAAAATAACTTTTAAATTATAAACATTTAAAATCAAATATTAAACGCACGGATTTGTGAAAATAAATTGAAAAAAAAAAAAAAAAAAAAAAAAAAAAAAAAAAAAAAAAAAAAAAAAAAAAAAAAAAAATTAGACAAATATTGTGACGAATTGTCATACTATTTTTCTATTTTAATTTTATTTTTTGATTTCTAAATCGCATGTTTCTTTATTTAGCTTTAAATATTTATAATTGTAAAAAACTAGAATAAAAACAAATCTGAAAAAAATTCTGCATGCATTTATTGTGTGGAAGAACAATATAAAAAATGGCGGTCCAGATTTGACAAAGTGACATTCGACCATTGGTCGAGTTGTTGTTATGGAATGGCCCAAATGCAAACCGAAAAATGGCCGTATATGGTCTAATAAACATCTGTAACCTAATACTTGCTAATATTACAACAATTTTCTTGAATGCATTATATGTTCATTTATGTCTACATGCGTCAAATAATAGGAACATCTTTGTCCTCCAGCTGTTGTATACGTCATAAATAATTTTATTGGACAATTAATCCACAATTAATAACACGGATTCCTTAGTATATGACCGCAGTCGCGAAAAAAATGCAAGAACAATAAATATCCGTCACATAATATTTGCTAGTATTACACAAATTTTCTTAAATATACTATCCCTTCATTTATGTCTACAAGCATCGAATAATGGGAACATCTTTGTCCTCGAGCTTTCGTACGGCATAAATAATTGAATTGGACAATTAATCGACAATTAATAAGACGAATTCCTTAGTGTCTAACCGCAGACTCGGAAGAATGCGAGAAAGATAGCGGGAGATCCGTTAGATCCGGTGAAAATGTTATTTTAGGATGGAATTAAGTCAGTCGCTGCATCTCGTAGTCGGACGATCGTACACGAAGAGATGGTTGCGCTCACGGGATCATCGCGACGATTCGATGGACTATCTGCTGGTGAGCTTACAACGAGAAGCTGCGTTACTGGCTGGCTACGCCGGGACGAGAGCTCTCGCGTATACTCACCATCAGCATCACCACCACCAGCTGCTAATTTCCTGTTGACCTATTTATAACGCGTTGCACTCTCTCGACGACGACAACGACGCCGACACACTTGTCAAGGTTCCCGCGGTTCGTTCGGTAACTTTTGGAACGACCACGGACTCTCCTCTGTCGCTGCTGCAACCCCGAAACTCTCAAGCGCATAATCATCATCAACGAGTGCACCGGACCGGATGACTCGTCGGACCTGGCGCGAACGGACGCATAGTCTCTCGAATTCTCTCGGTTGCCTCGTGCTGACCACCACGTACCCACCGAAATTTCAGATTTCGACTCAGCAACAGTGTGTTCCACTAATATGCTAATATGATGCATCAACGAGGCTTCGTGCCAATTATTAATATTTGTGAACCGTTTCTTCACCTGCCTCGACCTTCTTGGCAGAGCGGAAAATCCTCTGCCAATAAATGACAAGGAAACCATGGTAATTTAATATGAGATTGAGGAAGCGAATTGCGTCTTAGCTAACTAAGCGCCAATTAATCAACACTTATGCGGTGTTTAAGTAGATTGTTACTTTTTTAAGCCACTTTGTTTACCAAACAACGTCATATCCGACATGAAAAAATATGTATGTACCTACACTGTGAGAAAAATCTTTCTTAAGGTAGCTACTGCGTTTCGCACTAGTCAAATCAGAGCTACATTTTTATAAACGTTTTTACAACTTCTGGTGGTTTAATTAATACTTCCGAGGAGTTTCACACGTAGCAGAATTAGGACTTAATATATACATTCACAGCTGTGATTGGAATAGAAAATAGACTGATATATGCAAATGTCCGAAGTCATGTTTCTCCGTGCAGTTTTTTAGAAGCATAACCCATAATAGCGGTTCAATTATGACGAGCAATATCTCATTTAGATTATTGGAAGATCCTTAATCGATTGACCGTACAGATTTTGTATGGTATTAGTAATTCAAAAGATAAGGCCATTCGAATCGTTGCTGTTAGGTTAGGATAGGATAATCAAACGATTGTATCTTTTGAACTACTGATGCTATCGAAAATCTGGACGGTCAATCGATTGAGGATCCTCCAATAATTCAAATGAGATATTGCTCGTTATAATTGGACAATTTGTTATGATTTATTCTTTTTAAAAACCGCACGAGAAAACATGATATCGGACATTTGCAAATATTAGCCAATTTTCTATTGGAATCATGGCTAAGAACTAAGTAGTCTGCTACGTGAGGAATTGTTAATTAAATCTCTGGAAAGTATAAAAAGTTGAAAAAAAAAAATGTAGCACTGATTTGAGAAGTGAGAAGCGCAGTATCTACCTTAAAATTAATATACTTGTATTGGAAGTACTATATGCATTAACCGTGTATTAGATTTCATAAACAATTATATTGATTTCATATGGACGGTATTGGAAAAAATGTACGCTTCGATAATATTACGGCATAATTATTTCTGGTTTTTCTAATGTTGATTTTAACATGGCCAATTCACAAACCATAATACGAACTACTCTATAACTACAGAGTCATGTACTTGAGAATTTTTTAGAATTCATGAGGTGCAGAGTCATCGATCTCAAGATAAGAGAGCGAGCCTCATGCTGGACAGAGAAGAAAAAGGAAAGACAGGATAGGAAAGATTTATTCCTCTGGTCTCATGGGGCAGCGCAACGCAGTCAGAAGGAACATGAGACGTGCTGCCTATTAATTGGTATGAAGCCTCCTGGCCTCACGATTCTGTTCCTTCAATAGGTACTAATTGAACGAGAGTACGCAGAGCGTAGAATCCCGTTCGTTGTATCCTCGATTCAACAGCAACGACTTTAGTATAGACACTTGCATATACTGTACATATATAAGCAACGGAGCAGCGTGGCGAACTGAATTGAACTTCGGGGCCTTGCCGGATACCCATGCAACACGATCCTGATTATAGAGCGATCTTTGAGCTGTTGCGAAGGAAGATCTGCGGGCCTTTCGTCGGTCGACTGGCCGATCGTTACGGGCTACCTAACCGAACGAAAGGCGGAGAAAAGCGCGATCGCCATCTCTTCAAAAGATTCCTCTGCTGATAGGTTGAACAAGAGATTCCAACGATCAGGAAGACGATTCGGCTGGTTAAATCTCGGTATCGAGAGCCTTCTAACATTTCTCAGACTCGATGAGACTTCGCTCGTCATCAACTGGAAGAGGAAGAAAATAGAAAGGATAAACATCTCTTTGTTTATCGATAACTATCATTCGTTTTTTCTTTTTTTTTTGCTAAAGGGGAAAGGCAAGTCGGATCAAATCAGTGATATTCAATGATGTGTGTCTTGACGTATGGCTGCTCGTGTTATGTAAAAAAGTGTGTAACTTAAAACGCAATATACGGGAGATGCCAGCCGAATTTTTTGATTCCCCTTCAATAAGTTTGAAAATTTTTTATCAAGTAGTACTTTGAACAAGAAAATGTACGTTTTTTTTTATTTGGCCCTATGAGCAATATTTTCAACAGACGAATTTTTGTAAAAATTTGTTTTTTCGGGATTCATATATTTTTAATTGCTAATACCGATCATTGAATATGCTCATCCGATTTTCTTCAATTGCAAAGAAAACGCAATAAAAAAAACTAAAAACCGCGGAAACATGTGCAATCCGGCGTCTAACGCGAATACGACACCCGGCAAATCCTATACATAACCCGCCCAACACACTACTATACAAAATCACAGGCATTACGCCAATAGTAACCCGAGCCGAGCAACTCTCAAAAAAAATCGCTATAAATCAGATCGTTAGTATTAATGAACTGTGTTTCACTCCAACCCGAAATGTAATTATACAACAACGACTTAATTTAATGACTAAAGACAGACAGACGTAAGAAGTATATGGATTTTATGTAAGAATAATATACCAAACGTCCACGCAACTAGGAAAACAAGGGCCTCGGTCGATAGCCTATTGGCAATCCGAACATTTTTAAAACTATGTACCTTAAGGAAAAAAAAAATTTGTTTTTCCTAGCTGTTGCAAAAAAAATCTCTGGCTATTTGGAATCGACTGCACTAATTTAGTTGGTGTGGTCCCACTTTCATATAAATTCCCGTTGGCGGAATATTCTCAATTTTCAAATAATTGTCAGTTTTGAGAAATACGAATCCTTTAAGCAAGAGTTCATCGATTTAGCATAAAAATAAAATGATTTAAAAAAACTATTGTTTAAAAAAGAGTTAAATCAAAACTGTCAGTTCATTAAAAGTTTATTAAATTTTGGAAGAAAACACAAAGGTAAAAGAATGCACATTATGTAAAAACAAAACAAAAATATATTGTAGGTGTAGGTGACTCATTTTCAGTACAAACAAAGATGGCTCTTGCCACCTAACACATAGTTCTTTGTTTAAGGAGTGTCACATCTTTTTTTACACAATATCAGCAACCAAACAATTGAGGTGTACACCAATTAATATCACTGATTTTAATCTGATTTCCTTCTCTTAATATGATCCATATAAAAATCAAAAAGTAATATTTAATACATCTGTATTATTTTTAAAAAATCTTGGCCGGCCCTCTATACGATCTAATTTAAAATACTTCGCTCCGCCAAATTTTAGTTACATCACAAAAACAATTAATTGTCAACCAGAAACGTTTTTAAACATCGTGGTAACCTTCAAAACTGAACCTTTGAACGGCCATGACACCTGCGCCAACTGCGCTGACATCGGTAATCTATCTTCTCAATACACTGGTTTTAGAGGAATGTAAACAAACTCGAAGTGTGAAGTTAGCAACGGACGACTGCTATAAAAATAACCGTGAAGGTCAGCACAATTTTGTTCTGTTTCCAATGTTAATTGCTGTTTTTGCGAAAATTTAAACATTATCGCGTTTCATGGCCGCGAGGTTTTAAACACTTACTAATATTTTGAGTAATAGTATTCTCTATGACAGCAAATTACTTTCATGATTGCAGACCACGTTAATATAAAATGTACTTTTGAGTGTTATATTAAGATTCTTTTACCGAACATTGATGGCTATAGTTTTGTAAAATTTGTGTAACTTTTTTTATTAGTGAAAATGAGAGACAGTAATAGTGCATTTCAACACTAGGGAGAACATTTTTTTCCGGTTTCTTTAAAATAATTTCGAAATTGCTCATTTGTAAGCTCAGTCCAGTTTCATTACTCCCTAGGGAGGAAAACGGTTCGTGTACGGAATGTGGTTATTTTTTTTTAGCAAAACCTCGAAAAAAAACCTATCGTATGCTACACGTGAGTCGTATGCGACTCGGGCAACAAACTTCACCCACGGCAATAATCGTGCACTTTCCTTCGATGTAGCATGATATACTATTTTTAGTGAGTATGAGTTTGTGGAACGAGACGAAGACAAAGTGCACTTTTCTAGACGGAGCATTGGAAAGAAAATTGAGACATTTTAAGGCGACGTGTTACATATCGTCTGTCTCTCTCAGATCGCCATAAGTGCGAGTGAGATAGTTGAATCTTCCCGAAGTGTTATTCTTCGCCACGGTTGATTTTTCGAATAAAAGTTGAGAAGTACTGATTGCGGAGTACCAAGATGCAGTCAGTACTTCTCGTCTTTTGCCTGGAATATCAATTGTGACCAAGAACAACGCTTTACAGTTTTTGTTACCGACCGAGCAGTAACACATCATCTTAAAATAAAAAGTTCTAATAGCACCGCAGCAAAAAAATAAAAATAAAACAAGCGCTAGCGCCTCGTGTCGACGTCAGAGTTGGGCACAATCGTATTAAAATTATAATTTAAATGGAGTTTCACTCGAAAAAGTATTCAAATCGTGATTCAAATGCAATTTACGAGTGAAAAACCATTCAAATTGTAATTTTAATTCGATGTTGCCCATTTCTGGTCGAAAGGCGGAACGACTGGAGCAGAAATTTCGAGTCTGAGGTTTCTAAGGCCCCGTCAGGGCCTGATTTGGGCCTGATGTAACGCTAAAAATGTCTGCTCGAGGATGTGACGTCATAAGGAGGTTATAATTTATTTTGCACAATACTTGTTAGAAAAAAATGTTCATAGCGCGTACTGCAAACTGACACTCGTCAGAAAAAGTTTTACCGCACTTGTATCGTAATATAGTATTCATTTTTTTTCAATGCTTGGCAAAAAGATGCTACCGCGTCTCTTAATCCTCGAGGGAAAGAAAACAGACGATATCTTTACTTTAAATCCTTGTATTATTTTTCAACAGGCAGCTAAAGATATCTGTTTTTCTGATTTGTTTCAGTGAAGAAACTTTGTTTCTGACCGAAATATTAGGAACTAAAGAACTAAATCACGGTATATCGTTTGGTGAAGGATTTTCTACTAATCTTATAGAGGAAATATGAGATTGCCCGTACATCACACGAGTTTCTTACATAAATTATTCCAAAATTAGCCTTCATTTACCTAGTGTCTCTTCTACAAAGGCAAAATACAGAGTCTGATTTCTCAAAGAGATATGCGTCAACGGTAAAAAGGAGGCTCGCGAAGATGTGAGGCATGTCCACCTTGATGCATACATATTCAGCACATACACTGAGAGAAATATATAATTGGATACAATGAATTTTTAAATGAACCATTTATTTGAAAATATTCAAATAAAACCATTATTTCGTCTAAAAAATATTTAAATTCATGTATTAATGAATCAATGAATATTTATTTAAACCAAAAAACATCATTGGCGCTGTACATTTTTACAGTAAGCACATATTGCCCGTGGGTAATTGTACAAGGTGCAGGTATAAGGAGCTTGTATCTCAGCAAAAAAATACAAATTTAAAATTAAAAAATATGTACATATATAATAAAATAAAATATGAAAAATGAGAGGATAACAGTTATATACATTTTCGCTTTATAGGATTTCGTATCTCTAAAAAATATATCATATGATTTTATTTGAATAGTTTGAGCTTTGTCAGTGCGTTTTCCGAGTGATTCTTATCCATTTTGTAATTTAAAAAAAAAAAGAAAGAGTCTGTCATTTTTTTCCCTAACCAACTTTAAAAATCCCTGGACAATTTTCTTTTTCCCCTGACATTTCCCGGTTTTCCCTGACCATGCCCACAATGTATCAGTGAAAATGAAGGCCATTCGAAAAAAAAGGTTTACAAAAAAAAGCTTAAATTATTTAACAATAGACAGCAAAATAGTATATTTCGATACAAGATGCTAAAGGAGCGTTTTGCGCTCGAATGATCCTTTGCCTCGTGTATCGAACCATGTTTTGCACACTAGTGCGTCAAACGGCTATTTTGCATGTCTGTGAACGGTGGGCAAACGAGGATTTTGCATGCACGAGTAAAGAAAAAATATATGGGTCATTCCACGGGATTTCGCACAAAAAAAAACCCGACCGACTCCAATTTTCGCCTAATTTTTTTATATTGTTGACTATGTCAAACGGAGCATCTGTGAATTTTTTGAGAATTTTATTCTTATATTTCGACGAGCCATAAAATAAAAGGTGAAAAAAATGAAAAAAATTCTGACGTCAAGTGGAATAATGATATCGACAAAAATAACTAGGTCAAAATTTTCGTAATTCAACACAGTTTACGGTAAAAATAATCAAAATAAAAAATAAACATAACTTCTATTTTATTTATGTCTTCTACCAAGAAAAGGTACCATTTCGCTAATTTGGCCCCCTCCGATTTCAATACAAAAAATCACGAATATACTACATGGAGTCCCAAACATTTTAAGCACAAGCCCAAGATGGAGAACGCATTTTACCGATTTTTAAAAAAATATTTCGGGTAATTGATTTTTTTAATTTTCTTCCAATCTTCTGCGTATTATTTTATGTAATTGGTAATATTAAAAGGAGCTTATGTGATTTTTTTCATAATTTTATATGTAGATGTATTCGATTCATTAAATGTAATCGAATTACAAATTTCAAAAATTTAAAAAAAAGAAAGCGATCAGATGATCGCTTTCTTACTCACCACTCAGTGGCCGCTCGAGCGCTGGCGTCGCGAGATTCGCCTGGAGTACGCCTGGGGCGTGCGATCAGCTGATCGTCTCGTTACGCACGCAGTGGCCGCTCGAGCGCTAGCGTCGCGAGATACGCCTGAGGCGTATAGTAACTTTGTTATTTTTTTAACTTAATCGGAGAGGTCCATATAAGTGAAATGGGACCTTTTTTGTAAAAGACGCAACGAAAATACAATTTTTAAAATTTATAATTCGATTACATTTAATGAATCGAATACATCTACATATAAAATTATGAAAAAAATTACATAAGCTCCTTTTAATATTACCAATTACATAAAAAAATACGCAGAAGATTGGAAGAAAATTAAAAAAATCAATTACCCGAAATATTTTTTTTTTAAATCGGTAAAATGCGTTCTCCATCTTGGGCTTGTGCTTAAAATGTTTGGGACTCCATGTAGTATATTCGTGATTTTTTGTATTGAAATCGGAGGGGGCCAAATTAGCGAAATGGTAGCTTTTCTTGGTAAAAGACATAAATAAAATAGAAGTTATGTTTATTTTTTATTTTGATTATTTTTACCGTAAACTGTGTTCAATTACGAAAATTTTGACCTAGTTATTTTTGTCGATATCATTATTCCACTTAACGTCAGATTTTTTTTTCATTTTTTTCACCTTTTATTTTATGGCTCGTCGAAATATAAGAATAAAATTCTCAAAAAATTCACAGATGCACGGTTTGACATAGTCAACAATATAAAAAAATTAGGCGAAAATTGGAGTCGATCGGGTTTTTTTTGTGCGAAATCCCGTGGAATGACCCATATGTGTGTACTTGATGATAGGAAGTTTGTTTGTAAGCGACAGAATTCATCCTAAGTTGGCCTTCATTCACCTGGTGTCTTCTTTTCTACATAGACGGAAAATCGAGTGGGATTCTTCGAAGAAGAGATTCGCATCAGCGGCGAAGAACGATTGCGAGGAGGTGAGGAAGAAAGAGAAACGAGAGGAAGAGAAAAAAGGTAGTCGAGCGTGATTTACGTAAGCGTCGCGATGTCGCGAGTGCTCTTCGCGAATGTCGTAACGCCGCGGTGACTTCGACGACTACCGGCGAGGACACGAATGCCTTTGGTAACGCAGACCGGAAAAACGACGACGAACGATCCGGAGTATGCTATGGAAAGAGAGTATATAGCTGTCACCGTATATACAGTATAGCTTGAAGATAATGCGCTTGCTCGACGCTCACCAGCGAAACGGCTGGCTGCGTCCTCGACTGCGAAATTCCCCGCAGTTGCTATATTTCCACCGATAGCGATAATAAAGCGTGTCGAACTTTGGCTACAACGTTCGAATGCCCTGAAAATAGGAAATGTATCATAGAGGGGAAAGAGAGAGAGAGAGAGAGAACGGTAGAAATCGATTTCTGCTGGCTTAGCTAGACGAGCAACTTTTCATACTCAAGTGGATATCTCAACGTTAGATTGATCACCTATAAAATTTTTGCTACGTGAACTGAATCGCCGGCAGGAAGTATTAAAAATGCACATCAACGAAAATTCCCCAGTTTTCTAATAACAAGATAAAGTTAATAAGGTGAACGGCCTAGTTCTTGACACTGCCACACTTTCTGACACCGGCAGTCCATTTATATCTGCAGTAAATAAAATTTTCGTCAAATGTACAAAAATGTACAGGCAAATTGAAGAGCGTTTTTTACTGCCGGATATTGCCGATATAAGAATATATATATAGAATATTTCATATCGAAATTTAATAGTGAGAGTTGCGACTGACGTTTCAGTGGCTTCTGAGCGACATTTGTCCACTGAGAAAGAAATATATTTGAAAGAACTAAATTAGCGTACACCCTCGTTCAAACGAGTTTTTCGTTAGGACAACCAAATGTTTAGTTTCTTTGCTGTAATAAATAAACGAATAAAAACTTCCAGTCCAGTACTGTAATATTCTAGCAAATTTCTTTAACAGTGGAGGAGTTATTGGAAATATAATGGCATTTCATTTTTCTTTATGATACTTTATTTGCACTCGAATAAATTGTAGCAGTGCTGGGAACTAATAAGTGGCAAATATCAGGTGATAGTCAGGTGAAAGTTATAATTAAACATAATAAAATTTTGCTTGACTCACAAAATCAGAATCATCATTAGTATAATTCCATATTTAAACCGACGCTTAGTTTTTATTGGAAATATGTACGCAGAATATGATACAAATTTTTTAACTTTTTAACTTTTTAATTTTTTTAATTAATTTTAATTTTTTTTAACATTACAGCTTATAACTATAAGCTGTAATGTAGTGCGCCGAATGTGATATCAATTTTTTCAATTATCTACCATTACAGCTTATAAGTTATAAGCTGTAATGTATCATTACAGCTTATAACTTATAAGCTGTAATGGTAGATAATTGAAAAAATTGATATCACATTCGGCGCACTTATTTCTCATTTGGTGAATCAAGAAAAATGTTATATTATGTTTAATTATAACTTTAGTAATTTGCAATAAATCTTTTTCTGAGGATGCCTCAAATGTGAATCTCGTCTTTGAGGAGATATTTTATTTTTCTATTTTGACCAAAACCATTGCCGCTCCATATCATCATCATCATTATTCAAGTTTACCATCAAATTCTCTGTGTATGAATGAAGGAGATAACAACATTAATAGAAGCTAGTCAATCAAGTTCTCGTGACTAAAACACACTCGGTACTACGAATTGTGTAGGAAAGGAGTGATAGATCGAGCGAATATATCAAAGCAAATTCGTTGGACGTAATATCATCACGTACCAGAAGCAGATAAGTGCCGTCCACTGCAACGAGCTGCATGCATAATAAGGATTGGCACGAGATTATTCATGCTGGTAAAGTAAGTGAGTTCGAGCTCGAGAAGTAGCTTCGAATGATTTCGTACAAGCGTCACATTTGCGTCTTGCCGCAAATGCTTTTACCGTGAGCGTTGCCGCGAGGTAGCAACATTCGCTAATGAATTATTGCATATTACACGAGACGCGTTAAATAAGTTGTCTCCGGCAGAAGGGAGATGCAAATGTCTAGCTTTACAAGTTGCTACACTGACTTCGATCATGATTACACGAAGAAATTACTAATGACGCAAAATGATGCTCTTACGAGCTGTGCATGGTCTTCGTATGAAGGGTATCCATACATAGCAGATTTGCTATCGTCCTCATCGCAACAACGAGTCTATCTGATCTATGCGGATATTAATCCAAAGATAAGCGTATTTATCACGGCTGCACGTACACCTCAAGTGTTACGTGAGCCAGATGCTCGTGGAACACAGTACGAATCACTGTGCATTCTTCAAGACACTCGTAACGACGATAGAGACAACACTGAAAAAAAAAATGGAAGGTTTTTTTATATCGCATAATATGTTAAATTTCCAAACTCGGTATATGAAATAGAAAGTAATATTAATTATGTAGTAAATTTACCACACATATCGGAGATTTAAAAAAAAACTGCAAAGTAGAACTTTGCAAATTGTTTCCTTATTATTGTTCGCTTTTTCCAAAGCTGGAAAAGCGAAAGGAAGTATGTCAATTGATTTTGGTTTCCCCATAGAGGAAGCTTTGTAAAAAGTGAAAAATAATAAGGAAGAAATTTGCAAAGTTCTACTTTGCAGCTTTATTTTGTCAAACCGTAACTTTTCAATATAAATATATTATAACTCAATATCAAATATTCTTATAATATTTATATATGTGTTGGTTTTTGAGACGAAACTGTTTATTATAAAATATTAATAACCTTAATATTTCATAATCCACAATGTTGTAAAACTTAAAAAAAAATTGTTACAAAGAATGCATTGAGTAGTTCAATATATTATTTTGTGTATATTATAAATCTGTATGTGTGGATATTTTACACAATAAATTAGAGGAACTGAATATAAGCTAATACTCCACTTTGAGGCAGAATTTCAGCCTGGTACATCGTGCCGTTCGAAAATTATGAGCAATTGAATTTTGGTACTTATGGACATTAGAAATTTGAAAACATGTGTAAGCTAAAATAATAATCAAAGTTGCATACGGGTACAAAGCGCCATAACAAATACCGTTGCATTATTTTTTTATTATGTACAAAGTTTTGTATTACTATCTCAAATTTTTTTGGAAACCTAGGGCGACAGCGCTAATTTAAAAAACAGATCGAAATCATGTAAAATCCAAACCGTTTTACCGATCTTGTTGAAATTAAATACCAAACAACTTTGATCGTATCTTCAGTTATGGAGAGCTATTCAGCTGAATGGTCGAACTTTTATGAAAGTTGAAGAGAAAACGGTAATTAAAAAAATAAAAATTGTAAGTCGCGTAAAATCCGAAACGCCTTCCCGATTTCGGCCTAATTCAATAACAAACAATATTAGGAGTATCTGCACTTTTGACGAATTATTTAGCGAAATATCGCTAATTTTGCAAAAGCTAGAGCGCACACGGCCGTTTTTTTTAATAAAAAAGCTGTAAAATTAAAATTTCTGAATACAATTCGTGAAATATTTGAACAGTCAAAGAAGGGCTGTTGCTTTACTTGTGTGCCAATTTTAGCTCAATCGGTTGAACGGTTCTTGAGTTATAGGTGATTGAAATTTCAAAGCATATCTTCGACTAAAATGTAGTGTGTAGATCCAAAGGTATATATTTGACAAATTAAGGCTTGAGCTTTTCCTGAAACTATTTCACCCTATTATTAAACAAATTTATTTGGTACATCGTCATAAAATGAATCATTAATCCGACACACGTAAAAATGAATGTACAGAACATGAGAAAATCTGACCAGATGTCTATGAAATTGTATGCACTTTGATTACAATAATAGAATAAAGTGTTGTAAAAATCAAACTCATTATTGTCAACAATATCCGTCCATTCTTAGTATACATTTTGAAGAAGAATGCATACTAAAATTAATATACAGTATGTGAAAAAATCTATTTGCGAATATATTATTATTAATAGTCGATATTTTCAATAATTAGTAAAAATGTTATGAAAACAAAACACCATTTTCAATTAATATCGAGGATCTGTATGTATTTACAATATAACAAGGCTTAACTTATTATGTATGTGCGGATATGAAAATTAATATACGGTGTATGCGTCCGAGCTTCATATACCGGTACGTTAATTATCATTAAAAAAATGTTTACAGTGAAGTATTTAAGTGGGAAACTTGTTAGAAACCAAATGCGTGAAACTTCGAAGCTCTCGCGGTAAATCTCATCGCCACCCATATTCTTGGCTATTACCAATCACTATCTAATCGAATTATCAACCTAGCTGCTGCAGTAGTATTATAATTTCCACAGAAAATACGACGTACACCGCGATATGATGTGTTATAGCGTTTACTACACCCGTTATTACGTCTAGCCATTATCGATGATTGATTATCGACGAGTGGAAGAGTTATAGCACTAGCTTTCTTGGTCGTGGATTAACGTCTGTTTATTCGAGGATTCCCTTGCCAGCGGACACTCCAGGTAATGCCGTACAGAGTAAACAAAAAGAGTAAAATAATGCCGAGGCTAATAAACGAGGCCACGGATATAAAAAAAAAAGTTATCTGCCTACCTTGAAAACTTCTGAGAAGAAACCGGCGCCGATTTTTTCGAGATAAAAATCGTCGAGTCGATTGAGAGACGCAACCGCGTGTCTCAGAGCCTGACAAGATGCTCCCGTTCTTCTCTTCGCACTGCATGTCTCAGTTTGCTGTTGTTGCTGTTGCTGCTGTTGTTGTTGTTGTTGTTGCTGCTGCTGCTGCTGCTGTTGCTGCTGTTGCTGCTGTTGCTGCGACTGTAGCAATTCACTCGGGCAAACCGGAAAGGAGGGAACGTTGCCCTCGAGTTCAGTGGGCCTCCAGGGATCTCGACACTTCTCGCGATCCTTGTAACTTCGCGGTGACGATTGTAACTCCGTTGGCAAATCCTGCGGCAGGAAACTCATGCAATTCTGCTGAATTTCACGGTCGTGTTGATAGCGTCTTCTCTCCTCGCGTCTCTCTTCCTTCGATGGTGTCGAAGTCGCAAATTCCGTGGTGGAAGGTAACTTTGAATTGTTTCGATCGTTGACGCTCGATTGAACGACAAAATTGGAGTTGGTAGGATTTACTGGCGAGTCCTTGGAGAAGGACAACAGCTGCCTTGTTTTTTGAAGCCTCCTCGAGTCTCCCGATGAATCTTTGACCGGCAACGCGGTCAGGGTTGTCGATAAATCGGTAGAAGGACTTCCCGCAATCGTTTCTTCGACATTCCCAGCTAAATCCGACGTTCTTACAGGACTACAACCCACATTCCCCAGTGAATTCGTTCTGTGCTGATCCCTCATACCTATTAACTTATTATTGCTGCTTCCTTGCTGATCCTTATTACCACTGAGAAAAGATGGTAATTTCTTCACTTTCGCTGTTTCCCTTGTAGCGATTGGCTCTATATTTTGACAGTTTGGGCTAGATGATGACAAATTCTTGGATGATTTGGAAGAGCTGTTACTAGAATTTGTTACTAAACTCGATTTTCCCATAGTCAAACTAGGACAATTGGGATTCGAGGAACATTTGTGTATAGTCGATATTATTATAGGCGCAATTTTTGGACTGCTTGCAGTTTTGCAGGGTTGATTGACTGGCGAATCCTTGGAGGAAAATTTATTATTGACAAGGCAGTGAGAATTTTTGCTGCCAACATTGGAAGTTTCTGTCCTGCACGGTCTGGAAATCTCTGCAGATACGAGAGAGGAGGAGTTTGACGACTGAGGATTACACGGTGCCTCAGAGACAACAGCGCCATTTTCCTTGGCTCGCCAAGGCTTAAGACGGTCCTCGTTTCCCGTTGACGGAGTTTCCTCCGTTGTAAAACAGGAGAGACAAGTTCCTGACGGTCTTGTGCAGCCGTTGCTGGGAATTATTGCTCCGGGTGGACCCGGAGCATTAGAAGTCGTTGAGCTGCCGAACATGATGTTATTGCTCTTCGTCACTTAAACCCTGCACCCAGATTTTTTATCCGAGCTTTCCACTGTGTTCACATTGTTGATCAAACTATCAACTCATTCTGGAAGAAATTACAGACAAAATCTCTGTCGCTTATTTCTTTTATCAATTCTCTTAGTCACAATGCGAGCACTTTGCTACATTCCTAGAATACTTTAACAGATTAAATGATTCACGACGGTAACTGACACAACAAAAAGAAGAAAAAAAAAAACCAAACACAAGAGAAAAGATAAGGAAAAGCAGCTGCAGCTCAGTCGACGCGTGTTTCTGTAATATTCGTCGATTTATCTTGCTAATGACGTATTTCGTGACAAATATTGCTCGTTCGAAGTACTTTTAAACCCTTTAGTAGGTTCTGTCAGGATTGAGTGTGATCTGCGAATAATCGGCGTGCTGTCACTTTTGTTTACCGTCGAAGACGCATTTGTTTTTTTTTTTCTCTCTCTCTCTCTCTCTCACCGACCTTTGTCGCACTTGACTCGTCGTCCTCCTCACGAGTCCTTCGAAGCACCGATATTCCACCTTAATTGGCACAGTTTTAAAGATTAAACTAGCTTCGGAAACGGAGATAAAACAATGTATTGTCGTTCACTAGAAAAAAAAGCCTTGAGACGCGTAAACAGTCGTCTTAGGTTGGTAGATAAACTTGCGAGTTGCACTTCGAAGATCACGATTTCTTGATTCACTGCGTGTATCGATTTTACGAAGAACACACAGCAAGTTACATCGATATTTTGAGCTATTGTTTGATATCATTCGATTGTACTTAAACAAAATCACGCGTTTGACACGCTAGCTTTACGATTGTGGAAGAGGAGGATCGTTTCAACACACCGACAACGCCAGTACGGCGGCCATTACAGAAGTGAGCTCGCGCTCGTGACGCGCGAGACGTCTGACGGTAAACGATGAAAGTGCACAACCCCATCCTCCTCCGCTGGCTCTGCTTCCTTATCCCCACCGTTTCTGCTGTGCATCGCGAGCACGGAACGCAGATGAAAGCTCCCACGACTCGCGAATGTGTGAGCCAGTTGTTCCATAACGTCGGGGGAGGTGGAAGGGGTTTCACTCGTAGTAAACGTTAGATCCGACAATGTTTCTGAAGATCGCGAATATCTTATGAATCATCGCGGACTCAATGTTGTACCTGTACGAGTTCAAGGTCATACGCTAAGAAATTAACCATAGGTACGTTGTTCGATATGTTCCGATTCGATAACATTCGCATTTTTGCAAATGTTGTTGTTAATTGGAGGATACTTAGGTTTTAGGAACTTAATGAATCTTCAAGGATTGTAGATTTCTCTAATAATCGGGATAAGCATGGTTTTTAATGTTAAGGAAGGTTTAAGGCAAGGCGAAACATCCATGAGAGAAAGAATTCTCCAAAACTGGGTCTTTTTTGGGAAAAAAGAAAGTCTTACGTCATACAGAATTAAGAGACCAATGATGTAAGACTTTTCTTTTATGAAAAAACATTCGATGTCCTTTGAAAGATTGGTTACAGTTTTTGTTACCGGCTGAGTAAATTCCACCGGCCATTAAAAAAAAAAAATTTGAACGTTTTAGCGCGGGAGGTGAAATCTATTCAGTCGGTAACAAAAACTGTAACCAATCTTTCAGAGTACACAGAACGTGTTTTGATAAAAGAACAGTCTTACATCATTGGTCTCTTGATTACAGCATAATTTAAAAATTTAATTTTTCCCAAAAAAGATCAAGTTTCTGAGAATTCTTGTTCCGAAAGATATTTGAAATCCCTTCCCCACAGGCGTCCCGGTGTCAATCGGTATTAAAAACTGTAATCAACTTTGTTTACGCATGTTTATATTTACAGCTTCAAGAAGAGTTTCATCGAATGTGTATGTCACTGGAGCATTCGATGAAACTCTTTTTGATTCGGTATGCGTGAACAAAGTTGATTACAGTTTTTATTACCGACTGCGGTATTTCACATGCTCTTAAACGTGTATAACTATGTACACATGTACAAGTTCGAAGGAATAAAACAAATAATCGCATCTCAGAATTTGGTAGATGGAGAGCACTGCTCTATCTAAACACCGATCGGACCACCTTTTACCATGAACGTCGTTGATATAGATGATTATTTTTGTAGTCATTCACCCGAGTGGATGGAGCATGACCAATTTTTTCCAAATTTATCATCGCATCATTCGAGCACTTGTGAATTTATAAAAATTGTTCGAATAATTGCGTTTAAAAACTTTCGAATGCACGTATCTTCTTGGATATAAATCGTATTGTAAAAAAACGTATATAAAAGCTTTTCATTTTGAAGTACACTTTTATGCAAATTTATTTAAAAAGTTCTTCAACCCTTCAAAAAGTTCAAGTTTTTCAAAAGCTTGGACATTTTTTATTTTTTCCGGAAAAATCTCTAAAATACTACTCATAAAGACGAACGATTTTAAGCCTAGACCGGAAATGGGACAATCCTTTTTTCGAATTTTGATGAGAGTTTAAAAGATAAATAAAAAATGAGAACTATATAAAATACAACAGATCAACCGTGACACAGAGAAATTTGAATTACAGTTTTTGTTACCGATCGAGTAGGAATATCGCGTTGGATTCAAATTGTAGTTATAGTTGAAAAGATAATAAATTAGTGAAACGGAAAAACAATTACGAATTACAGGATATTTTATGAAATTAGATTAAGTGATACATCAATACTTTGTAGTATCTATTTACGAGTTCAAGGTCATACGCCAAGGATTAACCATAGATACGTTCGAAATGATAGATAAGCGAATCTTCAAGGATTTTACATTTCTTTAATAATTGGGATCATCATGGTTCCAAAAGAAATTAGAACTTTATATCTCTAAACGTATAACTATGTACACATTTATAAGTTCGAGAGAAATAAACCAAAACATCGCATCTCAGAATTTGGTAGATGGAGGCAAAGAAGATAGATCTATCTTCTTTGATGGAGGGCACTGCTCTATCTATGATTTTATACGACAGATCAACCGTGTCAAATAAATTCCGAATTACAGTTTTTGGTGCCGACCGGATAGGAATATTGCATCAGATTCAAATTCTAGTTGTAGTTGTAAAGATAATGATTTAATGGAACGGAAATCCAATTAGGAATACAACAAAGGATACAGGATACAACAAAGTTTAATGCAAAAACTATTGGTATATATTGATACCCTAAAAAAGCCGTGCAATCTACTTACATAAAAAAAATCTTCACTTAACCCTATAATTTCTGAAACGTAGTATATTAACCTATAATGAACGAATCGCTATTTTTTAAAATGTCTTGTTTGTTTTATTACAAAATTCTCGAAAAAAAATGTTTCCTCTCTTTCGACTGAATCCTACGTTTTTACTTGTTAAAACTAAAACGCGTTATTAACACGTAAGAATTTTAGAAAAATTATTGTTTACCAGTGCTATTATTCGACTAATTTGATTTAGAAAAGTGTTCGCGGTAATACCTGATGATACTATTAATAGATAAGTCATGTTTAAATTGTCTAAAATTTGGAATTTCTTCGTTTGGATTCTTTGGTAAGTATACACATATTTTTAGATCGTCGCAATACAATCATGTTGCAAAGGTGCTGCAGCTGGCGACTGTTGATTTTATTGTGAAAAATCGGGAGTTTGCGGCAGGTGAAATAATCGCGACGGTAGCGCACCCGTAGCATGAACTTGTGTTACTATTCCAGCTTTTGTGTGTTAGCAGCTGCTCCCATCGATCGATATAGAAGGGATGCATGTATACAATGGTGGCTATTGTTCCAGAAATATTAAAACTACAATAATATCGCCATACAAAGAGCAACGTGAAATTCTTTTGTGTGATCAGCAGATGACAAGTAATTTTATAGTTTATTTTTCACATGGATACAGTGGGTTAAGGAATAATATTGAGTAAACAAGTACGACTTCATCATGTTCAGTTTATTCTTAACTTTGTAACCTACGCTAGCAGGTTCTTTGCCACAAGATTAGTTTATCGCGCAGGCTCTGTTATGAAATACTACGCTATTTTCGTCCAGACCCACGGTCGTCTTAGCTCTGCAGAACTCCCACCTATTTTGTTAATTATAATCATTAATGAGCATCAAGTCACTGTCTTTGAAACTCGTCAGTGCAACCCATCGTAGTCGAGTATGATTATACTATTGCGTGTATTCCAATTTACCTGTTTCCTCTTCTGTCCTCTATAAACATTTTGTCGAGCTGCAGAGTCTGTGCTCTCGGTACAAGATTCGAGGCTCCTTCTTCGGGATCATCTGCGTCCACCTGATACCAAATGCTACCTTCGATTGTTTCGAGATTCTCGGTAACAGTTTTGAACTCCGCTGCAGCAATGTGATAGAAAATCGTACGAGCCTCGTTTCTCTCGTTCAATCGCCTAATCCTTGGAAAATCATAATGAATTTTGCTTCAATGCGTAGGTAGAATATTACGGAAAAATAGAAATATATATATATAGGGTATCCTATTTTTATTCTAAAAAGTTGATGCCTCAAGATATATCGAAAATCTCGAAAATATCGCAGTCATTATATTGTCATCGTTTTATTCGTGCTGTCATTGGTCGGCGTTGTCGTCAGTCAGTCACACTGCGATCGTGCACTCATTTTCTTTTTGTTTATCCCAAATGTCAAAACTCATATACTTAAAGAGACGAGTCCGCTTAACCCTAGTAATAAATAAAAACTTACTCGCATGGAATCGAGAAAGTCGTGGTCGAGTTTGGATGTTTGATTCTTAAAAATAATGTGCCAGATGTCCTGGGCGCGTCTTCTGATGTAATGGCTGCCGCCCTCAGTGGATCCCCTAAAAATTTATTTTTTTTTGCATATTTACCATACAAAAATTATTTTCTTTCATTTTACTAAGAAAAAGAGGTAAAAAAAATTATCTGGTACTTAAAAAAAAAATTCTCGAATGACATCAATCTATTTTGCTCTTCATTCGTTGTACAAAATGGAAGAATTTTTTATATTCCGGAGTATGTTAAATTTATGAACACGGTATAAGAAATAGAAAGTAATATTAATTATATAGTAAATTTACCATACTTATCGGAAATTCAAAAAATACAAAGGAATATTCATACACGCGACGCACAAAATTGCAATACCTGTATATTAATAAGGCGATCCATAGGGAGGCGTTTTAATAGTAATGTGCCTCTCTGGTGAAAATATTTCTCTGACAATTTGTTTGGAAAATTCTAGACGGACCATTTCAGTGATTTTCACCGATTTTCCGAGATTTTTCTCTAATTTTCTTTGATATATGCTAAATATCTCTACCATTTTCTCCATACAACCTTCCGTAGTCACAATATATCGGAGAAATTCGGAGTATTTTCTGAAAAATTTACCTCTGATTTTTTATGATAAAGTACATTAAGAGACAAGACGAGGTGTCATCAAGATTTACTCATTCTGTTATTCGTACCAAGAGTAGACATTTTCAGAAAAAAATATTTTTTATTTTTCAAAAATGCTATGATTTTCCCGGATAACGTTGCTTTAGAGGATTTTAAAGACCCTACAAGTTCTCTCTACGATCTACTCATTCTGTTACCCGAATGAACAATAGACTTTTTCAGAGAAAATACGATTTATTATCTGAAAAGCGGAGTTTGTGATAATGTGGGTTTAGCGAATTTCCGTAAACGTACGATTTTACTCTAAGATCTGTTAATTCTGGTATTCGTACGAACAAGAGACTTTTTCAGAGAAAACTGTATTCATTTTCTGAAAAACTGCGATTTCCTCGGGTAATGTGAGTTTAGAGAATTTCAGCGAACTTACAAATTCTCTGTAAGATCTGCTCATTCTGTTAACCGAAAGTGCAATAGACTTCTTGAAGAAAAAAAAAAGATTTACTTTTTGAAAACCTCGATGTAAGATCTAAACGACTGAAGAGATTTTTGCCAAGGTTGGATCGAAAGGAAAAATGACTCCTCGAAATGTTAAATGAATATGATAGATCATATGTCGTAGTTAGCGCAGTAGTTAGCTCTAACAAATCTGGCGACCCCGAAAACGCCCGAAAATGACCGAAAATGACCGAAAAACGACCGGTCATTAAATGCAAGAAAAAAACCATTCAAAAGAGCCAAATGATCAAGAAAACGACTACTGAAATAATTTTTGGTTAGTCGGTTAGAAACCACCAACAATGGTAGCATTCGCAAAGTCCAGGTTCCGAACCAAACTTAGGTCGTTCAGTTTTTCTTTCACTGAAATTCGTAATGTAGTAATGTAATATATGTGTATGTAAAACGATGTAACTCGTGATGATTATTTGATTAACTGAAATCAATTTTTTTAATATTACCAAACTTAATAATTTTTATTTACTTTATGTGAGAAATTGAGTGAAAATTTGACTTTTTCAGAAAATAGTTTCTGTGTATAGAAGAGGCTTTGTATATCAATAAAGTTAATCATTTTCAGATCAATTAAAAATCTCTAGATTCAGAAAAATGTTTGATTTCCTCTGAAAAGTGCGAAATGAGAAAGATTCAGAGAACTTTTCAGATAAATTTTCCGAGATTTTCAGGCATATTCAGATGAATATTTTCACGAGGGAACTTTCATCAATAATAGTTAATTACTTATCTATTAACGGAAATTAGTTTATCTCGAGAAAAATTACCGCAAAAGGGTGGCTCAGCACGCGTGGCAAGATAATAAATCCCGAGGGCGCCTCGATCGGCTCCATATCCCATCTCCTGAGACCACTTGACCGTTTCGAGGGGGAAGCACGTGCCTCGAGCATATGAACCTGAACCCTGAGAACACGGCCATGCTGTAAACTTGCATTCGCCCAGTTGGTTTCGGACGCTCTCCACGAACATTTGCCATGCCCTTAGATGGCTGCAGGCTATTTTACGGTCCAGAATGTCATCTGCGAAATAACGATGAGAAAAGATAACGAAAGAATAATATTTTTAAGCGTGTTGAATTAGCAAGCCCCGATTGGCAGATATTTTCGTATTAACAATACACTGAGAAAAATTCATGGGATAGCATGCTGAAAATATAGTGAGTTCTACTATACAAACAGTTACTCGTACCATGATTTTGTTGCGGGTTACATTATTTATTGCTGCTGCGGTAACAATAAAAAACATTGCTGTCCTCTCAGGAAAACATGTCTATAGTAGAATTAACCACACATTTTTCTGGGTGTACTGCTTTTTATTCTCAAGTAACGTCCCGATATGTAATAAGTGTGTAAGACTCATCGGTGTTGTCACAAAGTGTTTCAGCGATGAGCTTCCCTTTTACTCGGTCTATCTCATATCAGAAAGTATACAGCACTTCACTTTTTAAGTTAAACACGTACATTGACATTTTTACACAAAATACTTACGCGTCGAAATATTCCACAATTTTAGTTTCCATGCCGAACAGAAAGTAATTTTTTACATACCCAAATTGTTGAAAAAAACAACAAATAATTTTCATTCGAAAAAAAATCAAAAATTTTGTCAAAACTCAATTTGTAATAATATTTTGAAGTCAATATTATGCAAAATCAATCTTTGCAGCACCTTTTGTATGCTTGATTTAAAAAAAATGTTTATCTCATCATATTTTTTTCATTATTCCCGACTGCTCGCAGGGTAAAAAGACGGGAGTATATGTTTCACTGGCATAGCGTGAATATACCTATTTCTATTAGTACAATGTTCTCTGAAAGGGTTAAATATTTCTTATCACAACTTGGTACACAGGTTCTGAGTACCGGTTCATGCGTCTTTTTTCATAGATTGTATGTGGTAGATGCAATTTTCGAAATATATAGGGGAGAGTGGGGTTCAATGTGATACGGCCAATATCACGGGGATTTGTAGTGTGTAAATTGTTAATTTTTTTGTGCTAGACCAAACTTAAATTGCAATTGGTCAGTGCAAAAAAAATTGTGATGACAGATAGTGCATAAAACATAAACAATAATAATAGATTTGGACATCTCTGAACAAAAATTTCGCTTGCCGGAAAAATGAAATTTTTTTGCCAAAAAACAAGCGTTATCAACTTAATTTGAATTCTAATTCCGCCAATTCCAAACGAGATCGAAACAATAACTCTAAAATAAGCAAAATAATATTTTATTATTTCAATGTTAAATGGGATTGAACGAATAAGAACTAGAGTTAATTAAAAAATACTTCGTTTTAGCAGCCCGCAAAAGAATTTTTTTTCAGTGCATATTTCTGTTACTTTTACTTGAAACGATATTAATAATTACAATAAATCAGATTTTTTGATAGTGGGGTACAATGTGATATTGAATTGTGTGTCTCGATGTTACATCTCTTGGAGTTGTTGTTGTTGTTAGGACAACAATATCAGAAGCCGAAGCTGGTTCGAAATAGACATAGAATAACTTCAAACGGCACTGTTGAAGAGAGAAAGATGAAAAGGGTAGTTCTTCGACTGGTCAACGAAGCCTAAGTTAGGTATAGCATAACAAGCACTGCTGGAGACATAAAATGTCAATCAGATGACTCTGCATCGTGTACCATCGAACAAATGTTGTAAAACCTATCGAGAAAATTAAAAGTTTGCTTTTTTGTACTCAGTGCATTATGTTTTACATCGGATGTAACATTGTGCCCCTCCATCTGTCACACCGGTGGGGCACAATGTGACATACCGCGAAATTTTGTCGATCGTATTATTTTGGTGTCATCAACGCTTCTTAACTATTCATTGCAACTTCTTCGTATACCCAAAGATTTAGAGAAACCAATTATGATTGGAATTTATTCGTAACACTGTGCTAGAAAATTTGTTAAATTCTTAAAAAAATAGTGTCACTGTATCCCACTCGCCCCTAGGCGTTTAAACATAGAGCCTGGTTGCATGGAGACTAGAGGTAAGGAGTACGAACGCAATGCTAAAAAAGTGTTCCCGAAAGTGTGTAAAATAGTAGGGGACTGAGCACCACTGAATATCAACGGGAACCAAGATGAAGATAGCGCGAGCTCATTTCATTGGTTCCAGCCAACTTTCCGCTCACTTCACTTCGGTTCCCGCCGAAAGTATTTTCCACGATTCTGGGAAAAGTTGAGAACCGCATTTCCCATAGTCGTTCAGACTCCTTACCTCTAGTCTCCATGCCTGGTTGTATATATCGGAATGTCATGTGATGGCCACCATTATTGCGTATTCTGCAACTCACTTCACAGCACTTATGGTGAAGTGTTAGGATTACTCTAAAAACGATCAAATAAAAATTAAAAAATCTCCCGACTGAAAAAATGAGTATAATTATTTTTTTAAATATTAAAAAAATAATCATTCGCATATTATAGTTTGGAGATTAATTCGTCAAGGGTGTGGTAATCTCCCGACTATAATATTCAAATGCTTATTGTTTCCTGTAATATTCCTGTTTTTCCCAATTTGTTTATTAATTACATTCATTTTTTGAATCAGGAGGTTTGTAATTTTTATAAAACTATTTTTATAGATTTTTACAAAGCGGCCTCTGTGAGGATGCCAAAATTCATTAATATACTTTACGAGGAAGATATGTAGAGAGTTAAAAAAATAATGAGGAAACCATATAAAAAATGTCAATATTGCATCTTTCTTTCGATGAAGATTCGCCAAGGAATTTCTTGGTTTATACCATTAATAACAGTTACTAAACTCCTCCAGAGTTTCATGAGATTGAACAAATTCTAATAAGTTGTTTTAATCTCGGAGACTGCCAAACTTTAATTAGAACAATTTATCGTGCCACTTGAGAGTGAAAATTGTAAAAATGGAAGCTTGCAGGGCTGTAAGAAAATAATATTTTTTATTTGTTGTGTTTTCCCCGAAGACTTCCACCGACGGACCATGAAAATGTGTGTAGACGACTGAGTTCTTGATGTCACTACAGCCGGGTTGTTCCCGTCCGCCGTTAGGAAAGAAATCCACGTGTCCCATGGGTTTGAGGAGGCCGAAACCGTCGGTGAAAACCTCGGAGCCATCGGTATGTACGACATCCACAAGGCGAGCGTCGGTCACGTCGAGCTTACGTGACCTTTCGCGGAAAACGTGATGACGGAAAAATGGAGAGGCTGGATCAAGACCTGTTATTCTCCCTAGAAGGAGCTTCTTTTTCTTGAGAACCTCGGAGGCGCAACCGGCTACGTGTGCACCCAAACTAAAGCCCACAACATGAACGTTTTCTGGCTTCGTGCCGAGATTCATTGCGTCCAACAGAACAAGAGCCAATTGACGACCTACTAATTCGGTGTTCGCCACCGCAGCTTGATATGTCGTTCCCGCGCCTTTTGTCCAATCCAGAATTATTACGTTTGCGTCTTCCTAAATAGTAAAAATATTATTTTTATATGAATTCCTTTCTAAATATCTTAGAGAATTAAAGAACCTAAAGTTCTTAGATTGTAAGAAACGTATAATTGGACTAGGTTACAAATTTTTAATATACCAACGGAGAAAAATCATTTTCTGATATAGTGACAGCAAGCCCTATTTGCTAACCTAATAAGTATTTTTGCCGGGCTAATAGAAGATTTGTTAGCCTAGAAAATTCCCTTGCTAGGCTATCAAATATTTTTGTTAGGAGAGCAAATAAGGCTTGCTGTCAATATATTAGCAACTGATTTGGTGGTCGAGCAAACTTTTTTCCCGTGCGTTTTGGCGCATAGTTGTTCTATTTCTTACATATGGGGGATTCCAGTAGAATTTTTCGTGCTATAAATGTGAAACTGACAGGCCAAGTTAGCAGACGGAGCAAGTTGTTACACCCAGAAAAAAGATCTTGTTAACGGGACTAGAATCTACGCATCGGAAATAAAATGGCCTACTGGCCTACTAGACTTCCATTCACCTTAAATAATTTTTTTATTTGTAATTGATATACTTATTGAATAGTAAATATATTCAAATCTAAGAAATATTTATTTGGGTCGGCAGTCATATAAATGTTGATTTAAAAGAAAAAAAAAACAAAAAAAATTATTGTTGGGATATTCCTCACTATATGTATCCCTTAGAAGCTTAGAAACAGCCTCCCGCTCAGCAGTTGGCGCGCAAATCAGTGCGCGGCTAAGCGGTCACCCATCCAATTTATTGTTAATATTATAACTCTGGAGAACGTCGGCCACACACCGACCGCGCGTCCACTGCTGCCGATTTAAAGAATATATAATTTTTATATAAATATACGACAAGAATTATATCAAATCTATAAATGTTGCATGTTGACAATAATAAACTCCAATGATGAAAGGAAATAAATATATATTGAATTATAAGATAATTCTAATTGATTTTATTAAAAAATATCTAATACATCTATTTGGTCGTTTTAACTAGATCTTTTTTCCGGATTAAAAAAGTATTTAGTAGTAACAAATAAAATATGTTTTTAGTGTCCGCGGCACAGTGAAAGTTGATTCAAATAAATAAATATGTTGGAAATTAACAAACTGAAAAATCGAATGAAATACATATCTGTTAGAGGGAAAGTCAATTTTCGTTGACTGAAATAATTAAATGTTGAATAGATAATTTTAGTTAATACTACCAAATCTTTTTTCTGGGTATACATTTCCATACTACGGACAAAAAACGTTTCTAGCAATTGAGGATTTATACTACAAGTTGCAATCACACGTGTTAAAAAACAGTTATTCTCTCGTATGTTGAACGAAACTATTTAATACGACGTCGGGAAACTGCATTTTTCGCAACCGGCAACTTGCGAAAAGTCGCTTTTTCTGGACGGACGACTGAAAAACCTCTTTTTCCCGTGCATATTACAGTAATATAAATCCTAGAAGTAACAACTATAAATACGAATTTTCACCTGTTTCATGATACAATCTACTGAAAAATAGTGAAAATATTACGATGTAATTCAAACGAGTGTTATTGTACCTGACATATATACTTGGGTTGAAATAATAATGATAGTACCAGTTCAAGAAGTGATTTAGCTCCGAGAATTGCTCCGAGATCGTTGCCACTGCCCTTGTAGCCGTGAATAATGACCTTCAGCTTTTTCGTAGCATTGAACTGAGACTTTCCAATGGACTTGAAACTGTCGCCGTACTCTATAACTTCCGGATCTTCGAGTTCTTGGCGGGTGTACAGCAGGAATCTTGTCTGTATGACGCTGGGATGTTCCGGCGGACGTTTGAGTGACAGCGCGGGTGGAGGATCGGCAAAACAGCCGACCAGATCTATCGACGATCACTTATTCATTTACTTAATTTATTGCAATTACAAAATTATTCAAATGATATTACGATTCATGCTGAATAACGCAAATAATAGTACTTTACGATACTAGTGCGATAAAACTTTTTCTGATGAGTGTTATTGCGACACTCGGCTTCGGCTCATGCTGCAATCACCCGAGTTAAGAAAACGTTAATCGCACTAGTATCGTACGTATTTTTATTTCACAAGGTGTGAAAATGAGGTCTTATACATGCGAAGCGTGCGTAAAACCGCGTTTCTCGCATAGTAGTACATTTCAACACTAGAGAGAAAAAATCGGAGGCGAGTATTACAATCAAACGCGTTAAAAATCGTATATTGTGAAACAAGGGTCGAAAGTTGGTCCGTGTTAAACACTATATTTTTTGTATCAAGTGCATGAATGGTAGTTTTGCGAAAAGAATAGGAAAAAGTACGGTTATAAATCACCGTCTCTATATATATAAATCACTGCAGCATGGAAAGCGAGTATCCCGCACGGAAAACCTCACTTTCCACACTCTGTGCTCGCCGATGGCTTGTGCTGAAAACCCACTCGTGAGAAAAGCATTTTCACGCCCTCGAGGCGTAATATACTATTTTTCCCGACTTCGCTGAAATGACCCTATTCCTTGCGTGCAATGCGGGAGCAAATCGCCAATTTTTAACCAACGTTAAAATTCTAACGTAAACATTTTAACGAATACGCAAGTGCATCACAGGTCCATTACTCCCGGACGGAATAAAGCTCTAGGAGGGATCTTCCGGCGGGAGCAATGACAGGACCTAAACATAGAGTGTGTAGCATTTTTGACGATCAATCGCGAAGTTTCCGCTTATATACGCATGCGAATGTGTTCATTTCAATGAAATCGGATAAAATTAGTACTTTATTCTACAAGGGAGGGAAATGCGCGATTTCGACGAGTGCGCATATACAGTACGGTTTTCACTACGCCTATCGGGCAGAAATAAACCGTTTTCCTCCCTAGTGAGTAATGAAACTGGCTGGCACATGCGTACGAGCCCACGGTTACAAATTATCCATTTTGCAAACACATTCCACGCACGAAATGAGGTTATTTTTGAAAACCGGGTCCTTCCCGTTTGGCATACGACTATTTCTTTTCCGCCGTCGTTGAAATGAACCCATTCGCATGCGTGCATAAGCGCAACCTTGCTCCCGCTGGAAGCTCCATTACTCCTTCCGGGAGCTTTATTACTCCCTCCGGGTGTAATGGGACTGTACTCCGCATGCGTGGCTAACTGCGCACAAGTCCTCGTTATTGGTCGAAAATTAGCCACTTCCGTCTCGCATTGCACTCAAGGAATGGGCTCATTTCAGCGAGGTCGGAAAAAACGAATATTATGCTACAGGGAAGGGACGCGTTTTTCGTGCGTGGAATGTGTGTGCAAAATGGATAATTTGTAACCGTTCACTCGTACGCATGCGCAATCCAGTTTCATTATTCCCAAGGGAGAAAAACGGTTAATTTCTGCAACGGTGGACGTAGTGAAAACCGTACTGCACATGCGCACTCGTCATTTGTTAAAAGTAAGTAATTTTTAAGTCCTTGTTGCAAGCTCGAAATGAAGCTATGTTTCAGCGAAATCGGGAAAGAAGTATCGTATGCTATATAGAAGCAATCGCGAGTTTCAGTGATTTTCGGGTGATTTCGGGTGATTTCTGCCCTTGGCAAAAAAATGAAAAAAATGAATAAAATTTTTCTGATGTGCAGTTTTGCAGGCGTCAATTTGCGAAAAGTGCACTTTTCTCTACGAAGGACTGAAAAAACAAATTTACTCACCAAAGCATATTTTCGGCTTCAGATCATCACGACTTCCTCCTCTACGTGGTATCATCCGATTTCTTCTGTCAAGAAGCCTGACTAAAAAAATTCTAGTCAGTTGAACGATTCTTCCAGTATTTACTAACTTTTAATAACACATTTCTTCATGCGCTTATTCTTTCCTTGCAAGATACATACCAAAGCGGGAGAGTGCCGAATGGATTGAAATACCCGACTCACCATTACGTCGAGCGCTTTCACCAGGTACGACGATGACGACCAGGATGATCAGGACCGCTGTTACAATAACGAACACACGAGAGATGCACTGAAGTCCCTGCGTAACACTCATTTCTCAAGCGCTACTCGTGAAGCTGTGAGTTCGCGGATAACTTGAACTTCCTTTTTATCGTTGCTACATCACTATGTCATTGATCAATGTATATGTTATTGTATCTCTCGCTTCTTCTCCAATGATCTATTAACTATGTGATTATTATTGTTTTTATTGGCCATTCACGCAATGCAGAAAATTAATTGTATACTTTATTAAAAATTTATTTACTACTTATTTGTCAAATCCTCAAAATCGATCGTGGCCGGTTACTACGTACATTTTTTTCTCTTTTTCTCTTAATGACTGCGACTATGTCTGAGCTTGGCGACTTCTTTATACGTAAAAAGGTTGCAAAATAGCGTATGATATACCCCGCAGCACCAGCATACAACTGTGCCACGAGAAAACTTGCGAAATGTTCTGGTGTTTGCACGCGGGAGCCCGCAGTGTACTGTCGACTGCGAGTCGATCTTCGGACTGGTCGCACCGTGTCGATCCTTCCCCACGAGAAACTTGCAACTGAGACACGTGAAAATTGAGTCTAAATCTATTAATTCACTAGCATTAGGGCAGTGAAACTTTGTACTCGGCACTTTAGCATTAAAGACCCGTGAATATATCGAAATCGAAGTTTTAGCGTCGCATACAACACTTTCGCCCGGTGACCGCAATCACAACGCTCGTAGCTATACGAATCTCCCCGCGCTACTTCCCAGTGACGCAATTTTTGTGAAAAGTCGCTGGGACGATAATACGACGTGATTATACGTCATCGTGCTGTGCTGCACCTGCGTGTACACTGTATTACGGTAATATGTATACATGTCTATATACTAGACCTTTCACTGAGTTCAGAGGCCTGTTAAGTGCTTGCACACCAATGTGCATTGCAGACAAGACTGTCGACAGGTTATTCTAAATACCTAATCTTAATCCTTGAGTAGTTTTTTTTATTTTTTTTTGTCATTCAAATAGCTTGTGATATTTTTTCCATGGATGGTTGTATTTTTAAATAAATTACAGTAAAAATGTTATGTTAGATGTTAATGTTTTGTTATTCTTGTCTGTATTTTGGCAAAATAAAAGGAATATCAAAAGTTTTTATCCGCGTGTTAACGTATCGTTTAAAAACTTGTAATTTGGTATACATGTAACATTGTGAAACTATACAATAGTAGATGGAGTTCATAGACCTACTGAGTGCTTGCATTAGGATGTGCATTACAGACATAACTATCAACAGTTTATTTTAAATATCTAATTTTAGTACTCGAGCGATTATTTTTTTCTCATTGAATTGAAATGGCTTTTGATGTACTTTTTCCCAAGGATGTTTGTATTTTCAAATATATAAGCAATTGCTAGTGGGTTCTGTCACCGCAAAAAAACCGCCTCAGTGTTTTCTGCACTTTTCCGCACAGCAATTCACCGCAAAACCACTGAGCGTTTTTTATCTAGCGTTGGTGGTTCTGCTGTTTCGATCACCGCAAAAACACCGACGTCAATTTCGAAAAATATCGTAATATTTTGTATTTTGTATAAATAATGGTAGAAATCACGGCAGATTTCACGTTGCCGTGAAGCAAGTTAAATGTTACCGTCAATATTTAATTTCTAGTTGTATAGAATGTGCAACATTTGAAATTCTGAAGAGAAGACAATATCGTCTTTTCTCGTTCCACATTTCTAAATGGTTAGGCCATCTATGTATTGCGATAGCTACGTGTTTATATGCACGAAAAAATGAACCATCGGTTGCGAGAAACGTTTCAAGTTAGCCCGCTAGATGGCGAACGAGCCGACACGTTTCTCGCAAGTGAGTGTACGCCGTTCTATGTATAAGTACGGGCGATCGTAAGTTATCGTCAGCCCATGTACTGACATGGGTCATTTTTACTGTTGTTTATCAGTGGCAAGACGAATTCTGCGAACTACTATGGCACTGAAAATTCCGTCGAGCTGTGATTTCAATAGTAAAAATCAGTCTTCAATTTACCTATAAATTTGTTAACATTTGACGAATACTTTATTTACTACAGACATAAATGTGCCGTCAGTGTCAGAAAGTGCGGCTGTGTCAGAAACTGCGCCCCTTACCTTATTGCCCTCGGTCTTCACAGGAGGAACTTGCCATGTCAGTTTTAAGATCGAGTTACCTAATTACGTGGAATCTGCTGTAAGTAAATACACCCCGAAAAAAATACCGAAGCAGTTGATAATTACATATATATCGACGTTTATATTAATTAATCAATTAGAAAAAAAATAAGAATAATGATAATAAAACAATGGGATAGGATATTGCAAAATCGAGATACGTTGCCCCTTTAATACTTATAACATATTTATTTCGTAATATTTTAGTAATATACCTTCTTATTGTAGACATATATTTATATGTATGGCAGCATATTATTATGACATTGTATATTATAGGTGAGGTGACTGATAGAACGATTCTTCTCTTTCAATTTCTTTTTCTCTCTCTCTCTCTCGCTCTCTCATATCCGTACTTCGCCCTCCATACACGAAGTTATGTTTACATTAATATTTTTTTTTGTTTTCTCTATATACGCACTTCGTTATAATCCTGTTGTTTCTTCCTTGTTTCATTAATAAGTTATTAATATTTTTTTCCATTTTTTCAATTACTTTATTTACTCTTTTATTATGCACACATTCATTAATCGCACGCTAAATCGTACGTTTCCAGCATTTACTAAATTATCGCCCGGGATTCCACGGCCGTTCGTGTCTCAAGCGATCGTTTAGTACGGTCACTTTTCTTCATCTATTTAATTATAACCACGTTAATCGATCAATCGATGCGTATACAAGAGGCTCACCGATCTCGAATATTTTTACCATGACCATTATTAGTTTCCGTTTATCTCGCGTGGCCTTTAACCTTCATTTTTTTCCACTGGTTCCTTTCTTCTCTCGTCTCTCTAAATTAATTAAATAATACAATAATCAATGCATTCACCTAATTGCGCACACTCGGGCTCGGGCGAGGCCCTTGCGATACCTAGACCACTGGACGCTCCAAACCATTGTTTCTTTTTTTTTTTACAATATAATATCCATAACATTATCTCATTTTTACTCGTCTAGTTAAAATATTCAATATATATTTCATATATATATATTTTTTATTTTTTTTATTTTTCTTTCTCGTATATACTCTAATAACGATAATGCAACGTCTTTAATTTATTATACTTTGCAAATTAGAAAAATATTCATAGGGGGGAGCCACCGTGACCGCGTCTCGTGACGATTAATTACATATATTCGTATAATGCATAGTAATTCCGAGCGGCCAATACAGAAGGGACAAAGGGAGAGAGGAAGGGGCTCAGAGAATTAATATTTTTCTCACGATAAAATCACTAATATGACAGCGTGAAGTAAATGTAAACAAATAAAAAATTCGCCTATCGCGGATAGTTCGCGGTCTTTGGTTCGTCTCGAGACAAATCCGGATGTCCCTCTCACTAAATATATTCTAGTACACTACAAGGACGAGAAAAAACAATGAACAATATCCTCTATGTATAACAAGATTCAATATAATTGGGACTAATTTAGATTACGAATCGAGTATAATTTTATAATTTACAATAATAATAATTATAATAATGGTAACTAATAATCATAATAATAATAAGTAATAAATAATGGGGAGCGACAAGTCTAGTGGGCAATAAATATACTAGAAGCGAAGACTTCCAACTATGTATCATCTTTTTCTGTTTAATCGTAATTCGCATTGACTAAGAACGTTTTGTTTTTCTCTAACGATAATTGCCTAGTAGGAAATCCGGTATATTCGTTAAAATTGACCGAACTTTTTAGATTGCTGGACAAGCGATCGCCCGCCGATTTATTCCTTTGGTTTAGCTATATCATTATTATTATTATTATTATTATTATTATTATTATTATATTTTTTTTTTAGTTCCTTCGATAATTGAAACCCAATTTGAGGCATAAATCGGCGGGATCGTCAAGCTCTTCGTCCACCCGAAGACACACATTGCGCGCGTGCGCTTGCAACGATTTAAAAATTAAATACACCGTGTATAAATAGCACCGTTTCCAGAAATTCCCACAGTCTAACCCCGCACGCGCGCATTTCCGCGAGTCTTTGCGTTAACGACGCGACGGCTGAAGGTCAAGAATCGATTTATTGGATTTAGTTTATTCATTTATTTACTCTTTTTTTTTTTTTTCTTGATTCTGCCAGTCGAGACGCACACGAGACGTGGATACGGTTCAATAAAATCTATATTAGAAAAACAATTAACGAAACAACGGTATCAATTAACTATTTAGTTTATTCATTTTATCGTACGTCCGGTTATTTAAAAAGGTGATTCCGCGAATTATTGGCCAGCGGTTGTACCTCACGTTGTCGATTTGGCTGTAACTTTGCTAATGTTTAATATACCGTGAAAGACATCACGGTATATTAAACATTAGCAAAGTTACAGCCAAATTGACGAGATGAGGTATAACCGTTGGTCAATAATTGTGAAAATCAGCCAAAAACAAAAATTACGCGGCACTATTGTGTGGTTGTCTTGTGTTTTATTTTTAAAAAACCTTTTGCTTTGCTGTCCTGCTGTCATTTCTACAATAAGTACAACGAACGCGATAGAGACAAAACGAGATATCCCTTAATTACCCGGATTATCCGGCTCTTGGTTCGCGTCTCGCATGTCTTAGTGACTTTGGTTCGTCGGTTGAGCGTCCCGTGGTCAATGATCTATCGCGTGCGCCCCGCCATTTTCCTTCTCTCAATTTTCCTTCTTCTTTTCTTTTTTATACAATCAATTGTACGTCGAGATGGTACACGCTCTTTTAAGATCCTTCTATCTCAACCGTCGTTCATTATTCTTTTTTTTTTTCGCTATTCACGAACGCTTTGCTTATTTTTCGCTTCACTTTTTTATGCCATAGCACATTCAGCGTTATGTCTTTTGTTTTGTGGTTTTTTTTTTGTAAACCTACAAACGTGGTAATTCATACGTGTAAATACTGATAGATATATTTGTCTCCGAGTCGGTGGTTACCGACAGCAACTAGATTTTTTTTTTTTCTTATTTAATATATTTATAATCGCGGATATCTCGCACATCCGGCGTTTATCTTCCTCTCTTCTTCTTTCCCTTATTATTTTAATACGCGACTCTCTCATATTCCTCGTCGTCAGTGTGACATATTTGTATGTATGTATGTATGTGTGTGTGTGTGTGTGTGTGTGCGTGTGTGTGTGTGTATGTTTGGATTTTGTCTGTGCATGTTCAATTCTCGTGCCAAGCAGTGGCCAGCAGCTGATACGCCATTTGCCACCCTCAATGTACATAATACACTTTTTTCTTTTTTCTATAATATGGAATCTGACGAACGAGATTTCGAAACTCGTGTCCACTTTTCGTAGGATCGAAGTTTCGTGCATCGTAAATAACGTTTTACATTCTCGATAAACGTGCGAATTATCTCGTTTCTTACTTCATCTTCGATTTCATCTCAAACACATCACTAAGATCATTCGCGTAATTACATAATCGCATTATTTATAAGTATAATACAATTTTTGTGTGTGTGTGTTTTTTTTAACTCCACAAGAGGATCGCGCGCGTTTGCGGGGCTTGCGAGGGTCTTTTGCGGAATTTTAGGACTCGATGATTTACAGGTTCTATAGATGGCGCAGCCAACTTGTCTATAACCGTACTAGCTAATTCTGTTATCTTTTTTTCGTTTTTTCCATTTTGTTATTTTTTTTTTTTCAATTTTTTTTCTACAGGGCTCTCGTGTTCACGGTCATTCGTCATACTAATCGCACGCACTCGCAAGATGATGAAGAACATCGTGATTAATGTACAATAAATAAGTCGCGGCCGCAACGAGGTGATTTTATCTCTCAACATTGTTCGTCTCGATCGCACTTGAAAAAAATCCTACCACGACTTCTTCTTCGCTTTTTTATTAGTATTTTCAGAATCATAACTCCCTGTCTAACTTTTAATTAGGCCAATCGGCCCGAATTTCAGCCAACTAACGTGTCTCGTGTGCCAACAACGATAAAAAAGAAAAATTACTTCTACCAAATGTTAACGTGCTTACGTGTAGAGAGCACAAAACACGAAAGAATGTATTTCTCTCTTGTTTGTGGCTTTCGACGAGGTGCACGATTACCAATTAAATTGTCTATTATTGCGAGAAATAATTAATCGTTTTAGGCTTCAGCAGCCTCGTTCACTTATTGCACATATTTCGCAAGAGTTTCGGTCGCTTTTTTTTTGTTTCACCGAAGCAACTGTACATTAAAATGACCCGCTCACTATCCGCGCTCGTTCGAAAATAAATCCTATCTCGTTAACAAACACGTTGTCGATAGCTAACAGGTAAGTATAGTTTATTTATTTCTTTTTTGTCTGGTAGTTTAATATCCTACGCGATCGATTTCTCCTATTTCTTCCTCTTATCTCATCTCTCACAAAAACGTCATTCTCTACGTCATTCTTCCTGCTTCTCGTGTAAAAAACTATAATTTCTCAAAAAGATGGATATGTTCAAAACTGAAGGTGCATCTTAGCGATGTGACGATAATGAGTGTATTTTCCATGTACCGAGTACTTAATATTTCTTTCTTCATATTCTTTGGTTGGCTAATGATAATGATACGTGTGATGATAAAACTTTTTACGTCGCGCCGATTATACGTTCAACTAAATTTTTCATGATTGTTTCATCCTCGGCTATACTAAAGACGTTAAAGCGTGTGATGCTCGTACACCGAATTTTCTCATTCGTACCCGGAAATAATAAATTTCTATTATCATTATTATCATTAAATGCTGATAATTTATCGCTAGGAGTTAGGAGGCCCATTTATTGTGTCTCGTGTCATGTGTTTTGTGTCCCTGTGTTCAATTTTCCATCTCTGTATCGAAAACATTTCCACCTCGTGCATTAGTAGGCCCTTCGCGTTTTTCTAAACTTCTTTTTTTTTTCTTCTTTAAATCAATATTTTTATCATTCTCTCTTAGCGCAATCTCTCTGTCGCTTTGCGATTAAGTTCCCTATTAGAAACGGCGCCTATGTGATATGTGGGGACAATCTAATCCTACCCAGGGATAGTCTTAATTTTTCTGATCCAGGATATCTACATAAGCTCTTCAGCCTCTTGATCCATTTTTTATATTTTTTATTAAATTCACATTATCTTCACTCGCTGGCTTTTTTTAAATTAACTCGTGATCACCGATATGTATCTAATTGAACGCTCTGTAAAATCTCATTCGATAATTTGACTGTCGGTGCACGATTGCCTCTCGTCCCGCTCATATAAACAGCAGCTCGAGCGATCGATCCTTCGCGTTTATAATTATCTATGGCTTTTCCTTTTATTTATTTTTTTTTATTTTATTTTTTCGTCTATTTAAATTTTACAATTATTATTCTGCCTAACAGTTGGCGAACAAATTTTTTCTTCTTTCGCTCGTGCATTCATCTCGTTTCTACTATAGACTGCAGTGAAAGTTTGCGGGGGGGGGGAAATTCGGGGATATGTGTTCGGAGCGTCGTTGGGAAGAGGCACGCGTTTTACTTTTACAGAAGCCGTGAGTAACGCTCTAATTAATTTACGCGTACACAAACACTGCGATACTTTTTTCTTTTTTTTTCGGTACTATAGTATGTATGGTCGTAGCCTATATCGTTAAGAGCTGTCGCGCGGGACACTCGTTCGGGCCTAAATGTGACTACGCTCATCTTATTCCATCTTTTTTTTTCGGCATTATCTTTACTCGAAATTCTTAACGATACGTGACTAGAAATTATCGAGCGTGAAAAACGTGGAGCGTCAATTTCGGCAATCGGGTAAATCCAGCAAATAAAGATTAATTCAAATGAAGAAGAAATTCATGAAATTTTAAGTTTTTTTTTCATATTCACCATTTTTTTTGCATAAAAAAGTTTTTTTCAGTGAAAAAAAAAGATTTCTGATTAAATGAAAATGAAAAAAACAACTTCATGGAATTTCAAGTCTTTGTTTTCATATTGACAAATAATTATTTTTTCAGAAATAGTAATTATTTATAAACATTTTTTTTTATATAAAAAAATGATTTGTGAATATTTGTAAAATTGAAGCATTTAACATGTAACAATCAGCAGGAATCCACTTTCTTCTGCTGGCACTCAGTTCGAAAAGCCGATTATTCAATTATCATGTTTAACGTCTTTAACTTCTGCATCCCCCTCTTCATTCAGTTCGTACATGTTTGTGTACGTGTGTTTTCGTGTGGGTGTCTGCTTTTTTAAAATAACTTTAGAAACGTTTCCGTATGACAAACGTGGTCCATCGTACTTATTGTATAGTACATAATCGTAATCGTAGTGCTATACGAGCTTTCGGGGACTCGCTGTGGGAGAATTCGAGGTTTATATTTCAACCATCGATCCAAAAATTTGTGATATTTTCCGCGAGTTTAGACAATTTTTTTAAATCTCGTGGCTTTTATCTCTCCTCGAAATTATAGTACATAGAATTTAACTCGATAAACGTCGATTGCACGCGATAATCGTCAGGTATAATGCAAACACGTCTCTTACACATTAAAAAATTAGATTTGTATATGATTTTTTTTTTTTTTTTTTTTTCATGCGCCGAACTTTTTCTCGTCCACTCGTTTCGCTTTTTGTTTTTTTTTTCTTCACATTTTTGGCTCTAGTGATATATTTTTTTTTTCGTTCAGAAAATTCGTCAGACTTTGGCCTTAATTTTGTCGGTTCTGTAGTTTTCCCATTCCGTTGCCCTTTTCATATTTCTTTCGTTCTCTTAGGAGGGTTCAATTCGATTGTACAACGTAACGAATTGAAAGTGTGCGCTCAGAAGACTCTTAGAATAAAAAAAACCTGTGGACCGATCGAAACGCCTGAACCCCTTTTTTGAGTTACATTTGAGTATCATTAAAACTCGCTATTCATTCGATATTAATTGATAATCAATATTGTTATTTTTTATAGAGACAAATGGTTTTACGTTTCGACCAATCGATCGCAGGCATAATAACAGTCAATTTATATATAAAATTGCGGCAGTGTGCTTCCTCGTATTATCAATAATTCTCTCTTGACTGTCTCGCGTCCCATACTCACTCATCTCTCCCTTTTATCTATGACGAAATAATTCATTATTCAACACGCTAAAATTAATTACGATTATACCGAAGAAGTTTGCATCGGCGTGCATCAACGCCGGATATCCGAAAGCGTAGCTTTAATACGCTTCGCGAATATCCTTGATCTCATTTAAAACTAAACGATCGGTAAAAAAAAGAAAAAAAAATCGGTAATACATATACATATATGTATATGGTAGACAATATAGTACATCGTATCGCGGGATTCTGTCGTGAAGCGTATTTGTCGGATGTAAAAAAATGTTTGAAAAATTACAAAAAAATATAAAATACAATGATCGGTACTTTGCCGGTTTTTTAAGCTTATTCTCAGGCCGATCACACGATCTGGAGACAGTCACGAACTTACAACTTGGGATACGAATCAATGAATTAATCAATAAAGCTACACGAGTTATGGTACATTGATGTCTATACAATATACTATATGGTAATCGTTATTATTTTCTACCGTAAATGTTCATCATTATTTCCTCTCTTTTCATATCCACGCGGAATAAATATACTAACTGTGCGAATCGTAGTGTATATTACAATCAAAGTGATTTTACGGAGAGTTCGGTGATTTGATCGCGATGCGAACGGTTCGGACTTTTTCAATTGTCCATTTTCTGTTCGATTTTTGCAATCCACAAGAATTAATCGTTGGGCTCGGGGCTCACACGACGTTTACTTTACGGTTTAACTTTAGACGCATAATAATACTGGCTATTACTGGTTAAAAGGTAGCGATTTTCTGGGTTCTTTCTTTTTTTTTGTCTTTCACCTTTCTCATTTTTTAGCTTGTAATTCTCAATTTATCTTGTAACATCGTAATTATTATCGTTTCGGTGAGTTCACACGGCGTTTCCATATTGTCACATATACAACAATCGTGGCGTTTTACAGTTATATTATTCGTTTAGCGTCCTGTTTGTTTGCATGTAAGTTTTTGTTTTCTGCTTTGCGTTATTATTATTATTATTATTTTATTTTATTTTTTTCATCCACTGCACTCTTCAGCTGCATCCATGACTTCGTCGTACGTAATACTACGTATATACATCGTATCGGTATGCTCAGTTATGTATATATTTATATTTTTTGTTCTTTCGCGTCTTGCACAGGATAATTAACATTTCGTTTATTACCTTTTCTCTCTCATTCTCACCAGTCAATTCATTTGTAATATTATCATTTGTTATTATATATACTTGTGGTTTAATCGTTTAGTAGTCGTGAACGAGGGCTAGCTAACGCTATTAATTAATAGTTTTTATCAAAAGCACATGTATATCGTCGCTATTCTACATATTTATGTATAATATGTATACATAGTATATATCGTATATAAACCGACTATTTATGTATGCCACTTTGGTTTGTGTTCGCGTTTATTGTTTCATTTAATGCATTTATTTTCATCTACTGTATATGCATCAATTTTTTCTGTTTATTTCACTGTTTTTCTCATCATCTCCAATGTGCCGCATTTTTCTTAACAGTGTGTGTTTTGTGTGTAAACGGTTTTTTTTTGTGTGATTCGTTTATCATTCTCGTGTTTTTTGGTGTCGGTATTACTATTCCCGTTACCTTCGTTGAATTAGCTAAGATCGTTCGTTCGTTCGTTTTTTTTGTTCGTTCGTTTTACTTTTCTAGACGTCAGACGAGATTCTAAGCTCTCTCGCTCTTTCTATCTCTGCTCGGATTTATTCTCTGGATAAGATGGAGATGGATCGAGAAAAAAAGCAGCAATAACATCTGGGCATTCATTGGGTAGAAAATTAGGTACTTTTGCACAGGGACAATTTTTTTTTTTTTTTGCTGTTGTACCCTCATCTCTGCGATGAATTGGTGAAAAAGTATATAGCATATAGCATAGAGAATAGAATATCAGCATTGGATTTAATATTTCATCGATGGGATGTCCTCGAACGAGTGACGGAGATTTTCGTATAGAAATTGTAAAAGAGTTTACAAAGGTGAGAAAAATACGTCAACCCCCGCGGGTGACGTTTATTAATTATAAAATCGAACGTGAATTCGTGTTTAAATTGATAATACAAACGCATATATATGTAGAGTGCGAGGAGTCTATCGAAAATCTCTCGCACAGTTGTGTCGCGCCAATTAGCTCCAATCAGAGCGTAACTTTTGTAATAATATCTCGTAGGATTATTCAATCGCTCTCGCGACTCGTATAAATATAACGTTCGAAAAATTACTGCGTTTTTTTTTCAGACTGGCGTATTGTGTTTTACATATACGAAAAAGGTATATAGTGTATAATTAGACAGGTTATTTTTTCGTTTTTTTTTTTCTCGAAGGAGTAAAAGTATTTTTAGTAGATGAAAAGCGAGGTCGAAAAAGAAGTTTTTTCAACCGGCTGCCCTTTACAGTCAGTTCATGTAATTGTAATAATCATAATCATAGAGGATCGTATAGAGGACACCGGCGAGCAAATTCTTTTTATCTCTCATTCATTCTTCCTCATTTTTTTGGCATTTATATAGTGTGTAAATGTGTGTCAATCGAAAGATTTGTTGCTTGTTTCTGGACCTGGCCCTGACCGTAATTTCACTCGCACACTGCAGTTCCTCGCTTTTTTTAGCATTCGCATTTTTTTTATGTACTGTATTCGTGTAATAATTATATTCGTGTGTATTTGCGCTTTTTTTTGGTAATATTCTCGTCCATTATTATTATTAATTTTTTTGCGATAATTTTTGTTTAAAGAACGTGAGTCAACAGCAATTATAGCAGACAGTAATCAGCAGTTGGGGATTAAGAGTTGTTGTTGCGCTTTGCGACGTGATCGTCGTCGCTGGCCTCGGCGTCGCCCTCGACGCCACATTCGCCTTCCTCCGGATGCGAGGGATGACCCTCTTCGGTGTCGACGCTGCTCGTCGGCGTTATCTGCTCTATGGCCATCGTCGTCGTCGTCGTCGTCGTTGTCGTCGCTGTCGCCGCTGTCATCGTTCCGTTACCGTTGAATCCGAGAACGTCACGCGACGATCGCGAACCCTTGTTAATCGGCTCAGGCGAGGCTGACTCCTCGCTGCTAGGTGAACCGGGAGACGAGACTATCACCTGCGCACACATTCGGTGAACAATCACCGTCTTTGTCAAATAATTGGCCTAAGAGAGGTTCCTCAGCTCAGTGGACACATTATAGTCGGTATAGCAACTTTCGTCCACGAGTGAACCCTTTGCCGATCTCTAATCGACTCATTGTGCTTATCGTGTTCTCCTAATTCATCGACTTAACATCGATTTTTCAGCACAGGGTGATTCAGTGAATTCAGGTTTTTGTTTTTGTGTCTTGATGATTTTTTTAAAATGAATATTGTGCCGGCGAAAACTATCGATTCAAGTCAATTAAAACGAATATTTAAAAAAAGTAACTTTGCTGAATTTATTTGAAATCTATAGAAATTTTGTAAGATCCTGCTGCACGCAAAAAAAGGCTTGGTTAGAACAACTAAGCGCTTAGTTATATATGCGCCAACTAAGTTATTGGTTAGATCAATCAAGTTATTTGTTAACCAACCAAGTTATTGATTGACTAACCAAGATGATTTAGTTGGTGTAACCAATAACTTGGTTGGCCAAACAGTAACTTGCACTGAGAAAAAAATATGGTCAGAGTAACCATATTTTTACTATAAACTATGTTTCCCAGAGAGGACGACAATGTTTTTATGGTTATCGTAACCAATAAAAATATAGTTATCACGTGCCATATTTTCGTAGTTATGTCAACTATTTCTGTATGTTAGTGGCAACTATTCGTTCTTTTACTATTTATAACGTATTTTAAACCATTGTAGAACAACAAAGGCATATAAAATATATAGTTATTTTCCAGTCATGTTTATTTATTCCTATCATCCTGTATAGTCAATGATGATGATGTCCATAGTTCAACATACTTACTATTGTTGCTAGATTCACAATACTTTTGTGTACTATAACACAAACATGGTGTAGAGCGAACGCTTCTATGTGGATTTATATACCATGTGAAATGAGTTCCCGTGAATAGTATGTTTTACATTTATTATGGTCCACACTCACTATCGATTTTGTTGATAAAACGAAGTGTGTATGGCAATAAGTCTTTTGTATATAATTATAAGTAATATCTAATATTTATATCTTTACTATATTCACTGATAATAGTGAATATAGAAGAGCGGGATGTCGGCTTAGAGTGACTTTTTTTCCCAATACTCACTGTCGCCGCTGCTCAGTTGCGAGTCGGACGTCGGAGTTAGACAAAAATAAGAAGTGACGAAGATTGAATATTCCACCTCTTATATAGGTGCCAGATGACAATTCGCTTGCGAGAAAGTCCTATCCCGCTGGCCATCTGTTGGAAGCGAGGGAACTAGGCAGCACGTGAGACTTGCATCATGGACGCTTGTAATAATGCATAGTATTCACTGCAATATTTTATTGTTATATTCAACATCAATTTTTTGTCCGCAAGCGTCCATGATGCAAATCTCACGCACTGCCTAGTTCCCTCGGTTCCGATAGATGGCCAACGGGATAGAACTTTCTCGCGAGCGAATTGTCATCTGGCCCCTATATAGGAGGTGGAATATTCAATCTTCGTCACTTCTTATTTTTAACTCCCGACTGCCCCACAGGGGCAAAAGTCGGGAGTTATGCGTTTCACTGCGATCAGCTGATTTCAGCGATTTCGTTGTCTCCGGTGTTCTCGCAAACGGAACAAAATTACTTAACCAAATTTGATACATAGATTCTATGGTCGATCGTCTATGTTCTTTTCAACAAATAATTAGAATCAGGTATTTCCTCGTAGAGGTAAAAACATTTTACAATAATAGTGTTTCGTATATATCGAACGCCCGCCATTATGCGTTCGAATTATCGTCTGCGGTTAACTTCTCATCATACAAATATTTAATTCGCATATTGCTGTCTGCTACACGACACACTGTCGTTAGTGATAATAATATGCACCGTACTTAAACGTCATTTTTTCTATTATTAAAAATGCAATGAATGGACATATAGTCGATAAAATTAATGCGGTTTGACGTTATGCTTGATGAAATTGATACAGTTTGGGGTTACAGTTGATATGGTTAATACAGTTTGAGATTACAGTTGATAAAATTAAGACGGTTTGAGGTTATAGTGTTCGATGTCTTATTTCATCTGTCGAAGAGTACATTCTAAGATGAGTGTGGCATCCTGTGTATCGATAGCATTTCTTTGCAAAAAATGTGCATTAATAGCAATTCTTTGCAAAAAATGTCTATCGATAGTTTTTTTTTTGCAAAAAATGTGCATCGATAGCAATTCTTTGCAAAAAATGTCTATCGATAGCTTTTTTTTTGCAAAAAAGTCTATCAAAAGCATTTTTTTGGAAAAAATTTCTTTTGGCAGCATTTTTTTGCAAAAAATGTCTATCGATAGCATTTTTTTGCAAAAAATGTCTATGTCTAATAGTGATGCGAAACTTCACGAAAATAGGCGTTCGCCACACTTCCGTTATCAAGCACGCTTCGATTAAAAGAAAAAATTTAAAAAAAACTCCCGACTGTAAAAAAAACTATAATAAAAATAAATTTAAAAAATTTAAAAAAACTCCCGACTGTAAAAAAAACTATAAAAATAAACTTTGATTTCAGAAAGTAATCATTGAAAAAAGCAAATTTAAAAAGAATGAAATAATTTTTCCAACACCATTTTAAATATCAAATTATTCAAATTATAATAATTCGTTTCCTGCCGTCACTATAGTCGGGAGACGTGTCGTAAACATCGTAATCGTTTGTTCCATATATATCTAGAGACACAATGGAGTCTGGATCATACTTAACAAAAATTATATGCAATATGGACGTTTGTTAACGCGGTAAAACACGTCTCCCGACTATAGTGACGGCAGGAAACGAATTATTATAATTTGAATAATTTGATATTTAAAATGGTGTTGGAAAAATTATTTCATTCTTTTTAAATTTGCTTTTTTCAATGATTACTTTCTGAAATCAAAGTTTATTTTTATAGTTTTTTTCACAGTCGGGAATTTTTTTAAATTTTTTAAATTTATTTTTATTGTCTAACTCCGACGTCCGACTCGCAACTGACCAGCGGCAACAGTGAGTCTTGGGAAAAAAGTCGCTCTAAGCCGATATCCCGCTCTTCTATATTCACTACTATCAGTGAATATGGTAAAAATATAAATATTACATGTAATTATAAACAAAACACTTTTTGCCATACACACTTCGTTTTATCAACGAAATCGAATGTGATGGTAGACCACGATAAATATAAACCACATCCAGTGGCACATGCCGCCCAAAGATGGCGATAGCCAGGAGGAAAGGAGAAGAAGAAGAAGAAATCCACATCCAAGCGTTCGCTCTACACCATACCTGTGTTATAATACACAAAAGTATTATGAATCTAGCAACAAATAGTAAATATGTTGAACTACTAACCGATCTCATCATTTACTATACTGGATGATAGGAATAAATAAACATAATTAGAAAATGACAATAAATTTTATATGCCTACATTGTTCTACAAGAGTTCAAAATACTTTATAAATAGTAAAAGAACGAATAGTTGCAACTAACATAAAGAAATAATCAACATAGCTACGAAATATGGTACATAGTAACTATATTTTTATTGGTTACGATAACCATACACTGAGAAAAATGCATGAGACAAACACGTAAAATATAGTGAGTTCTACTATACAAATAGTTATTCGTATCATAATTTAGTCGTTGGTTACAATATTTATTGTTGCGGTAACAATAAATCATTACCGTCCTCTCAGGGAAACATATGTTATAGTAAAAGTATGGTTACTCCGACCATATTTTAAGTAAAAAAGTTAAGTAAAAATATGGTTACTCCGACCATATTTTTCTCTCAGTGTTGATTTCATAAACGTGTTAAATATATCATAATTTTATTGTTACAATTTTAACGATAAGTTATAGTATTCTTAAGTGTGGCGCATATTTAGATTCACTATCCAAACTGCATAGTTTCCTTAACTTCACGACAATAGTTCGGTAAACCATATAAAAGCTGATTCAACTATAAAATATGGTTCCACATATTATAAATTTTTGACTATGGTATTATTGTTGGAAATACCATGGTCTTTTTTTTCAGTGTAGTTGGTCTAACCAATAACTTACTTGTTAATACTATTTTTTTCTTTCTGTGTACTTGTGTAGAGCAGTATCTGTATAGAGATGCGTGTTACAGTATCGGGATGCTGTCTGTTGAGGTAATTTGTATTTGCCTCTAATTGGAATCATTATGCTGCATAAATTGTGTACATAAGGTCAGGATTCCATTCTGCTTGACCTTATTTTTCAGTTTACAGAAACATAAACATACGTGGCTATCGACTTGAATCGAATTTTTACCGAACTTTGAGGCATTTGAATATCACACTCCTGAATTATCCTGTCTGCAAACTCTCGAACGAGGGATAAAAACGTTCGAAGCGTGCTGCAAAGTGACGCGAACACCGAAAAAACTGTACGGCCACAGAAATTAATTGCCAAAGAGTTGATATACGAAACGCCACAAAAAACGTTTGCATGCTGGTGGTAAATTTGGAAGAGATATATAGGTCGTAGATTGCCGTCCGGTTTTCACGGTGGCGAAGGAGCCATGCAACAGTCAAACGGAATTAAAAAAGAAAACTTTTTTTTGTTCTTGATAATGAATTTCCCAGATTGGAGGTAGATGTACTGGGTATTGGGGGTTTTGTTAAGAGAGAAACCAGTACAGTATTAGAATGGAGAGAGAGAATGGGACGATAAACTATAACGTGATGATACCTGTGCAAGAAGCGGCGTCTCTGTGCTGTCAGCGGTTTGGTAGAGCCGGCAATTTGCGCTTGCTCTGATACGTGCGAAAAAAGAAAGAGAACGAACAATTGAGAAGACTAAATTAAACAGTTTCAGTTCTTGTTTTTTTTTCGTTTATACTTTCTTTCTGCACTCAGAGAAAGATTGGTAAAACTGGCAATTATTAAATGTCAACTATCAATTGTCAGTTCATGCGACTATTTTGACATGTACATTAATTTTCATTATTGTTACTAGAACATCCTTGACTGGTTGAACTTCTACAACCGTGGTGAATATTTTTTTCGGAAAATATTCGAAAATATCTCAGATCTTGCATATGCTTTCATACTTTCCAGAGGAAATGAAGACTTTTACAGAATCTAATGATTTATTATTGTTTTCAAAACATGTTTTCTTTTTCTCAGCCGACTGGTCTGGAAATGTATTGAAATCTCAGATTTTATCTACCTATTTCACTTTACATTTTTTACCGATGAATAGGTTGGCGCATATTTAACCAAGCGCTTGATTGTTCCAATCAACACGGAAAAAAAGTTTGGTTGTGGCAACTACGTTTTCGATTTGCTGTACACAATGTCTAAACAATTAGTTGCTTCAACCATATCGAATAGTAACCTCAACTATTCACGATTAGTTCTCGATTGTATTAGTTAGGTTAACTAATCCAATCGTTGGGACTACCATTTGAATCGTCGGTATTATCATTCGAATCGTTGGTATTACCATTTGAGTTGCTAGGGATATAGAATAATCGATTGATTGTGTCAACTCATTTCTTGGTTATGGTAACTAATCTTTTTTTCCCGTGAAGTCTTCGTTCCCGTGCATCTCTATAGTCCATGACTCTATGACAATGGTTCCATAGCTCCGTTTCTGTAGTGTCGTATTATATCACAAGGTCTGTGTAAAACGTGACTTGGACTTGGAAAACTATGGAGACGTTTTTCCAGAACCTAGTAACGCCGTAGTAGTCCAATTACACCATGAGGTTTATGTCAAAAGTGACATAGACATCGAGAACAAAACACTCAATGTAGTCGTTGCGACGATAGAGTAGAGTACCGTAGCTACCCAGATAGACATTTGGTGGCACAGGAACAGCGTAAACGCGTCACACAACGGATGCTATGTCGGAATTAACGTAGCGATGTACGTCTGAATTGAGCTATTATGTGACGGCATACCGTGCCATCTTTTCATGACGCCAAGGCAAAGCCATATTTGTGGTACTTAAATATTATGGCGTGGTGCACTAGTGGCACTACAATGTCGCCATGCTTCAAGTTCAGATCGTGTCTCTATGGTGCCATAATTGCTCCATGTCGTATCACTGAGTGTCTGAGGTGTGAACGTCATTCTGTTACTATGGTGCCATTTTTGCAGAATATTTGGGATGGTAATTGCAGCACGGTGACAGCATAATGGTGGCATACCATGCTGTGCTAAAAATCGTTATCGATCTTGACTGTCAGTTAGGAATCGTAAGCGTTTTATTTCTTTGTATCTGTTACTTGCATTATGTTTTAGTTTTTTTTCTTGTCTAACATTTCAAATCGCGAGTCAAAAGTGTAAGACAGAACAGAATCTTTTATCTTCTCCGATATTAAAGGGTTGGTACGCCCGAGAGGTTTGACACATTCGAAGAGTAGACCCTTCGTGTGTAGTCGAACTCAGGCAGCTTTGCATTCTTATACATACGCTCAGGCTTCAAAACACTTGCGAGAAATGCGTCGTCCGTTCGCCATCTAGTGGTATCATACGAAATACTGGTGCCTAATTCTCCGCTAGATGGCAAACGGACGGAGCATTTCTCGCAAGTGTTTTGAAGCCTGAGCGTATATATAAGAATGCAAAGTTTTCCTGTGTTCGACTACACACGAGGGGTCTACTCTTTGAATGTGTCAAACCTCTTGGGTTTACCAACCCTTTAATATTGAAGAAGATAAAAGAACCTGTTCTGCCTTATTCTTTTGACTCGGAATTTGAAATGTTAGACAAGAAAAAAACTAAAACTAAAAATGTCTAGCTGACAATAAAAAAATATCCATAATGACTTTCAGCACAGCATAGCGTGCGACCATTATGCTGCAACCGTGCTGCATTTATCATTTTAAAAATTGTATAAAAATGACACCATAGTAACAGAATGGCGTTCACACCTCAGACGTTCACACCATGACATGGACCAATTATGGCACCATGGAGACATGATCTGAGTTTACAGCATGGCGACAGTGGAATGCCACTAAGCCTGCACGGCACGGTATGCCGTCACATAATAGCTCAATTCGGACGTACATCGCTACGTTAATTCCGACATAGCATGCCGTTGTGTGACGCGTTTATGCTGTCACAGTGACACGATAGGATACTTCCACGGCACTTTTGTCTATCTGGGTAATCATAGCATAGCGTATAACATTGTATAGCCCATAGTATGGTACAATATGGGCCGCAAATCCCACCACAATTAAGTACACAGTCGGTTTGTGTAGAAACTGATGGCTGCGCTCCGTGAAAAGTGGAAAATCAGGAGGCAATGTGTAGGACCCATTGATGTATATAAAATGTTTTTTCCCGAAATTCTAAAATACTTTGAAACTCCGATAAGTTGTACTTTCTGAGAGTTGTATGGTCGAGATATTCATAAAATATCGAAATACTTTCATTACGTGTCAAACGTACAGTAACAATGGAAACAATTAATATAAATATAGACAAAATAGTCTCATGAACTCATAGTTGACAGTCGTCACTCAATAGTTGACAGGCCAATCGTTTTTTTTCTAAGTGCGCAGAAAAGATATTGAACAATCATGAACCGGCTCGGGCACGACGATAAATAATAATAGTATGCGATACGAATTGCCAATTGAAAATATTAAGACCGGTTTAGTGTCTTCCTCGTTGACGAACTTACGCAAAGGAACGAACGAGTGAATACGAAATAGTATTTAAAAAAAAGTAGTAGTTGCGATTTGGAGACACAGAAAGCATGCACACGTTTTTGTCTGAATAATACAGTATTATCAGATAACACAAAATAGAGTAACGATAACAAGGGCAACGATGATGATGATGATGATGATGATGTTTTTTTTATGATAGTGAGTGTCGTTGGTTTATTTTTAGTTTTTGTCACGTACGAAAACACTCGATTTACGAACCTGTCGTGGCTTGACCGGCGGTGGAGGACGAATGGAGGGTGCGAGTACCGCGGGGGTTGTAGTGGGGGGCTGATGATGAAGCGAGGGTGGCTGCTGCCAGGGCAGACCTTGACGTCCCAAAGTTCCCTGGTGAACCTGTTGCTGCGCCTGCTGTTGCTGAAGCTGCTGATGCAGCTGCTGCTGCTGTTGCTGAAGCTGATGCTGCTGATGATGAAGTTGATTGCTGGAGCTGCTGCTGCGCACGACTTGTGGCGTAACTCGAGGGAGCGTTGAACCGACTGAAGAAATCTTCCGAACTGTCTGTGAAATGAGCCACTGATTACTCGGCTCTTTCTACTACTTTACATTTTTATATTACAAGATAATTAAACTCTTGGCAACACAGATTTTATAAGATGGAATTTCAAGGTTTTCGGAGAGCTCTAAAGATTAAAATAGAAAAATTATTTCAATAGGTTGTCGAGGTAACAATATTAACAAAAATGGTCCCGGTCTAATGAAACACTGTTCAGTGGGTCACTCTATCAAACGTATCCTACAAATGCGATATGGTCCTAATAGGTTTCGAGGTAATGGTAGTTCACTCGATGTGAAAATGGGGGTTTTACGCATACGAATCGTCCTTGTAAAACCAAAATTTGGCAACATTTTCGTTGGAAAAACTTTTCCTTGCGGAAAAAGTTTTTGAATCATTGTTGGCGAATGAAAGGGAGAACATTAATTTTCTTTTTTAACTTGGCGTCGAGTCGCTGCCGCGACTCTTGATTACGACGAATGTAAGAATTATCGGAGGAGGAAACAATTTTCTCGGATGTATCAATAATATTACACCCGAGTAGGATTGGAACTTCAGTCACTAAATCGGAGTCCATTTTTACAAAACTTAAGAACTTGGCTTTAGAAAATTCCACTTGTCTCAACAATCGGGTAATCAACGATTTACTTTTAATCTTATACAATGAGGGATAAACTGATCTACCGCAAACTGCAAACAGGCTACTGGAAACACAGCGCATTATAAATATTATAAATTAAAAGTTTTATAAGTTTGAATAAAAATGAATAAGTATTCCAGTCTTCTTTCAATAGAAATTTCTCTCTTATATTTAATTTACCAGTTACTAATGCGAGTCAGTATTTATAATTGATAACCTTGCATTTGACGTCTAGACCAAGCTAATATTGGTTTGTAACTAAGCTTGGGTAGTGGGTTAGTACTGATTCGGGGCTGGCTTGAGTCGCGGGCCAGTACCGGTCTGCAGAAAACGCAGTACGGTTTCGTGATACCTATCTGGTACTAGTACGGTGTCGGCATCGGATTCTGTCCTGAGTTTAACATGCCTATGGGAGAGAGCAATCCGCGCAGAAAAAAATTGTCCGTGATGGAATCCCAGATGGAATATGGGCAGTCCAGGCGGAAGTACCACATGGACTCTCATATGGGCTTCAGCTTTTAATCCGATCCTGAAGTCCATCCGGAAGTTCATCACTTCATCTGGGACTCCTGAAAGGACTTAATCTGGGTTCCTCCCAGGACTCACAAAACTTTCTTGGACGCTACCCGGGATTCCAAATACTCTCCTGGCTTCCCTAGCGGATCTGAAGAACCGCAAAATAACCGAAGAGTGACCGCTCGTTATGGAACAAAAAATCACTCCAGAATAACCGAGAAGGAACCTAGTGACCGGCGGGTAACCGTAAAGTGAACCGTAAAGTGACCCGTAATGAACTCAATGTTCCGTTTCGGGTTACTATTCGGTTATATGAAGATCTTTCAAATAACCGAAAAACAACTTTTAACAAACTGTCGGTTACTTCTGCGTTACTTTAAAGTTTGTTTTTGGTTAAAACATTGGTCGCTTTGCAGTTGCAATCGGGTTCTTTTTTGTTCCAAAATAACGGTCGCTTTGTCGGTTACATTACAGTTGTTTTACGGTAAAACAACTGGAAATGAACCTCATAATGACGGTTACTTGTATGTGACCGTAAAGCAACCACAAAATGACGGTTGCTCGGATCCGCTAGGGTTCAGTTGAACGATCAGCGAATCTCGTTGAATCAATCGCAGAGCCCATCCTGGTGTCGATTTTGAATTCTCACCTGGACTGTTTTAGACCATCTATGTCCATCGAGTCCATCTTGGTGTCCATTTTGGATTTTCACCTATACTGTCTTAGACTCCATCCCGGACTCTATCGTGGACTAGGATAGTGGACATCAGGAATAGACGGCGCTGAACTCAGGACAACTTAGCAGTCTTATATACGCTGAGGCTTCAAAACACTTGCGAAAAACGCTCTGTTTGTTCGCCACCTATTGGAATCATATGAAACACTCATGCACAATGCTCCTCTAGATGGCGAGCGGTCGAAGCGTTTCTTACAAGTGACTGAAGCCTCAACGTACATAAGACCCTTCGTTGACAAAGTGGACCGTCTGGACACCAAGGAGTCCAAGGTGAACACAGTCTGGTCCTGGTGGACAGTAGTCCAGGACAGTGGAGTCCGGGCGGATGGCGTCTAAGACAGTCCAGGCGCGAATCTAAAATGGACACCAGGATGGACTCTGCGATTGAAACGTCGAAATTCGCGGATAGTTCAGGATAGAGTCCGGGATGGAGTCTAAGACAGTCCAGGCGAGAATTCAAAATGGACACGAGGATGGACTCTGCGATTGATTCGTTAAGATTCACTGATCGTCCAGGCTGGAGTCCAGGAGAGTATTTGGCATCCTGGACGGAGTCCGGGAAAGTTTTGCGAGTCCCGGATGGAATCCAGATTGAGTCCTTTCGGGAGTCCCGGATGGAGTGATGGACATCGGGATAGACTTCGGGTTCGGATTAAAAGCCGAACCGCTATGTGAGGGTCCGTCTCGTACTCTCGTCCAGACTGCCCAGATTCCATCCCGTACTCCATCCTGGACATGATCCGGGACTCCATCTCGGCCTATTTTTTTCTGCCTGGGATCGGACCAAGACTGGAAGCACAGCGCCAAAGATTGGCCCAGCGCTCCGCCAATCGTCAAACCCTACTTGTATACTTAAGTATGAACACCGAGGTCTCAGAAAAATTGACCTCTCGCTCACTGATTGATGTACCAACCGGTCAACGGCTAAACGGTCACCCATCACGGAAAAAAAGATTAGCTGCCATAACCAAGAAATGAGTTGACACAACCAATCGATTATTCTATTTCCCTTACAACTCAAATGGTAATACCAACGATTCGAATGGTAATACCGACGATCCGAATGATAATACCGACGATTCGAATGGTAGTCCCAACTATTCGAGTGGTAGTCCCAACGATTGGATTAGTTAACCTAAGTAATCCAATCGAGAACTAATCGTGAATAGTTGAGGTTACTATTCGATATGGTTGAGGCAACTAATTTTTTAGACATTGTGCACAGCAAATCGAAAACGTAGTTGCCACAACCAAACATTTCTTTCCGTGATCCAAGTTATGGCCGCAAACAATGCAATCAACGCAATCACCAACAATGTGATGTTAAGCAATTATGCTTCCGCGTTTCCCATACAAGTATGTTAATTTTCACGCAGACAATTTTTACACTGTATTGCTGTAAAAACGGATAAAAATAATTTTAGATTTTCAATGTTGTCTTTAGGTCTCTCCAGAATTTCTTTCAATTCAATCGATTACATTATTTTCATTAAATCTACGTAGTGAAGAGTTCAACATTTGTAATGATTTTCTCACGTCGACTAAAACGTACGACCGATTGGCGTGATAAAATTTCAATCGTCTACAACGGTTCGAGATTAATCCGTAATTATTCATTCCTCTGAGCATCTACACTAATGCGATCTAGCATCCTCTACACGTTTATGTCAAGCATCTTTTTTTAAATATAGTATACACTAGTATACGTATAACTATATGATCAATCTGTACCGTGTCACGAGTGAAACTTTATCCTTCGTTCCTTCCAATTGGCGCACGTTACGAGGTCGATGACGCCACGCCGCGTCAACGCCTCGTCTCGAAACCCGCTCGAAGATGAGAACTCTTCGAGCCTCTCGGCGTCGCTGCCATCGTGGTCGATCCATGGAAAACATTACCTGACTTCACTGGCCATATTTCTAGGAGATACTTGAGTACGGCTATGGGCTGTTGGAAGTCGAGGGGTGGACCGGTGTCTTCCGCGTGGAGCATCAACACTGGACCGAAACACACAGCCAAACTGGCTGGTGACATCTTGTTGCATTGTGATACCACCATCGCCAAATGATTTAACAGGTATATCAGCGTACACTGTAATAATTAAATTATAGAACCATTAGTATTGGAGTTTTTAGATATCACGAAGAAAAATCTTTTATTAGAAATCATACATGACAGAGTGAAAGCTTGAGCTAACCTAAACAAAAGCACGTTGTTTACCTGAAAGAAAAATTACCACTCGCAGCGAACTATAGACAGACTATTTTATTGTTTTACAACTTGAAATATTTAACATGATTAACATAAATTAACAATTCGTAAGTAACTTCAACAATTAGTTCTGCATTTTGATCGGTGACTCAAAACATTGATTATTTTGTCAATTACGTTGAAAAACTAAAACCTGATACGTAAACCTAATTGCGTCCTCGTAAATGAAGCTTTGTTTTAGTCAAAATTCTTTTTCGAGATTTCATGTCGGCGCTGAATGTGGAATTGTGCAAAAAAAAAAAAAATGGACAAATTGTATACAGAAATTTCAATTTTGTGCCGCTTTTCAATTTTTTTGAAAAAAGAGCGTGGTCTCTCTAACTTTCTTAAAATTTAGTCTATTTTAGTAAATAATTGTTTATAAGAGCAGGTGCACTCAATGTAGTTTGATTTTGAATTTAGCTGAAATCAGTAAAGCAGTTCCGATTTTATAGAGTTTTGAATTTGGCGAAAAAAAAACAATATGTATTAACTTTCGCAAGATTTGAAATTACGAGCCTACAATTTCTAGGAGAACGGAATAATCATCAGGGATGTTAGATATAAAATTTAGTAAAAATCAGTAGATGGATCCGGTTTTTATAGGATTCTCAATTTTTCTTTATTATTTTTTTAAAGACTAAAATTTCGGCAAACTTCAGTTTTGAAATTTATATAAAACAAGGATGTAAAGTAGAAACTTGCATATTGACTCTTCACTATTTCTCGCTATTTACAAAGAATCCTGTGAGGAAGTCAAAATCGATTAACGTACTTCCTCATAGAAATAGCTTTGTAAAAGACGAGAAATAGTGAGGAAGCAATATGCAAGGCACTACTTTGCACCTTTTTTTTTAATGCTACTAGCAGCGAATGCGCGCTCCGCGCGCTAACCATCAAACCTCGGCATCAAAATTTTTATTAGTGTACTGTGACGTTTACAGATTATCGTGGTTGATGAAATAACTTGCATTTTCGATATAAGAACTCGCATTTTATTAGGTTCGTGAATTACTATTAGAAGTGGTGCATGGATAGAAATTATACTACCATTAAAATATCATTTAAAATAAAATTCGGTTGAATTTTCTGACCGGAAGTCAGATCTGCAAATTCTGAAATGAGAACCAACCAAAAGTGACTTTTTTAAAAATCATCGTAAAAAGGCATGTAACCGGTACTTTCTGAGGTACAATATGCGATTTGAGAACGATAGTGAAGGCCAAAATTCGATATCTTGAAGGAAACAAAAATTTAGGTTCGTTAGGTTACATTTTCCGACCAAAAGTCGGATCTGTGAAGATGTTGTGGAATCCATCTGGAATATTTTGTCACCACTATCACTATCTTCCTCCAGCTCTAATTATAATTTTTTATTGCCTAATTCAAAGTCAAAATGAACATGCCTGAAGCTGTTTGTCGATGAGTATCAACTTCACACTGGTACGACGGCCATTTACGGAACGAATAAAATGACAACAATACTTATATCGAAAATGCGAGATATTTTACCCACTGATTTTTTGAAGAGGGATTCCGAAGTATTTGAGCTCGCTAAACATGAATTTGGTATTTATCTAATCGAGAAATATATATATACATATATATATATATAATTATATTAAGTTTGCTATCGCCTCCTTCTAATAATTTTTATGAAGTCATATCAGCATTTTAGTTATACCATAGTGAAATGCTAATACGAGGGGTCGATGTCCGAACGCTACTAATTTTCTTTTTTCTTGGACGCTATACCGATGTATTCTGTCTCAATCTAAACACAATTCTATCTAAACACGAACTTGCTATTTATGTCATCGAGAAATTAATTGCTCCATTAAGAGACCCAACATTTTTCGATTTTTTTTCCATAGTTATACGCCAAGACGCGACGGCCTGTTTCGAACTCTTTTAAGATTATAATCGGCACTGTTGGTCCTTTTGATAAAAATCTAAAGGGTGCTAAGCTCCACGATATAAACATCCCACGAGTAACAAATTTGATGAGAAAATCACGTGTTGCGAATACGCCAGAAGCAACTTTTTATTTATTTTCCTGATACTTTCATACTATCATAAACGGACTTTCAACTTTCAGTATACGCAGACAAATTTTAGTAGAGGGAGTAAAAGTGGACCATAAACGACCCCAATTCGTCTATTATACAAAGTAAAGTTTTGAGTAGTTGACTAAAAGTTTACCATAAATGGACACTCCGATGTCCGCCGTTCAAGTCAATTATTGGAAAACTTATATAAAATCCCCTCAAATGTTTAAACAGGATTTTGTCGCATTTTTGTGAATTATTTCATTTTTAACAGACAATTGATTTTTATTCAGACAAAAAATACAACACTATCTGAAACTAAACTAAAACTATCGGTCGAATACCGGGCTACAATATCTCTAAGAAATAGGTCAACCGCTATAAATTAGTTAGGCAAACTTTTGAGACAAAACGACCATCAATTTTCGATAAACTTTTTAGGTCCGATCGTCTTTGCGGTCTAAATACATTTCTTGAATCTAATAAAATAGGGGGTTTGGCATAAAAAATAGTAATTTACACTATATTCAAAATGAAAATAGATGGATAAACTTCGTCCAACGTTTAAGGAAAAAAAAACATTCGGAAACGTGAGAAAATAAATGTAAAAATTTATATATAAAATTGTGAGCCTGTTAAAAAATATGCTCATATTGAAGTTGACTAACAATGTATTAAAAGTATTGCTTATACTCTTTTATTAGGTCTAATGCAGCTACAACCTTAAGTCAATATGACAAGGAAACTTATTATGGAAAACTGATGATTTTTGCTTTAAATCTACTAATATTGTATGTTGCACTTACCCTGTTGACTTTGGGCAGACAGTCGAGAATGCTGAACATGAGTTTGGCATTGCCTTGAGGATCGTCTGGCAGACAGACAGCTAATGCATCGACCATCATCTGGTAGAGGCACTTGGTGAACAGTGGCTCCGGTAACTCACGAAGATAGTCCTTTAGGACTCCCGTAATTACATTTATATCGGGCACATTGTCGGGCGACAGGTCTACCGACCTCGCGTTTCTCTCAAAAGCCTCTCTGAGTATCCTCTTTTTGGTCGCGGAGCCACAGAGCCTGTATAAGCCTGCTCCAAACAAAAACAAATATTCATTACGAATGCTTTGTCCTTCCATACACTGAGAAAAAAAATATTAGAATGATCTAAATCGGTGTACACCATCGTTAAAATGAATTTATAGTTGGTGTAACAATATTTTGGTTACCGCAAATATATTTTACACAAACGAATCAAATAATTTTTTTGTTATGTTGCATTTTCTCCCGTCTGCAGGCATTACGCCTATTAGAGGGTCGGCTCGGGACAGTAGTCAGTCTCCGCCCTGGGGGTCTAGTCCGGATCAGTAACCAGGCCCCCATGCAGCCGCATCCGACTTCCCCCTCTATATGGCATTCGCCATAGCATTTCTGCTATGGGCATAGGAAAACTGCGGAAAACCTCCCGCGTAGAAAAAAGTAGTATATTTGAGATTCTCAGAGAGATTCTCGGAAGAATCTTGGTGAGAATCTAGCCAAGAATCTCGAGAATCTCACAGAGAATCTCTTTGAGAGTCAACGATGGTTCCCGCAGCATGCTTCTTTCAGAGATCCCGGAGATTCCAGAGAATCTATCACAGATTCTATACGAGATTCCCGAGAATCTATCCTAGCTTCTTACCGAGTATCTTTGCAAAATCTTTTTTTTTCAAATTGGTATAATCTATCCTAGGTTCTTTACGAGATTCCAGAGAATCTATCCTAGATTTTTCCCGAGATTCCAGAGAATCTATCCCAGATTTTTCACGAGATTCCAGAGAATCTATTCCAGATTCTGTACGAGATGTCGGAAAATCTATGCCAGATCCTTTTTGAGATTCTCACTCGGAAAATCATATAGAATTTACCCTTAAGGGAAGGTTCTAGTCCAGAGGCCCGAAAATGTGCGTAATTTCATGATTTTTCTTTGAGAGTACATACGTATTTTTTTTAAAAAACTTTTGTGGCATTTATTTGTCTATATTTTAAAAAGTTTACAAAATTTTTTTCAGTAAAAATAATACAAAATGGCAGCTCCAGCCCTCACTGACGGCGGTCGTGCGCGCCGGTGGACAGTGTGCGCGGGGCACTCTACAGCCCTGCCAAGTGATCTGAAACGAAAAAACCAAAAAAAATCTTAAAGTAGATGAAATTTGGGGGGCCTTATGATTGTCCGATTTTTAAAAAACCCTTTTTAAAAAAAATGGGGACTCTTTTTAGGAAAAACACCTTTTTTGCCTTGTTTTATTTGTTTTCGCGTTAAAAAAAACAGTACTAAAAAATTTTTTTTTACAAAAAACGCTTCCTGAAGGCCCCCTAAATTGAATAAGCTTTAATTAGAGCCGCCAAACGTCGAAATCGGTGTAGTGGTTGAAGCGGAATCACGCCCCGCGCGCAAAAAAAAGGTGTTTCGAGAAAAACGCGTTTAAAGTTTGACGAAGAAAAAATCATATATAATGTTTTTTTTTTGACACTTACATCTAATCAGCTATTCCCGCACCATACAGGGTTCCTTCCTCATCTTCAAAAAGCATGTTTTGCTGAACTTTGGTGCTGATTTTGTCAATTCTGGCCTTTTTCGCCAACACCGATAGATTCGCCTCCGCCGATGTGATGCGTTTATCATCCGTCTTCGCAGCAAAGTTTTTACTATTTATTCCTATGACAATCCCCAATGTATGCATGGTTTTCAATATTGATGAATAGCCTTCATTGAAGATGCCGGAAGCTATATACGCTGCTATTCTGATTGTTTGTCCGCCACAATGAAGATGTTTCGGGGCCAGTTTCCAAATGCACGCGTTGAAACTTTCGTTATCATTTTGTGTGTTTCCACCGGTGCATCTTACGGCGAGGTCGCTGTAAGGATTGCATTCGAGAAGAGCCTTGAACGTTTTTGTGTCACCGTCGCCGATGTATGTATGATATTTCACGCCGAGCGATTCTGATCGACAAAACATTTCTTTCATACAATCGACCTCCATTTTACCAGCACTTCCTGTATGATTAATGCTGCATTGCTCTTCATGACTATCATACCAAATATCGTATTCGTCAGTTCCCTTTTTGCTAGCCCAGTTGCTGCAGCTTTGACAAAACGACGACTTTACAATAAAATCTAACACTTTGTGTGAATATTTCCCGATCAGCGTTGCAACTCCAAATAACGACGAAAAACCTCGTCTTTTCCACGAACCGTCGCCTGACACAGTCAAATGTGTTTCTTCGTTTCCCGCTTCCACGTTCTTCTGTCTTTCTTCGACAATCGCTTTGCGTTGAATAGATTCGAATGTACTCTTTGATGCCGAGAGCAGATTCGTGATAAATGCGTAGTATGTACCATTTGCAAAGCCTGAAGACAATTCCATTAGGGAACAAAAAGTGTTTATCGACTGTAATCCAAGTCCCAGAATTCGCATTACAAACATCAAACGGCGATTTATTTCGTACGCACTATTTACTAACGGGCTCGAAGAACCGCGTTGTTGATCATTACACTGGCACTTGATTACTAAATTAAAACCAAGTCCACGTTCACACGTACGAGAAAAAGTTACATCACTGTCACATTTTTTACACTTTAGACATTCGGATAAAAAGTTGAAAACAGTCAGAAAATTGATAATGACATTACTATGGCCAACGTCAATTTCAATATCATCGTAACTCGCGTCTTTCATTTTTTTGGCTGAAGTACTGGCATATTCTGTTTCTCCTTCAATTTGATCCGGATTGTAATAAAATGTCTTCTTTCGCGGCCGATTCGGACGAATATGTCCCACTGATTTTCGCGTGTTCGGCATTTTCGATCACTGTTACTTGCCAGAAGTTCGAAACGCAACTGAAATACGTTACTCTGAATAGAGCGCTCGTTCGACCGAGGGAACGCAGGTATACGATCACACAATAGAGTGGAATTTACAAGAACTTGTTCTGAGGGGTATAAACATACCACCTATAGTACAAATAACCCGCTCAGGCGGTGAAAACTGGCGTTCGGAGCGCCTTACCTCGAAGCGGCTCCGAGCGCGCGCTTCTACCTGTTTTTCGGCCGACGCGCTCTCTCGTCTATACGCTATAACTCGTAAAATAAATTAGATAGGGAAATATCCTTTTGCCTACACATTTTTAAGACCGTAAGGATGAAAATTAAGCAATAAAAAAAAAAAAAAAATTTGGTCGATTTTGACTAGAACCTCCCCTTAATTCTTTTCCAAATTCTTTCAAAGGTCTAGAGAAAGCGAAAAGAATGTATCCCAGATCTTTTCCGAGATTCTCATTTAATTATCATATAACGAATAAAAAAAGAAAAATAAAAATGATCAATTCCAAGGAAAAAATTGAAAAAGAAGAAATGTGACAGAAATAAATTTTCTGAGCCAGATTTATGTTCAGTGGGTAAAGTTAGACTGCATAGTAAATTTTAACTGAGTTTCGTTGGATTCTATATAGAATATATCCTAAGTTATGTATAGAATCTATCCTAGACGTATAGAATCTATCCGAGATTCTGTACGTATATTTAGAATCCAACGAAACTCGCCTTAAATTTACTATGGTGTTTAACTTTACCCACTGAACATGAATCTGGCCCAGAGAATTTATTTCTATCACATTGCTTATTTTTCAATTTTTTCCTTGGAATTGATCATTTTTATTTTTCTTTTTTTATTCATTATATGATAATTAAAATAGAGTCTCGGAAAAGATCTGGGATAGATTCTATTCGATTTCTCTAGACCTTTGCCCGAATCTGGAAAACAATCGAGGATAGGTTCTTTTCGCGTTCCCTAGACCTTTGAAAGAATTTGGAAAAGATTTGAGGATAAATTCTATATGATTTTCCGTGACTCCTATGAGAATCTCAAACCGAATCCGGCATGGATTCTCTAGAATCTCCGGAAGAATCTAGGATAGATTCTACGGAATCTCGTAAAGAATCTAGGATAAATTGTACCAATGTAAAGAAAAGTTTTTCCAAAGAATCTTGGTAAGAAGGTAGGATAGATTCTCTAGAATCTCGTATAGAATCTGCGACAGATTCTCTGGAATCTCTTAAAGAAGCTAGAAAAAATTATAACAATTTAAATAAAAGTTTTTCCAAAGAATCTCGGTAAGAAGCTAGCATAGATTCTCGAGAATCTCGCATAGAATCTGCGATAGATCTACAGAATCTCAGGAATCTCTGAAAGAAGCATGCTACGGGAACCATCGTTGACTCTCACAGAGATTCTCTGTGAGATTTTCGAAATTCTCGGCTAGATTCTCACCGAGATTTTGCCGAGAATCTCTCCGAGAATCTCGAATATACTACTTTTTTCTACGCGGGCTATGTCGATATAGCCGGTCTTGAGTTCGCCTCACGGCACCGGAGCTACGTCACGTTTCGTCGAGAACGTAAACACGGACTACAAATGAATACATGTGATTTATATTTTTGACGAAAATCAACGGCACCGGGATTAGAACCCGCGACCTACCGATGCTGTGAACTAGAGGCCAGCACACTAACCACTAGACTACCGCACCGGTCAATTAAATAATCGTTGAAGAAACTAAACATTTGTTTGTCCTAAACGCAAAATTCGTTTGAACGAGGGTGTACGCCGATTTAGTTTATTGCTACACTTTTTTCTCAGTGTACTCGTATATTCATTTAGTATGTTTAAATCAAATATTTTAATGATGTTATAAATTGAGATGAATCCCAATTATTTTTTATTATTTTCACTAGTAAATTTATGATTTCGGACTCCGGATTGCATGAGTAATGCGAAAATAAAAAACCCGGTAAATTTGATGCCGCTATATTTCAGTGAAATCCAAGTGAGAAAGTATATTGCCAAAAAAATTCATTGTAATGCAGTTAATAACTGCTTTGGCGTAACCGACAACTTGGTTGGTCTAATCAATTATTCGGTTTGTGCATATTTAAGCAAGGGCTTGGTTGTTTCAACCAAAGATTTGATTGTTCCAACTAAAGGCTTGACTGCTCCAACCAAAGGCTTGGTTGTTCCAATCAAAGGCTTGGTTGTTCCAATCAAAGGCTTGGTTGTTTCCATCAAAGCCTTGCTTGTTCCAATCAAAGGCTTGTTTGGCTTGTTTCAATCAAAGGCTTGGTTGGCTTGTTCCAATCAAAGGCTTGGTTGGCTTGTTCCAATCAAAGGCTTGGTTGGCTTGTTTCAATCAAAGGCTTGGTTGGCTTGTTCCAATCAAAGACTTGGTTGTTACACCCAAACGCTTGGTTGTTCCAATGAAAGACTTGGTTGGCTTGTTCCAATGAAAGACTTGGTTGGTTTATTCCATTCAAAGACTTGGTTGGCTTGTTCCAATGAAAGACTTAGTTGACTTGTTCCAATCAAAGACTTGGTTGGCTTATTCCAATCAAGGACTTGGTTGGCTTGTTCCAATCAAAGACTTGGTTGTCCCAAGCCTTTTTCGCTCTGTAACTCAATGAATATCGAGCATTGTACAAATTTTTTGCTGTTTGCCATTACTCAGTACTTGAAAGTATTATCCAAAACCTTTAGTTAAACAAAAATTCGCCGACTTCGCTTACCGATAATATCAAGTCCTCTTCTCTCAACTTCCTCGACGCAACGCCACACAATTATCGGTACGTTCTGTGTTGCACCGCCCATCGCGAGTGCGGTGGAAACTCCCCCGGGAACACCGCCAGTTTTGCTCTCACGACTGACGACTGTGTCAAGATCGACACCAAAGAGCGGCGCGACCCTTGTAGCCAGTGATATCACGGGTAGGCCTCGACGCTTGAATGTCTGATGCGCGTCGGTATAACGGAGTCTAAGATAAATCGTGCCGCGAGGTTCGACCTTAAGAGCTAACTGGTGAAGGGGTGACTCTTTGAGCAGCGTGGCCAAATGTACCGAGCCCTTGTAACAAAGTTTGTGTCTGTGCTGCGGATCCCACGAATACACGAGAAGATCAAGTTGACGATTTCCTACGAGATCGAGCTCGAACGTTTCGTCCCAGTCGAACATCAAATCGCCGGTGCGTACAACGGTTCGGGCTTTGTGCACTCTGTCGCATTCGAGGACGCAGTAGAGATCCCTCAGGCCACAACTACCTGTATTATAAAAGAAACGATTTTTACAAATGAGAACAGTGCATTTTCGAAATAAGATACGAAATAAGATATTTCATGACTGCCATAAATGTCTTTTTACATAATGAAGTGCATACATTTACTAATTTTCGTTCCCCATAGTGTCTGATGTTTCAAGCACTGGAGAATTTGCTGGACAGTAATCAAAATGTCCATTATTCTATCGAATGAAGTATAGAACTATTTAGTAGTTATTCAACAGCAAACTATTATCGCGTAGTTCTAGACACAATAGTTCTATCCAATAGTGTACTTTTATTTCAATAGTATAGCTCAATAATTTCTCCCATCAATCCGCCAATTTAGCATTGGTCGATAGATCAATAGTTTTCTAAAGTTTAATAATTAAAATTATCGAATTATTCAAATGATTAAAGTATTCAAATTATTTAACTATTAAACTATATTAATAAAGTTATTTTTTTGTTATTGATGATGTTACCTAGATTAGGCTGGCCCGATGGTGTGGAAGGCGTCGTCGCTGCAGACGACGATGTGGTTGAACGGAGTCCTCTGCCAGCGAGCAAGTGGACCCAGAGGAGGCCACTGACACCACCTGCGAGATCGCTACCCCCACTGTCGCCCAGGGAACTTAGTAGGGAGCTAGTCGAGCTCGGAGTACCGACTGTCGGTGGCTTCTCTATTTTATACTTGAGGAACTCTGAAATAAAACAGTCAATGCGCTATCAGAATTATGTCACCCATGGGCCAATATCTTGGTAAGATTTTGAAACACACGCGAAAAAAAGGCTTGGATAGAACCGTCAAAAACTTGGTTAAAAATGTGACCAAGGAAACTTGGCAGGCACAACCAAGTTATTGGTTAAGGGGTAATACCACTAGGATTTTTTAAAAAGCGATTTTTTTTGCCTTAAACAATACTTTAGAAACATAAAAATAGTATGCTGTTGGTCTTACAATGAAATTTTTTTTTACAGCTTCTATTATCGAGCGACGGCCGTTGAACCGGAAGGAAATGGAGAAGCTAAGCGTCGTGAAGGTTGGCACATTAGCTAGAAAATGATCAGCAATCGATCCTGACGACTTTGAAGTAGAAGAAGGCTTTAATTACTGAGTTTTGAACTTTTTAGCAGTGTCTTCCGCTATGTCGTAAGCTGTTGTGTGCAAAAAAAATGCTAATCTGATGTGACATTCACCGAATCTGGTAAGTGCTCGTGAAACTTTAAACGCGTTTCGCTCGAAATCAGTTTTTCAAACTGGGAGGACGTATTACTTGTACTAGTAGCTTCACAATTACATTCCCTATCAAAGTGCGTAGCCGTTTTTTTATTTAATGTAAACTTTATTTTATAAACAATTTACTGCTTATTTTTTGGCCAAAAATCGATTCATTTTTTCAAAAGCGGACCATTTCTATAAAATTTGATTTTAAAAACCCTACGTAGTTCCCTAGCCAATGGTATATAGATTTTTTGGTTTTTTGTACCAGATCTTATAATTTACGAGAAAACCGCCCGCCCGTGAAGCCCCAGCGGCCACGATAACTTTTATTTTTCCTAAAAACAACTGTCGAAGTGAAAAAACTTTCGGAAATAGTCAAAATGACCTTCGAATAACCAAACCATAAAATCTAATAGTTACTTTTTCGTCACTGGAAGCAATAACTTTCCGGCATAACGACCTTTTGAAGACACAGTTGTTTTGACAGTAGGTTATTGGTTCCAGCGGTGAAAGAGTAACTATCAGATTCTTATGGTTTGTGTCTTCTGTGCAAAAAAACAACTTGTATTGAGCGTTATTTTTATGGTGATTTTGACAGTCGCCGTGATTGTTAGAGAGGTATTTAAAAAAAAGACGATTTTCAAGATTGGCTCTGTCGCTGACATTTTGTATCAAAACGATATTTAAAAAAATGTCGTACTCCGATATATGTTAAATAAATCCTCGGAAAAGAAATCCTTTTTTCATAGTCCCAATATAAATCGTCAAAGTTAGGCCTTCTTTTGTGTCGCTAGAGTGGTTACCCTTTAAGATAACCAAAAAATTAGTAAGACAACCAAGTATTTAGTACGCCTAACTAACAACTTAGTTACAACTACCAAATTTGTCTTTTTAGAATTTTTAAACAGGGTCTTGGTAGGACCAACCAAGCCTTATCCTCAGTGCAATACGATCTACCTGCAGGATTAATGTCTAGCAGTCTTTGATCCTGAGTTCTGGTAGGCGTTGGAGTGGGTATATTTCTTGTAGACTCCAGATCGAGTAAATTTCTGATTCTCCTAACGGACGTGGCTCTCTGGGTCGCCGAACTCGTTAGGGAGCCTTTTTGACTGGCCAGCGAAGAACGCGCTGTTGAAGCGGCGGACGCTGGTCTCTGGCTTCCTGCTGAGGTTCGATGACTCGATGAGCTTATCGCCGTTGAAGCTCGTAGGTTCGCCAAATTAACTTGCTGGGCCGAGGCTGATCTCGTCGACAAACGGTCGAGGGTGCTTGAAAGCGGTCTGTATGATCCGTAACCTCCGTATTCAGCCTTTTAAAAACAGATTTTTCAGATTAGTGTCTCCGCCAATTTTCATTGTATGCTTTGTGCTGCGTAAATAGTTATTCCTACGGCATTGGCAGCTGCATGGATATTCTCAGCGCTGTATGTGTAACGAGGTGGTCTGCTTGTTGTGGCCCTGATCTGCTCGTAAAGAGCACTCGTGCTCGGAGTTCGACTTAGCCAGGCTCTGTACTCGTCTGATGTAAAGACACTTGGAGAAGACGGTATCCTCCCTGTAATACATTGACCATTGTTATTATCAAATAAAAGTATCACGATTAGAGAAATCGTAGTAGTACAGTCAACTATTAAGAGACAACTATTCATTTTTATTTCATGCAACTATTAAAAAATTGGTCGTACGAACTAAAAATTAATAGTTGTCACTCTATAGTTACCAAAACCATAATTTTCTCTCAGTGCATGTATCACATGAGCGTTTGTGATAAATTGCTTTAGAGAGCTTGAGTGCAGCCCTTCGATATTACTCCCATTGGCATTTAGAAATTATGGGGATTCGGCGATTTCAGAATAGAGATTTTAGCCCCTCCAATAATTCAGACATCAATTTTGAACTTTTGTTAACAAAACCTACACAGAAAAAAACGAAAAATGGTCTCAACGGAAATTTCGTTGGAAAAAGTTCTATATGTCGAATATATTGTGCATATATTTTGATTTCTATGTGGGGAGAACTGCAGTGGAAAATTATATACTGTTGATATAATTTTTCAAACCATTTGTACAATTATTTGAGGTTTCGTACATAGAGAAAGGGTCTGGTTAAGTTATATATATAGAATTAATACAGTCTACTATACAGGATCGCGGCATCGTCAACTGTGTCCAAAATGCATGTTTCAGTGCGTGAAACGGGTTAAGTATCTGAATAATAACTGAATGAATTGTTGAATAACTTGTATTCTAAAAATAATATAATATTATAATAATGATTGTGATACGTATGCACTCTAAAATGTGTCTTTACTTTCTGAAGGTTTTATAACAGTTCACTAAATTTTAGCATCTGATTATCTTATGTAGAACATATTAAAGAAGAAAGAAACAAGGCGAGATAAAATGAGGATACACGCGAGCAGGGGAAGCAGCGTCATATACAGAAAAACTTATAACATACTCAAACACCGACATTTTAAAGAAAGTTCTTCGAGAGATAATCATAATATGATGAGAAAAGCCGATGTGGGATACTGGAAAAGAGAGGAAAACAAATTGTGCTAGGTCTGCAACATTCACCGTCGCTGACCCATATCATGGAAATGGGCAGATGCAGAGAAGGAATTTAAATAGAAATGAGCCTGATAAGCGTGCTGAGCGAAACATGGGAAGGACACCTAATGGATGAGAACAATTTTGAAGAGCAGATAGCAATGTAATTTTTATGTATAATGAAATAATGTATCATAGTGTAAACCTTTTTTCAATACCAAAAAAGCAAGAAAATAAACCATATTTCACTTATTACTATAAGAGTATTGTAACGAATATTGAGATTAGGCTTTGTGACACGGTATGACGATCGACAAACGAATTGAGGATCAACTTCACGGTGCGTGACAGAAGACAGAAGTCTTAAGGACGATCGGTGACGACTGTCAAAGTCAAATCAGAGATAAATTTTTGTAATTGATTCTTTAAAGTTTAATGCATTAAATAATAGCTGTGGAGGATGATTTGTATTGAAGCATGTACACTTAATCCAGAGAAAGATTAATAGTGACGGATTTGCATAAATATTAACTGATTAACGTTTCTTTTTAATGGGATGATTTTCGTTCAGTTTTTTTCAAGTATAATCTGTAATTCTTGGCCGATTTGAATGAGTGACAGCTCATCCTCTACCTTAAAAGATACTCTACGAATTGACCGCCTAGATATTTCATAGTGTTAATTGTTTAATAATTCTAGACTGTTGTTTAACAGAAATTAAAATACTTTCATAAACAACAGGCTATAATTACAAAACGATGAACACTATGAAATATCTAGGAGGTAAATTCGTAGAGTATCTTTTAAGAAAAACAATGAGCTATCGTTCATAAAAATCGGCAAAGAATTAAAGATAATACTTGGAAAAAACTGAACGAAAATATATTACACTGAAAAGAAACGTTAATCAGTTAATCTTTATGCAAATCCGTGACTATTAATCTTTCTCTGGATTAAGTCTACATGCTTCAATACAAATCACCCTCCACTATTATTATTTAATGCATTAAACTTTAAAGAATCGATCACGAAAATCTATCTCTGATTTGACTTTGAGAGTGGCCACCGATCCTCCTTAACGTGACTTTACATGCGATCAGACGTGTGACATTTCACGTTCTTAAACGTTATAAACAATTATAATCAATAATATCCGCCCCAAAACCAAATATACAAGGGTGGACGAAACTTTTTCTCACGAATGTGAGTTTGTAGCACTAGTCGAAGGCGAGTGCTGCAATTACACGAGTCAAGAAAAAGTTTTTCCAACGAGAATTGTACAAAATTTTACTTCAAAAGGTGGGAAAATGTACGTTTTACGCATGAAACCGCCATTATCACACCTTGTGAAGTAAAATTTTATACAATTCTCTTTCGAAAAACTTTTTCTTAACTTTCTCTTAACCATGTTTATCTCTCGAAGAACTTTCTTTAAAAAGTCATTGTTTGAATACGTTCCAAGTTTTTCTTCATATGACGCTGCTCTTTTGCTCGTATGTACCCTCATTTCATTTCGCTTTGTTTCTTATTTTTACTTGATTATATTCTACACTGGGGTTGGCGGACGCGGGCGCTTTAGCCAAAGCTCGCGTATTGAAATAAGACATACCGAATAATATCCTGCCCAAATAAAGAAAGTATTAAAACAGTATTGAAAACAATGTCAAAAGTTAAAAGCAATTTTATGTTTGTAAGGTTTTTTGTAACGATTTTTTGGACAAGAAATTGTTTGTTTGTATTTGCGTGTTCATTATTTTATTTTTTTACTGTTAAAGCGAGAATCCGTTTTTGCGGAAGCCTCACCTCTGTCTCGCCTGATGGAAGGTAATTCAGGTGCGGAGAGAGCCCCGTCGCTGTCTTCCTGATCGATGAGTCCCGAGGTCACAGTACTAAGTCCTGTTCTCAGGCCTGGCTGTTGAGGCAACGTTCGGCCACTTCGTGGTAACGAATTAGATCTTAAACCCGAGGAACTTTGGCCGATCTGTGATCGCGAAAGCGTTGCTAGATGCGATACCGCGCTGCTCTGCGACGGATTGTTCATATTGTGTCTGTAATAATAGTAAGCTGATCTTGGTGAACTCGAACAGGTGGCTTCAGTGTCAGAGGCGTAATCCAACGATGGTCTGTGTCTCCTCGTCAATGTACCGAACTGGCCTTGCCCTCGCTGTGAAGTCGTCGTCGCGTCGGTTTGTGTGCTGTATCTCGAGTTGTACCGCAACGCCGAAGAGCCTGGACATAAATTCATAAATAGGTAATTCACTGTTACAATCAAAACTGTATTGTCAAAAATCATGAAACTTTGTTTCTGTAACAAAATATACCCAATGTGTTAATGACATTAGCACATTGTGTACACGTACACACAATACGTTAAATACGTCAAGGAATCCGAAAATTATACAAATAAATGTGTTCGGTTTTCGTGTATGTATATGCCATAGATTAAACTAAAGTAAATCACCTATACTGAATAAAGAGTTCAGTTGATTGGACCAAAGCCGAAGGAAATCGCTTGAATAATAACATTTTTCCGTCTACGCAACATTTTTTTGTTGAACTCAAACGTGGGCTGATTTAAATAAACTGGTGACTGTTGAGAAAACCGAAAATCGGGTTGTTCCATTGCACTTTTAGTTGACAACCCTCGTTTGTCGGACTTGGTTGATCCAATCAATATCGCTTCTCAGTGTACAACTAGTGTGATACTTTTTTTAGCATCGCAAAAATTCAAACTTTCTTCAGATACCGAAGAGCTTTTCGCGCTAACATTACTCCTCGACTGCTGCTCAGACAATTCTACTAGGCTAATTACGAAGAAAGCGAATATTTTACTAATCTCTAGGAATTGTTTGTATTTAAATTTTAGTGTCTATTTTGTGATGTTCTATTTTCAAGTGTAAAGTGGTATTTATCGACGACTACATTGTCTCATTTCAATTTAATTATTGGCTTCAATGTTTTCCTTTGTTTTTCGGGTTATCGGGTTCATGTGGTGATTGACGTTCTCTCATGTAGCCAGTTACGGTTGTGTTACCTCGTATCGCGTGTCGTTAATGAATATAAATTTCAACAATTATTGTAAACAATTGCTTGAGTAGTGCGCATAGCCAAAGACCATAATTTTACGTGAAAACCTGTTTAAATCATATTTCCAACCGGATTGATCTTAGCCACTAAAGCAACCAATAATTTTTATCGACCCAACCCAAAAACCAACCAAACTTTCAAAAGCTCGCAGCTTGTGAATAGGTTGGTCCCCAGGTTGTTGAAAGTCGGGGACCGTGGGAGTTCAACCATGTTTCCAACCGTCGACGGAAGTATCGATCGGTTGGTCCCCAGGTTTTTTGAATCCGGTTTTCATAAACGTATAGATTTATTTCAGACTTTTAGTACATCAAAATTTCCAGTGATGCTTTCTAAGATTGATACGTGCAAAGCTGCATGCAATTCGCCAACTATATAACCCGAAAATGTATCTAGAGCTTTCATCAAAATCTTGTCGAATTATCGCTAAATTTTCACTTGTAATACCACAAGAGCTTTGAAATTATCGGATATTTCCTGACAGGTTCGTTGCAAACAAATGAACGAGTCAAGTTTTCCAGGTTAAAAAATCACGAGCGCGTAGCGCGAGTGATTTTTCTGGAAAACTTGACGAGTTTATTTGTTTGCAGGGAACCTGGAGGGAAATATCAGATTAATTTCGAAGCTCGAGTGGTATTCGGGGGATTATTTTTTCTATTCAAATTGCGACAAATGGAATTGCACCATGAGACAAAAATTATCATTCTGACAAGGAAATTTCATAATCAGAACAAAAACCTATGTTGCATCCAACACATATTTTCTCTCTGCACAAAATGCAGTGAATTGCGCCCAAATCGATTTTTTACTCTTTTCTGTATTTGCCGGGACATTTTGTTTTATTTTTTTAGCGATGTTCTGAAGCGATTCATCACCAAATCGCTTTTTTGACTCACTCATATTGACGACCGTTAATAGTACCTTGACGTTTTAAAGATTCGCAGAGGTTACAAGTGTCAAAAAAATTATTGTTTATCGCTTAGCAACCGAGCCGGGAAATTTTCGAAAAATTATCGATATAATTTTACCCTAGCTGTACCACGTGATGTTGAATACCGCGCTCTGATTGGTCGAAATTGGAGTTGAAAAAATAATCACTTGTAATACCACAAGAGCTTTGAAATTATCGGATATTTCCTGACAGGTTCGTTGCAAACAAATGAACGAGTCAAGTTTTCCAGGTTAAAAAATCACGAGCGCGTAGCGCGAGTGATTTTTCTGGAAAACTTGACGAGTTTATTTGTTTGCAGGGAACCTGGAGGGAAATATCAGATTAATTTCGAAGCTCGAGTGGTATTCGGGGGATTATTTTTTCTATTCAAATTGCGACAAATGGAATTGCACCATGAGACAAAAATTATCATTCTGACAAGGAAATTTCATAATCAGAACAAAAACCTATGTTGCATCCAACACATATTTTCTCTCTGCACTAAATGCAGTGAATTGCGCCCAAATCGATTTTTTACTCTTTTCTGTATTTGCCGGGACATTTTGTTTTATTTTTTTAGCGATGTTCTGAAGCGATTCATCACCAAATCGCTTTTTTGACTCACTCATATTGACGACCGTTAATAGTACCTTGACATTTTAAAGATTCGCAGAGGTTACAAGTGTCAAAAAAATTATTGTTTATCGCTTAGCAACCGAGCCGGGAAATTTTCGAAAAATTATCGATATAATTTTACCCTAGCTGTACCACGTGATGTTGAATACCGCGCTCTGATTGGTCGAAATTTGGATGGGAAAAATAATCAAAATAATATACTTTTTGTTACGATATTATTATTATCTATTATATTATGCATTTACTATAAATAATTAGTACAGATAACTTTGTTAAAATGGCTAGGGTTGTATTTTACTATAAATTTATAGTTATTAGTATCTCTCTTTTTTCTCTCAGTGTTGACATTCAACATATGAGCAATTCTAAGTCGACCGACGATTGACCTCGCATTTATTTATTTTAATAAAACTTTTTTTACGCAAACTGTATTTAAAAAGAAAAGACCCGTATTTTTTTGTTTGGCCAAAAAACATGTTTTTTCAAAAATTATGGGACGTTCAATTAAAAAAAAAAAAAAAACGAGTGCGCTCTTCAAAAATTAATATCTCCGGTTCTATTTGTCCTAGATCCCTCTTTGAGGGGCCTTATGGACCTTCATTCTTTTGACTTTAAAACGCGCTCTGGTTCATCTTCCTAGGACAACTAGAACTGAAGATATTAATTTTTAAAGTTCGCCATGCACTCGTTTTTTTAAAATCGAACAAACCATAATTTAAAAAAAAAAATTATAAATGCAGGTATGTTCTTTGTGGGTATAGTTTGCGTAAAAAAAGTTTCATTCGAATAAAAAAATGCGAGGTCAAAAAACACCCAAATCCGGCTGATTTCATGTGGAATTGCTCATATGTCTAACCGATTTTGTATTCACAGTGTAGGCTGTAAGTGCTGACCTGATTTAAGGCTGGACCTCAAGAGAGTATGTCGAGCCGGTGTAGTAATGCTCGTGTAATCGACTCTCGGTAAATGTTGATCAGAGCCACTTCTAGGCATTATTCTACCACTTCCCGAATGTTGACCATAACCGTAGTGTGAGCTCTGCGTCTGACCGGTTAATCTGCCGCTGACCGACTGCATTCCACCACCTGTCGACATCCTACGACTTCCGTTTGTCGGCATCACTGGCCCCGTGTAGAAGGAATGTACCTATTATGGAAATCAATAAATTATAGTCTTCTCCTAGTTCTCTTGTTACCAAGATTATCAAGAAGCTTTTGGCACCATCGAGTTAGTTTTTTCCATTGCACAATAATTGCATTTTTATCTTTTGCATACTCGAGACTACACTGTTAGAAAAGACTGGAAGTTGTAATAAATTTAATATACAATTGTGGAATAAAATTCATGCACTTTTCCAGTGAAATTAAAGAAAGTTATAAAAATTCAAGTACCTCTACTGTGAAATTCAAGTATTTTTACAGTAAAATTAAAGTGAATTATTGACTGTGTTGTATCATACATTAATTTTACATCACACTTGTATATTAAATTTAATATACTAGTTTATGCATAAAAAATTCCAGTAAAAGTAACATTAAATTTCAAGTAGATTTTTTTACAGTGTAATTATGGTGAAATTTTGAGTGTTACTCCGATTAGAGGAATCGGAAAGTAATCTTGTACTGCTCGATCCGAATGCCAATAACCATCGAGTGACAGAGAGACACAATAAAAGGTAAAGAAAGTAAACGAGGATATTTAGAAAGCTTTGGTAGCAGGGGTTAACGCAAAATCAGGGTTGACACGCCACATAGCATTATACATAATAATACAGTAAAGTGTATCCCTTGAAGATACGCATATACATGTATACATATGTATATATTATATATAAGAATATATATATATATTCAAGATCAAACATTACTTATTACGAGGTCTAGCAGTATCAAGAAGATTTGTGTTATCTTTACCTTCGTGAAATCCTGGTTAATATCAATGTAGCATTCATTCAGAACTAATTAGTGATTAAAGTTTCTCGTTGACACGGGAATAACGCGCGGCCGACGCTTCGTCCGCGTTGTTCGGAAGCTTTTCCATTTTGCCTCAAAATTGTCTTTACAGGATTTTAAAACATCATTTTAATAGGCTTTAATAATTTATTCGGAGGCATTTGTCAGTTCTAGCATTCCGAACGACTCGGACGATCAAAAGAGTGAATCGGCCGAACTGGGATCGTGCACTTTCGTGGCGCACAGATACACAGAGTATTTTTTTTTCTCACATATGACTGGGTAGTCTGAAAATCTCATAAGCTTTCGAGACAGCTAGTAAGATTATATATTTACAGAGAAATAAATGCCATGAATTTTCGTTAATTTCTTTTTTCTTCTAGATATTCGTGGAGGCGTACGTTTCGGAGAGTGTACAGAGGGCAAACAAGTGATTAACGGTGCAGACAGATGTAAAGGGTGCTCGATCCACATCGTCTAGGACATCTAGACCTACTGACGACTGCGAGTGAAGCGATAATAAGGTTCTTGTCATGTACATTACAAATATTGTTTATCTCATCGTTTTTTATTATAATTATTTTACACGGAGAGAAGAGTCTGCAATCTGGTACGATTGCAGGGTTTTCATTCTTTAGTTATTATAATTCTTGTACCCGGGTGACACATGGGGTTTATCGTTGTTGCTTTTATACACATAGAAGGATTTAAGGATGTTCAACCTTTTGACACTAGTCAAATCAGTGATAAATTTTTGTCATTGTTTCGTTAAAGTTTAATGCACTAAATAACAATAGTAGTTAGTAGTTTGAATTAAAGCATGTATACTTAACCCAGAGAAAGATTAATAGTGCCGGATTTGTTTACAGATTAACTAATTAGCGTTACTTTCCAACGGGATACATTTTCGTTCAGTTTTTTCCAAAAATAATTTATAATTTTTTGCCAATTTTTATGAGTGATGGCTCTTTCTTAAAAGATGCTCTACAAATTGACCGGCTGGATATTCGATATTATTGATCGTTTAATAATTATAAATAGCTATAATTATTAAACGATCAATAATATCAAATATCCAGTCCGTAAATTTGTAGAGCATCTTGTAAGAAAGCGAATGGGTCATCACTCATCAAAATTGGCGACAACTTATAGATTATTCTTGGAAAAAACGGAACGAAAATGTATAAATTCATTGTTAATAGAATACAATAACAAGTTGCTAAAACTACAAAAGTTGCGCTCAAATTAGTAAAAAAAACTTTATATCAAATTTATCTGAAAACCGCTTTGAACTGTTCTAAAGATTTTCGTCTTAACGCGTCTAAAAAATGGCACTGTTTGAAATATGGCAATTTATGATCACAATTTGACATCATTATTTTTACGCGGGATGATACTGGAATCAGTAATAGACGGATTTTTTATGCGTTCCATTAAATATATTTAACACTTTGCAAGTTAGCATATCAAATATGTAGTAGATTTTGTAGATTCCAGCTTAAATTTTTATTTCATTTTCTTTATATTGCCTTTTGTGTCTACCAAAGTAAATCGATATATCATAAAGTTATAAAACAACTTAGGATATGACAACTCGAGGAAAGCTATAAATTCCAGGCAGCATTATCGCCATGTCTTTGATGTTCCACCAAAGACAATTTTAGCGAAAATTCTGCTCCTTATATGCACCAGCGTAGATCTTTTCGTTAAGGGGAGAGAGTCAGGTAAAAAAAATTGTTTTTGGAAATTCAATATCATCCAAATCCTATTGCATATAAAAATGCCCAACGCACTATATTGTTGGTACTCGATGAAAGGAATTTTTACTGTCGTCTGACTTGCATATGCTTTTCAATATTATTTTAAGCAAAGTTCTTAAGTTTTCCATTCTGCGCATGATTCAGATCAAACTACTAGGCAGATTGGAATGGTTGATATCTCATTTTCTTCTTCATGAAAAGATACACCGGCTAAATGGAGAAAATATTAATAAAAGGTTATATTTTTTATGTGACATAATTATTAATAAATAAATTTTATGCTATTTTCTAAATCAGTGATTAACTTTGCTTTCAGAATGAAAAAAAAAAGTTTGCTCCATTTAGCCGGTGAATCTTTTCATAAAGAAGAAAATGAGACGTCAACCATTCCAATCGGCCTAGTAGTTTGATCTGAATCATGCGCAGAATGGAAAACCTAAGAACTTTGCTTAAGATAATATTGAAAAGTATATGCAAGTCAGACGACAGTAAAAAAATCCTTTCATCGAGTACCAACAATTTAGTGCGTTGGGCATTTTTATGTGCAATAGGATTTGGATGATATTGAATTTCCAAAATCAATTTTTTTTACCTGACTCCCTCCCCTTAATGAGAAAAGTCGTGTTCATTCGCCATCTAGCGGCAAAAAACTCACATAATTTCAGTACTTCACAGTAATTGATATACTGCGTGTACATGTGTGTATTCCTTAATACGTACACAGAACCACGTCATTTCGTATATGGATCATTCCATACCAAGTGGACCACCCAAATTTAGCGTGGTTGCAAAAAGTGTTCATAATTTTTTCAAAAGGTGTTTAGAGTATCATGAACATCCATAAATAATTTCAGAATTTTAGCACGTATAGTTGGCTCAAAACTTAAAAACGATTTTTTTATTTAATTTTTTTCAATTCGCTGTATATTTAAAATTACCGATTGTACAAAAAATTTGTTCCTGTATAAAATGTAAGTTTTTGAATGTACTTTTTAATCAAAAAATTTCCATAGCCGCTCAAAAAAATGTCCGCCATTTTCTGACAAAATAGAGAATTTTTTTTTTTTTCGTTGAGACAGACCATTCCGATTTTTATAAAAATTTCACAGAATTTCCATTATTATGCATACAAACTACAAAATAATTGACGTGATGGCAAATGAATGACCAACTTGGTATGGAATGACTCGTATAGATTTTTGGTCGCCTTGTTCGGGTCGTTATGAAAGAGTAACGACTTTGAATGAAAGAAAAACTACCAAAAACCTCGAATAGCAAATGTATGCTGTAACCAAATTCTATATCTCTCGTGCACGCATAAATTCACCCACAGCGTCATTAACTATGTTGTTATTTGCGAATCTCAAAAAACTCTACATATCATTAAACCCAAAGGAATATAGAAAATTAATACTGATCGACACTAATAAGGTCCATATAAATGAAGATTATTACATTGTTTTCACCTTTCAAACCAATACAAATACAATGCATTACAATAACTATTAAGGAATAGGTAATTGCTGTGATCAAGCAAATTTGGGACGATTACTATACGTATCGTAATCTGTGAATTTTTCATATGAGCTATTACAATAAAGCCAATGTGTCTCCTCAGTACTATGGGTCGTTCCATACCAAGTGGGCCATCCAAATTTTGTACGGTCGCAAAACGTGTTCATATTTTTTTCAAAAATTGTTTAGAGTATCACGAACATCCATTAATTATTTCAGAATTTTAGCACCTATAGTTTGCCCAAAATTTAATAACGATTTTTTTATTTAATTTTTTTCGCTCCATGTTCAAATTTACCGATCGTACAAAACATTTCTTCCTGTATAAAATTTAAGTTTTTTAATGTAAAAAAAAAATATCCATGATCACTCAAAAAAAATGTCCGCCATTATTTGGCAAAATAAAGTAATAATTTTTTTTTTTCGTTGAGATAGACCATTCTGATTTTTCTCAAAATTTCACAGAATTTACATTATTATGCTTACAAACTTCAGAAAAAATTGCGTGATGGCAAATGAATGGCCCACTTGGTATGGGATTACTCCTATATTTTATGGAAGTGCCATATATTTTCCAGGCTCTATTTCTCTCCGTGTATGATTATTTTGCAGTTTATTTGATTTTTTCAGGACTCGAAATCAATGGGAGAATACTGAAATAGATGGTGAAAACCATCGCTTCACCCAAGCAGTCGTGACTCGACGTCTCGTTCCTCGTTGAACGATTTTTCTTTACTTACTTTCTCAGCAAGGCTCTCCAGGGTCTTAGGATATCCGCGCTCGTATGGCTGGAAGTGCTGGGTCGTGGAGGGCTTTGGCTGGTGAGTGATAACCGGAGGTGGCGGTGGCTGATACGACCAGTGACCCTCGGGTCGCGAATTGTAATAGAGATCGCCGTTGCTCGAACCGAGATCCTGACTCGATCCCAATCCTGTCAAACCGAGCCTCGATCGCGACGGAAGCATCTCTCGGCCGTCACCCCTTCTGCGATTGCTGTCTCTGATTTTTATTATTCGATTTGTTTTTTTTTTTTTAAAGCATTTATTAATTTGTAGTCATCGAGTTTTCTGATAGAAATACTCGACTCAGGTCTGAATGTAATCGAATGAATGAATGCATGTCGTAACCACAATTTACATTCACTTTAAATTCAGAAAAAGGATTGGTTGGAACTACCAAAAACCTGCTAAAAAATTTAACAAGAAAACTTAAAAGGCACAACCAAGTTATTGATTAACATAACCAAGGATTTAGTAAGACATCGAAGGCCTAACCAATAAATGATTACGCCGACAAAATTTGTCTTGGAAATTTTTTTAACGCAAATCTTAGGAAGCCCAAGCCTTTTTCTCAGTGTACAAAAATAATGACTTTATTAGATTCGATTTTTTTTAAGCATTTATTAATTTGTAGTCATTGAGCTTTTTAATACTTATACTTGACTCAGGGCTGAATGTAATCGAATCAATGAATTCATTTCCTAACCACGATTTACATTCACTTTCATAAAATAACGAAAGAGAATTCTCAATTCGATTCTCTTTGCGGTATAAAATGCAATTAGTACAAATCCTGCAGTAGAGCAATTATTAAGCGTCATATTCATAATTTGACCGAAAATCGGGTCTCTAAATTATGATATCATTCAATGATATCATAATTACCATACACGTGTCATATTTCGCGAAAAAAAATACTTAGTGTATTAAGATAATTATTTATTAACTGTGTATGAATTTGTTGCTATAACAAATTAATTGATCAGTGTAAATCTTAACATCAGTTCCATCTACTATTAATATCTGCGTTAAAAAAAGTATGATATTAGAACGGTTTAAAATGGTAACAGAGTTGTAAAATTGTAATTCTTTCAGAAATATAGTTAATCATTTATAATTGGAATACAATTGGTTTCGTAATTATTTCTTCATAAAAAAATATGCGGCGTTTATAAAATAATGTGTAAACTTTCGAATAGAAGTAAAAAATATTTATCTTTAATAAAAATTCATGATAATCTGTTTGAAGAATTGGAGAAATAACATTAATGCATTACAAAGTAAAGGAGGACCCTGCTCGTCCATTTCGCCACCCAATTCGTTGGTTGCCAACCAATTAATTTATTAGCCCAACCAACCGATTTATTGGCTCAACCAATTCATCTGTTTGCGTAACCAACTAGTTTATTGGTCCAACTAATTTTATCGCTGTAGCCTATTCAATCATGTATCTTGTTCAATGTGAGGAGTGTGTCGAATTGGAATAAATGATACTTAAATTATACTGACATTTTATTTTAATTATGCACAATTATATTCCTTTTTATGCTACTTTTATATTTCATACTCTTTGACAAAGCATTGGTTGATTATAATTTGAGTATGATTTGATCCAATAGAAGATACTCCTCATACTTTCAATTTTATACCATTCGAATACTTTTTTTACTTTGTTTCTGCGCAGGTTATTAATTAACTAATTGAGACTTGGAGTCTAGAGAAATTAAAAAAAATAACCACTTTTCAAAGGCAAATTTTTAATTAATTTCTTTAGAATATGGATTTGTAGACTCAATTATCTTGCAGCTTTGTAATAGTCAAATCACAGTTATGGTAGAGAGTTATTTAATAGGGAGCGATGCAGACATGTATTTGATATACTGTAATAGATATATTTTTCAATTCAGCATAAATATACTGATTTCAAGAATAAATTATTTTCCCAAGTTGCATTTTTAGTCTTCGAACAAGTATAATTTGTTATTTGCAACAAGAATATGTGTCTCTAAAATGTGTGTCTTATGTTTGATGTTAACATATTGCTTTTGGAGTAAATAAGCTGGAAATTGCGATTGAACCGGAGATTCTGCATTCTGTAACATCGTAACCGATTTTTAGTATTGTAGATGAATTATCTGCAACAATGTTCGCTCATATAGAAGATAAATAGTATCTGGTCCTTTTTACGTTGCGATTCCCATCGAAACTTATAATTAAACTAAAAAAAATCACGGATGAACTTCATAAAATAATCCTAATGGAGAAATTTGCATTTGGCAACTCCGCAACTTTCAAAAACTGGAAAAAAATAGCAATAAAGGCTTGCGATTATCTCAATAATTTATTTTTCTTCTCCGTTGTCATCATGAAGCTTTTGAATACAATCGAAAAAAAAAATTCTTAAGAGGACTCCGATGTGAGTCGAACATAAAAAAATAAAAAAATAATTTATTTTCCCTACGATCTAAATTACCGCGGAAAATTCATCGACAACTATAATTTACATTTTCCTACTGTATTCAAATAACAGTATCTAATTCAAATTGGTTCAACTCACTGAACTAAATATAGCGCCATCAAAGCAAATTTTTACTATTCAACATTTGATTACTTGTTTTCATTGTCAAGAAATAATATGATTAACGAATTATTACCTGATGTGATTGCTGGTCGCATGATCGCTCTCGTCCTCGTTGAGTTCTCGTTTTATTACGACCACTGGGGGTGCTTTGTGCTCGTTCTGACGACTGTGAGAAACAGGCTGATGAGGACCGTGCCTCGTCGCCAACACTAGTCGCCTCGGTATCGACATTATGATGACTACGTCGTCTAGGCTCATGTGCGTCACATCTACCAGATTGACCGCAAGGATCTCGTCACCTACCTGAATTTCCAAAGATAAAAATAAAATATTCCGCAGCTACATAGATTATACGTAGTAAAATATATGAGCAAAATCAATATAATGTTCGTATTTAATTAATGTACCGTTAAAATTCAATTTGACTTTGCTTCCTCATAAAAATAATAATGTGCAGCTGTATAAATTACACAGTAAAATATATGAGTCAAATAAATAAAGTAATAGTAATAGTTATAATATAGGACTAAATTGAATTTTAGTGGTGCATTAATTAAATAAGAACATTATATTGATTTTGCTTCCTCATAAAAATAATATTCCAGACTTAAAAAATATATTCCACCGCTATGTAGATTATAGACAGTAAAATATATGAGCCAAATAAATAGAGTAATATTAATAGTTATAATATAGGACTAAATTGAATTTTAGCGGTACATTAATTAAATAAGAACATTATATTGATTTTGCTTCCTCATAAAAATAATATTCCAGATTTAAAACATATATTCCACCACTATTTACATTATAGACATTAAAATATATGAGCCAAATAGAGTAATATTAATAGTTATAATGTAGGACTAAATTAAATTTTAGCGGTACATTAATTAAACAAGAACATTATATTGATTTTGCTTCCTCATAGAAATAATATTCCAGATTTAAAAAATATATTCCGCAGCTATAGATATTATACACAGTAAAATATATGAGCTAAATAAATAGAGTAACATTAATAGTTGTAAAATAGGACTAAATTAAATTTTAACGGTACATTAATTAAATAAGAACATTACATTGATTTTGCTTCATCATAAAAATAATATTCTAGATAAAAATAAAATATTCCACAGCTATACAGATTATACACAGTAAAATATAAGAGTCAAATAAATAGAGTAACATTAATAGTTATAATATAGGAATAAATTACATTTTTTTAAATATTGAAATTTTTCCAAAATGTGAGCGGAAATTTGAATTTTATAACCTTTTGAATTTTTTGAAAAATAGTACGTGCGCGTGCTATCTTTTGAAAAATTGGCGGTATTTTACTAAATAATTCTCCATAAGTACAGGTAGTCTTAATGTTGTTTGGTATTGACTTTGACCAAAATCGGAAAAGCAGGTCGAATTTTATAGAGTTTTGAAATTTTCGAAAAATTCACCTGGGAGCAATTTGCAAGGTTCTACTTTTTTCTAGTTTGAATTTTTAGATGTAATAATTTAAAAAAATTACCGTACCTTCAAACATCCGCTGTTGTAAACCGCAGACTCCAGTGCTATCCTCGAAATGAAGACACCGTCGTTCCTGTCGACACCATTGCCTTCACGAATGTACAGACCAAGCGTCTGTCCTGGCCTCTTAATTATCTCCACGAAATATATCGGGTGCTTAGGATCCTGAGCGAAGAAACGAGACAACTGGATATAGTACCAATGCAGTAGCTAAATAGGACTCGTGTGTGAACACAAGTGAAAAGCGTGAAAAAGAGAGGAAAAATAGTGGCTCGTTACCCGAACGAAACAATCTCGTCCCATGAGGCGGCGAAATGGCAATCTCTTACAATGCCAATAAAGCCGAATACTTAAAGAAAATGTATCCGGCTGAAAATCCTTGCTTTATTCTTCCTCATTCTTTCTCTTCCTAAATACTCTCTTTATCGATCAATTTTCTTATTGATAAATATTTTATCCACTAAAACGATAAAATCCTCGTAGAAGATTAAACGTACTTTACCGCAGATTCCTACGCAACTTTCACGAGGATATATTTATAAACGAAGTTCCTTCGCCCTATAATCTTATGATCATTATATACATTTATATAGGAATTTTAAATCTCTGGACGGAAATCCGATAAACGTAAAGCTGATTTTCTCGATACTTTGGTGCTCAACTTATACTCTCTCTCTCTCTCTCTCTCTCTCTCTTTCTCTGTATATGGGGCATTCCTGGCCAACTCAGTAAGCGTTCAACCCCGACCCCTTCCAATTCGCTCCATAATTTTTTATACTATTTTATATCGACGGCTTCTAATGAAACTGAAGTAACTCACTGAAATTATTCAAACTGGGGCATTTCAGTATTCAATTGGGGAAGGCAGTGGCGCAGTGGATAGAGACGCGGCCTCTCAAGCAAGGGGCCCGGGTTCGATTCTCGGCCGGGCACCAATGGAATTTTTCTATGTGCTTTTTTCTGTAATCCCCGGTGGTTCGGAACCCACCTAAAACTGTAGGTCCTGAATATCCATCGCGCCGTAGTTATCAAGGGGCTTGCCCCGTTTACTAAATAAATAAATAAATAAATAAATAAATTCCAAACTGACTTATCTCACGATGCAGAAACAAACTAAAGCATCTCAAATATCATTATTGAACTGACGTAACTCAGAAGGCATTCTGTAAAAGCCTAACTTACAGCTAACAAATTTTTTAATTGCCGCGCGAAATTTGTATTAAAAAATTCACGAATAAAAAAGTTACAGTAAAAAAAATTTTTTAAAATTAAAAGTACTTTATTCGAGCATGTAGAATAGTAGAAAAAATTGTGGAGCAAATTGAAAAGTGGCAGGATTGAAGGGGTGGGGGTCAAAATAGTGAATTACCAAAATAGCGAATGGCTAAAATAGCGAATTTCAAAATAAGGAACGTCTAAATATAGAATCGCCATCATTATGAAATTCGCTATTTTAGCCATTCGCTATTTTGCCCATTTGCTATTTTGATTGCTTTTTAATAGGATTGGGGGTTGAAATAGCGAATGATCAAAATAACGAATGGTTGAAATAGCGAATTTCATAATGATGGCCATTCTAAATTCAGACGTTCCTTATTTTGGAATTCGCTATTTTAACCATTCGATATTGTGGTAATTCACTACTTTGACCCCCACCCGGATTGAAGGCTTACTGAGTTGGCCAGGAATGGCCAGGACATGTGAGTCATCCCATACCAAGTGGGCCGCCCAAATTTAGCATGGTCGCAAAAAGTTTTCATAATTTTTTCAAAAGTTGTTTAGAGTATCACGAATATTCATAAATTATTTCAGAATTTTAGCACCTATGGTTTGCCCAAAATTTAATAACGATTTTCTTCACAATGTTAAAAAAAATTTACTAGAAAATTACAGTACCATGATTCACCTGTACCACAAAATTATTGTCAATCTGTACGAGATATTTAAAATAACAATACTGAAAAAGATTTGAGAAATTTGTAAATTTACTGTTATAAAACACTAGGGATTTACATTCTGTATTCTTTTTTTGGATGTCGTTTGTAAATTACGTGCACATGTTTCTTATAAAATCAAAAGCCGCCTTCAATAAGAGTTTTTAAATTTCTGAGATTAAGGTTGTGGTTGACGGAAAATGTATTATTCACATTCAATATGTTTGTTCCCAAGACGTATGAAAATTAACGTCTTGAAAAATTTCATGGTAGAACAACTAATTTTTATACAGATATAAAAGTCCTGTATATGAATTTAAAAATCGGTTAACTAAAATATTGAGAACTTATCTGAAAATTTACAATTTTTGCAATGTAGTAACTAGATTACTATAGAAGTTTTGAAATTTTCATAAAAATATTTGAGAATGCACTTACATAAATTTACTCTACAAATGTTAATTTTACAGCGAATGTTATACCAATCATTATTTCACACACCAGTTTTGTAAATTCCACATTACTTGTCACAGTACATTTACAATCTTTTTTAACAGTGTATTTCGTTTTTTTTTTCAATTCACTGTACATTCAAAATTACCGAACGTACAAAAAATTACGATGGCAAATGAATGGCCCGCTTGGTATGGAAAGATCCATGTATACTATATAAGACTAGCTTACTTGAGCAGAGATAAATTTCTTTGCTGCCTCGGAGGCCTGTCTTCCCATCTGACGTGGTTCGATGACCCGCACGACCATCTCACCCCGTCTCTCGACGGCTTCGAGGGCCGCTGCTGTCGAGGCGTCATGGTCGTTCTCCACAGTCTCGATCTGCTTGAAGATCTCCGTACTTATACCGCTCACCTGCGAAAGACGGTCCCTCTACTTCAGGTATGGAGGAGCTTGTATTATTTCTTCCAAAAAATTCATTCGATCGTTTTCACTGGCTTAACCCAGTTTGTCGAATGAATTTTCTGGTTATTGGAACGACATAGATTGTCGTATGGGGAAATCGATGAATCGTTCAAACGAGAATACGAGTCACAGATGGTACTTTGTTCGAATTGTCAAATTTTCATTGCGTCACTCACCCAAATCAAATTACTCGTTATATAAATTAATTAAAGTCGGAAACGGAAGCTAAACTATTAACGGATCTGTCATTTCAGTCTACTTATAAGCTTATATTTAAAAATGTGTTATATATTCAATATTGCTAAATGATATACTATACTATACATATACTATATTATATACTATATTTATTCTTCATTGATTAGACAGGCTTTAAGCAAGTTCTCGATATGCATGAAAAAATACGAGCATTCAAAAATAGTTATAGTCTTTGATCATGAAAATATATATTTGCAGAACTGAATGTTCATAAAGGTAAGTTTATAATTTTATTGTTATATTTCATATTTATTTGTAACTGAGAAAAAGAAGATATTATTTAGTTTCATATAATTGGAGAAGGTTCGCAAGTACAAAAAATTATATAGAATATATAAAAAATATATATAGTTCTAAGTATAGAATTGGGTGTATATAATCTACATACGTTGTGTATGCAATGTATATACAATTTATATATCAACCCAACTTTACATATTTTAAATTGTAATAAAATTGTAAAAAAGGTCACAGATGCTCCATTCGCTTTGATCAATGACACGAAAAAAAATGGAGAAAAAAAAACAAATGGAGTCGTTCTGTGTGAAATACCGTGGAATACCTCATATATAATTTTTTAAATTGAATTTATATAAACTGAAAGTTATATGAACGAGAAGCTTCTCGGTTTCACAAAACTTTCCACTGAGTGAATTTTGTTGACATGGTAAAAGCAGTCGTAAAAGAAAGCTCAAATTAGAAACGTTATGTAAAAGAAAAATTCGAGCAAAGTTTGCCAAACTCTGACGAGGGTTTCTCGTTTAATGTGATAATGGTGCGTTTCATTACCTTTCTGAAATCCCCTTGGATGACCATAGGGGGTGGTTCCTTTGGGCGCAACTGGTTGGCAGGTGCCTGCCGACCGGGACTCGCGCTTATGTCTGTCACTTCTCCTCGCCCCTCCTGAAATTAACACGATGAAACGTTTAAATTGGTAAATGCCTGACCCAAATGCGATTCGTACTACTGACATTACTACTCGTATTACTACGACCAGCAAATTTGCCGATCTGAATGTGCCAATGTATATAAGTATCATTCCTGTAGATAGATTCTGCTGCACGTATAAATATATAATGAAAATCGACACGGTGCCCTACCACTTCTCTGCAAATTTGTACACTGACGAGCATAATTCTTAATGGCTGACGGAGGGCAATCGAGAATCGATATACAATTCGGTTCGGATTCTACGAGCATACTCAGTTGAGAGTCGATGCCAAACGCGTTTGACCGCATTCTATTCTCGGTTACGAGGTCCCAGAACGCTGGTATTTCGAATGGCATCCGTATATCCGAATTTCTTCCTTTTGTTACTTTCTCCGGGTTTTATTTTTTCAACTTGCTTCCAGCTACCACCACCCCATATGGAACTAAAGATATATAAAAGTTCTATCCTAGATATATATTTTTCCCAAAAAATTCTATATGTCGAATATATATTAGGATATACACGAAATATGTGCGAGTGAAAAATATATCTGAGATACATCCAAAATAAATTAAAAATATATTTTTGTATATATTTCTTTTTCATGGGGGGCGTGTTACGTATATATATGATCTATGCGTGATTTTGCCAATTATTGACTAACGGTTGTAGCTTACCTCGTCGATTTAATTTAAAAAAAAAAAATCTCGGGTGCCTTCTGAAGGTTTCCTAAGGGTATCAAATTATTTCGATTTTTCGATTTTCTTCTTAAAATTAATTTAATACAAGATTAATGATCTCTAAAAAAAGAAAGGCCAAGACATATCGCTACATAAAGAAGTCTCAGCTTTGGAAAATAAACAAAATATATTGTCGTTCGAATCCAAAAGTGTCAAGGTAGTAAAAAGTCGACTAATAACTTGATAATCGATTTTTTAAAGAGTTCGCATTGCTTAATAGTTTATTGTATATTTTTATTGAAGATCTGAACATATTTTACCTAATATATGTTATATTCAGAGTGGGTCATCGATGGCCTATTTAGATATACATTTTTTGTCTTAAAAAACCGGGTGCATAAAATTATTAGTCGAAAAAAAAACAAAAAAATGTATATCTAAAATAACCCATTGATGACCGACTCTGAAAATAACATATACATAGTTATATGTAATTTCTGGGGTTTTCAAGAAAAATACACAATATACAATTGAGAGATGCGAATATTTTTGAAAACCCGTTTTTAAAGTTATTAGTCGATTCTTACTACCTTAACACTTTCGGATCCGAAAGTGTTAAGGTAGTAAGTTTTTTTTTCGCAAAGCTGAGACTTTTTTACGTAGGAATATATTTTGGTCTTTTTTTAAAGATTATTAATCCTGAATTAAAATTATTTTAAAAAGGAAATCGAAAAATCGCAATAATTTGATACCTTTAGGAAACCTATAAGGCACCCCCGAAAAAATCTGAAAAAATTCAACTATCTTTCACGGTATACTCAACATTAGTAAAGTTTCAGTCAAGTCAACGAGGTGCCGTACCATTGTTGGTCAATAATTGAGGAAATCACCCATATGGGTCATTCAATACTAAGTGGGCCATTCATTTGCTATCACGCTAATTTTTCAGTAGTTTGTAAGCATAATAATGGAAATCTTCTCAGCGAAAAAAAAATTATTACTTTATTTTGTCAAAAAATGGCTAAAATTTTTTTTGATCGGCTATGGAATTTTCTAAATTAAAAATGTACATTCAAAAACTTAAATTTTATACCGAAAAAAATTTCTTGTACGATCGGTAATTTTGAATATACAGCGAATTGAAAAAAGTGAAATAAAAAGAATCGTCTTTATATTTTGGACTAACTATAGGTGCTAAAATTCTGAAATAATTTATGGATGTTCGTGATACTCTAAACAGCTCTTGAAAAAATTATGTTGACTTTTTACGACGACGTTAAATTTGTGGCCCACATAGTATGGAATGACCCATATATTACTCGTGGTACCACAGCACGTGTTCGATTCAGAAATCTTTCGGCCGGACGGATTAGTGGACACACTCGGTACGAGCACTGAGCCAGGAAAGATATCAGAAACCCGACTACCAGCATGGAACTACGGGGAAAGAGGTGGGAAGAGGTCGGAAAACTACGACGTCTGCCAAGAGTCATTCTTTTCTCTCTACTCTATAACAGCCGGTAGAGCAATTCCACTCTTGGTCTGTGTCCTACAGCCCTTTCACTAAATTCAAGATATACGCTGCACCATTTTTTTCCTGATTGTTTTCCAGTCTTTAATCATTGTGAAAAAAAAACACTCTGTCATTAAAAATTGTAGAAAAGTACATTGTATATTGTATTACATTTTTCTAAAAATAACAATTTTTCCAATACAGATAATGTGAAATGTTTGATAATTATTCATAGCACTGGAAGCGGTTTATCGAAGTTCAGTATTCGTTATTTTTTTATAATAAGGATATGATTGATTTATTGATTTACATGATAAAGTATATTAGGCCTTTTAAGATAATAATAACTGTAATAACGTTGATAAAAGGGATTTTATTTTAGTAAAATAAGAATCAATGAAGTTTAAATAAATGTGGAGTCACAAAATAAATGTAGTGTCTAGATAATTATTTGATCATTAACACAGTTTGACCGGTCCCAGGGACGTTAGCCGAATTAATGACATAATAATATCGCCTATTATGAGAATATTCTTTAATTAAAAAAAAAAACGCCGAGAATTTGTTAGAAATTATTAATTGTATAGCTCGGTCCTATAACGAAGCTGCCCACCCTTTGAATTTCAAAATCCCTACGACATTCCATGATAATTGATGAATTTCGAACTTTTATGTGCGATCTGAAAAGGGAAAAGCAGGAAATATTTAATAAACGACGTCGGTAACTGCTGCATCAACAACTGGGGCAACTATGGCTGCACGCCGTGTACGAGGTCGGTAGAGATAAAAAAGAAAAAAGCAAGAAGAACCATAAAGGGTCATCGTGGTTGTGATAACGAGATATAATCATCATTATTATGATAACTACAATAATAATATCGTCCAACTACTAGAATATTCTTTAATTAAAAAACCATTTGGTAGAATCTTTTAATTATGTACTCTTTCCTATCGAAGGTCCCTCTCCCTCCCTTCGAATTCCAAAATCCCTCGTGATGCTCCATGATAATTGATAAATTTCGAACTTTGATGGAAAATCAGAAAAGGGAAAAGCAGGAAATTTTGAATAAACGATGTCGGTGACTGCTGCATATGTCAATATCTGGTACAGCCATGTTGGCCATACCTTGAAGCATGACCAGCCTAATAGGGCTGTACTTAGATTTCCATACTGGACCCCTAATAGAATTGGAGCAAACTAGAAAGGGTCAAGCAGGAGCCCCAACAATTTTTCTACACAGGATTTGTCAACGACTGGGACAACCATGTTGCCTGCACGCCGTACGAAGGCGGTAGAAAAAAAAGCACGAAGAACCGTAAAGGGTCATCGTGGTTATGATAACGAGATATAATCATCATTATTATTATAACTACAATATCAATATCGCCCAACTACTACAATATTCTTTAATTAAAAACTAAAAATGCCGACAAATGGTTGGTAGAACGTTTTAATTATGTACTCATTCCTATCGAAGATCTCCCTCCCTCCCTTCGAATTCCAAAATCCCTACGACCCTCCATGATAATTCATAAATTTCGAACTTCTACGTAAGATCAGAAAAGGGAAAAGCAGGAAATTTTGAATAATCTGCTGTATGTGTCAATAACTGGGACAGCCATGTTGCCTGCACGCCGTACGAAGCCCGTAGAAAAAAAAAGCACGAAGAACCGTAAAGGGTCATCGTGGTTGTGATAACGAGATATAATCATCATTATTATTATAACTGCAATATCAATATCGCCCAACTACTACAATATTCTTTAATTAAAAACTAAAAACGCCGACAATTTGATAGAACCTTTTAATTATGTACTCATTCCTATCGAAGGTTCCTCCCTCCCTCCCTCCCTTCGAATTCCAAAATCCCTACGACCCTCCATGATAATTCATAAATTCGAAATTCTATGTAAGATCAGAAAAGGGAAAAGCAGGAAATTTTGAATAATCTGCTGTATGTGTCAATAACTGGGACAGCCATGTTGGCTGCACGCTGTACGAAGCCGGCAAAGAGATTAAAAAAACGCACGAAGAACCGTAAAGGGTCATCGTGGTCATAACGAGATATAATCATCATTATTATAACTACAATGACAGTGTCGCGTTACGACAAGAAGGATAGTAAAGCTGTTTCGTGATTACCTTGCGGGTGAAGAAGCAGCCAGAGCCACCCCTGTCGCACATACCGGAGAGCCTGGCAGCGGCTGCGTCGGCCACGACGACGACGACGACGACGACGACGACGACAGCTACCCCATGTTAGCTAATATGGCGGGAAGCGCCGCGCGGAAGGGCGACGCGACGTCGGCACTTTGTATATACGAGGGAGCACATATACCTATACACGATATGTATATACGTTCACGAGAGGTTAGACCTAAAGCTATATGACTAAAGGGGTTTGGAAAAGTGGAGGGACTTTCCCTGTGTGTGTGTGTGTGCGTGTATGTGTGTATATGTGTCTCTATTTCTCTCTTTCCCCTCCTCATTCTCTCGCTTTCCTTCTATTTCTCTCCCTCACCGTCACTCATTTCTCTAAGCGCTTGCGCATAAGAGGCTCACGACGTTTGCAGCGCGCGACGTGCTGAGGGGGTGTGAGTATTATCGACCCGATGTGACGTCACGAAGGGTAGTTTCTCGTTCCATCCCTCTTGCTCCCTTACTCTCCTTCCTACCTTCGACATCGTAAGACGTCCTACAACCGTTGTGCGCGTGTAGCCCCACCATCACCGAACAAAAATTCTGGCAACTCGTGAAATCGTAGAAGGAGTGGAAATACGCGTTGTGCTACCAGAGACAGGAAAACGAGAAGAAATCGTTCGAGCTCACGGCTGATATCCCTCGTCCCTATGACACGATTATTAATAGCCTTGGATTTGACCACAGTTTTCAAGGTTTTACGGACAAGGGTGCGATGGAATTAATGGGAGGAGGTGTATACAGGTAGACAAACTGCCCTCGTGAAATGAATGGGGATTCGGTTAATCATAAAACTCACGGTCATTTTTTTCTATTAGGTTTTTGTTTCTTTTCTGTTGTGCAAATAAATAAGCTAGGTTTTATTGATATCGCAATGAAATAGGTACTGTTAAGATGAAATCGCTGCTGGGTAGGAAATACAGATTATTCATGATTTCGATTACATGAATTTTTTATCTTTGGGGGAGAGTGGGGCACAATGTGTCACTTTTTTTTCAGGGAATTTATGCTCTTAGTGCAGTAGCGTAATAAAAATGTACCATTTATAATCGATTATTATAAATCTTCAGGTATGCAATACAGCTGAAAACATGACTGTAAAAAGATCGTAGATATTTTAATAATTAGATTTTTCTCAAATCCCCAAATAACACATTGTGCCCCACTGGCGTGTACACTGTAAAAAAAATCTACTTGAAATTTAGTGTACAAGTACTGGAAGTTTTTATGCATAAACTGCTATATTAAATTTAATATACGAATGTGATGTAAAATTAATGTATGATATAGCAAATTGAATAATTTTCTTGAATATTACAGTAAAAGTACTTGAATTTTAATAATTCGTTTCAATTTAACCGCAAAAGTATATTAATTTTGTATCGCAATTGTACATTAAATTTAGATGACGAATTTATGCATTAAAATTTCCAGTCTTTCCTAACAGTGTATCGGATAGTTGGGTACAGTGTGTCAAATAATGTAAAGCATGGGGCAAAGTTAGCCTACCGTTGGTACTACCATTTGAATCGTTGGGCCTACCATTGGAGTTGTTGGCACTACCATTTGAGTTGCAAAGGAAATAGAATAATCGATTAGTTGTGTCAACTCATTTTTTGGTTACGTCAACTAATCTTTTCGTTCCGATTTTCGTGTAGTAATTTTTCGATGTAGTTACTATTCCTCATGAATAGTAATTATTTGAGCAGTAACTCAGTAATTATTGAGTGATATAACTTCTGAGCTTTAATATTTCTATAACTAGCAAATGTACCATATTTATTCCGCAATCAATTAGATCTAAACCGCAAAGTGCACAAGGTACCAGTTGCTAATGGAAATAGGATTATACATACATAAATAAAACGACATTACGAATGTAATTTGGAAATGTGAGATCATAACATTACTAATGAAGAACTACTGATTTTCATCATTCTTAGTATAAAGTAATTTAAAAAGCATATTATCTATGTATTTTTCACCTTTTGAAAATAATGTAAAGAAATTTCCATCTGATACTATAAATATATGCATTTGTATGAATTCACTGTCCGTATTCTAAGTAGAAAAATCGGCTAGGGTATCTACAGCACTACGGATTTTTTATAGTAGACATTTAAATAGAGCTTTAGAACTACAGAACTATTAAGTACTAGAACTATATACCTGTTCAGTAGTTCTTCAATAGTAAACTATCGTATAGTTCAATAGTACCTCCCAATAGACCGCCAATTCAGCATTGGCTTATAGTTAGTAGTAGTAGGTATAGTAGGCCACTCTAGAATTTTCGAAAAATCGATTTTTTTTTTCTCCTTGGAAATGACTCATTAGGGTTTCTAGAATGTTGTCCCAAAAGATTATTGCAGGCAAAAATTTGTAAATGCCCCATTTTCGATTTTTAATGGGAGGCCGCCCGGTTAGCAGCCCCAGTGGGGTTAAGTCCGGCTGGTGGTTACATCCCAGCACTGGCCCAAGGCTGGCCGAGCCTCGCGTACTGGCACAGTCTCGGGCCAGTACTGGGATGTAACCTCGAGCCAGGCCTCACCTACCTGGGAGGGAACCTCTTTTGTGTGCGCTTCGGTAAAGGTACTGAGAAGGGTTAAAGCAGGTATACGGCAGATAAACGCGTTTATCTCAAAACTGCTCTTTTCAAGTTGGCCGGAAACATGACTCAAAAAGTTTACCACCGATTTATTTGAAATTTTGGATATATCTTCAAAAATACATTATTTACAGAAGTACGTAGGATTTTTTTTTTAAGTTGCATAGTTTTTTTGTTATTGACAATTTTCGAACGATTTTTAAGCCAAATTTTTGAACTTTCACTTTAGATGCTCGCCATTTTGTCAAAAATGCCTGTATCGAAAAAATCCTACGTACTTCTCTAGCTACTGTTATGTATAAGTGAAAACCATTAAAAAACTCATCATAATTCAACAATTACTGAAGCTGTGTGTCCGGCCGTGGATTCCAAAAAAAAAGAGATGTCATCGCAACAACGCTGTACAGCCGCCATTTTAAAATTAATGACTATGAAAAAATTACTATATATAGTTAGTGATATGTTCAATAAATACCCTTTCTCAAAAAATCGATGTCTCTAATAGATTTTCTGAAAAAAATTCTCAAAAAAAGCCTTTTTTGTGGCCCTCTAGAGTGGCCTAACCCCTTAAGGGATCTTTCCAGTGTGAAAATCAATTTTTTTTTCGTCTTATCCATTAGTATATACGGTCAAAAACACCCTGTCAAATTCTTAAAACGAAATTCGAAACACTTCGCCGGCAATTTATGTATATGAAATTTCTACACTCGAAATTTTAAACGCGTTTTTCTCGAAACGACATTTTTCAAAACGGTGGAGATTCTCCAGGGAACAGTTTTCAAGCGATCGTTTTCAAATTTTATCTCTCTATCGTGCTATGGAAGCTTTTTTTTTTTTTTTTTAAATCTTCCCATTTTTTAAAAAGGAAAACTGTCGAAAAAACGGCTAAAATCGGTACTTTTTGTTCAAACCGCCGTCATTTTGTCAATTTTGATTTTAAAAAAGCCTCCATAGCGCAATAGCATACTAATTAATAATCCTTTGGGTTTTTTTTTAGATCAAATTTGCGACCCCTAGGATGCACGGAAAAAAAAGATTAGTTGCCATAACCAAGAAATGAGTTGACACAACCATTCGATTATTCTATTTCCCTAGCAAATGGTAATACCAACGATTCGAATGATAATACCGACGATTCGAATGGTAGTCCTAAATATTCGAGTGGTAGTCCCAACGATTGGATTAGTTAGGTTAACTAATCCAATCGAGAACTAATCGTGAATAGTTGAGGTTACTATTCGATATGGTTGAAGCAACTAATTTTTCAGACATTGTGTACAGCAAATCGAAAACGTAGTTGCCACAACCAAACTTTTTTTTCCGTGTGTTCACCGTGAGGCTATCTTTTTTATCAACATTATTTTCAACAATTAAAAAAAAATTTTAACAATAAAATCGTCTTATAAAAAATCATTTTCTGTTATTCATGATTACCTTAATATGTCACAAAAACTTCAGATTGATCGGCGTATAGTAACCGTCCGAAAAAAATCGTGAAAATAGGCAATTTTTCGAGCCGTCACACTGCAAAGATCTCTTAATATTTTTTAATAGTTTAATAGTTCAATAATCCTAAGAGTTCTTAATGGTTTTTTTCCGTAAGGGAAGTAAGGGAACATTTTCCCTTGAACGTTTTTCCATCTGTAAAAAGTTCATGAGTAACAAATACGAAATTCATTGTTAGCGATCTATTCGTGTTCCAACTGGTCGGTGGTGTTGTCAGACACACTGAAATCGGGACCAAGTTCAAGCATTGACATTTTTTGTTTATATCAAATGTCAAAACTGATATAAAGGGACACGGGCGCTTAAACGTGTCTGCGGTTTGCGTGTTAGGCGTTTTTAGCGACCGTGTCCACTAAAATAATTCGTCAAGTCCGAATTATTTATTTGGAGTTATATGTTTTTCACTGAAAAGCCCTGAATGCTCCCGACCGAAGCACCCTTATCGCATTCGATGCTGTATTACGAATGGCAATAATTGCAATGATAATGCGGAAACTGTGTAGTCAAATATATAAAGAATATTTGGATTTCTAAACGAACCTTCATGTTTGCAATTAAGTAATTAGAGTCAGGCGAAGTAGTATGCAGAACATATTTATTTAATTCTGAATAATATTGTGTCACACTGCTGTTGATAATGCTTCAAAACATACACTGAAAAGATAGAAAGAATTTTTATATTCCATAGTATGTTGAATTTGCACACTCGGTATGTGAAATAGAAAGCAGTATCCATTATGTAGCAAATTTACCATACATATCGGAAATTTAAAAAATGCAAAGGAATATTTATGCACGTGACGCTCCAAATTATAATATTTGTGTATTAATAAGGCGATTCATAGGGAGGCGTTTTAAAACTAATGTACCTGTTTGTGAAAATAATGCCCAATTATAAATTCAATATACGTTTTTATATTAGAATTAGTCTTTTCTTATGGCTTAAGGAGGATCGGTGGCCACTCCCAAAGTCAAATCAGAGATAAATTTTCGCGATCGATTCTTTAAAGTTTAATGCATTAAATAATAACAGTGGAGGGTGATTTGTATTGAAGCATGTAGACTTAATCCAGAGAAAGATTAATAGTCACGGATTTGCATAAAGATTAACTGATTAACATTTCTTTTCAGTGTGATATATTTTCGTTCAGTTTTTTCCAAGTATTATCTTTAATTCTTTGCCGATTTTTATGAATGATAACTTATTGCTTTTCTTAAAAGACACTCTACGAATTGACCTCCTAGATATTTCATAGTGTTCATCGTTTTGTAATTATAGCCTGTTGTTTATGAAAGTATTTTAATTTCTGTTAAACAACAGTCTAGAATTATTAAACAATTAACACTATGAAATATCTAGGCGGTCAATTCGTAGAGTATCTTTTAAGGTAGAGAATGAGCTGTCACTCATTCAAATCGACCAAGAATTACAGATTATACTTGAAAAAAACTGAACGAAAATGTATCCCATTGAAAAGAAACGTTAATCAGTTAATATTTATGCAAATCCGTCACTATTAATCTTTCTCTGGATTAAGTCTATATGCTTCAATTCAACTCACCCTCCACAGCTATTATTTAATGCATTAAACTTTAAAGAATCGATTACAAAAATTTATCTCTGATTTGACTTTGACAGTCGTCACCGATCGTCCTTACATTTCGAAAACTTCAACTGATAGGTAAAAGGTTAGAAGATTCGAAGTTTCGTGCGCAAATATTTCTTTAAAGTAATTTACGTTGCGGATATTAAAAAAACCTGTTTGAACATTGAAGTACGGCCATTGAAAATTAATAAGTGTGTTCTTCTATATCTTCGACTAAAATGCAGTGTGTAGATTCTGCCCCATTATTAAACAAATTTATTGGGTAAATCGTTATAAAATGAAACATTAATTCTACACACGTAAAAATTAATGTGCAGAACGTGAGGAAATCTGATCAAACGTATGTAAATAAATAAATAAACTAATTTATTTGGTAACTTGCCGTAAACGGAATCATTAATCCGACTCACGTAAAAATTAATCGTCAAGACGTGAGAATATCTGACCAGACGTATATGAAATTGTATACATTTTGATTACAATAATATAATAAAGTGTTGTAAAAATCAAACCCATCATTATGAACGGTATTCGCTCATTCTTATTATACATGCATATTGAATTGTAAAAAAGAACGCATGCTAAAATTAATATACCGTGTGTGAATAAAAACTATTTGCGAATATATTAATATTAATCTACATTATTTTCAATATATTGGTAAAAATGTGGCGGAAACAAAATATACTTGTCAATTAATATCGAAGATCTGTGCGTATTTACAATAATAACAAGACTTTAATTATTATGAATATACGGATATGGAAATTAATACAAAGTATGTGAAGTGAATATACAGTGAAATTCAACTTTAGCTATCTTCTTATAGTTACTGCAACTTTATTATTATTGTTGCAATGACCATTTCTCAAACTTGTTGAATGATTTCTTAGAGAATCTTACGGTTGTGATGATGTTGTCTATGAATAGTACCTCGCATCGATTGCTAAATTTTCGAAGCAATATACTTTTTGTTACACCAACCATTATTAACTATTGCATTGATTACAAATAATTACTACAGAGAACTTTTCTTAAGGTAGTTCTGTCGGTACGCCGGAGTCATAAATCTCCGAGTCTATATGACATTAAAAAATAATCATACGCATCACTTTGACTGCCTCAATAATAATATCAAAAATAATCGAGAATCCTTCGAAATTGTCGTAATCAAATTAAAACGATTATTTGTAAATAGTTGATATGTTTAGTGCGGATTTGACTTCATTTTTACGATAATTAGGTTAGGAAACGTCATTTGGCCCGGTATCGTGCACTTTGACCTTGGTTCAATTAAACATTATTCCGGAGACTTCACCTTTTTTCATGATCCATCAATTCCTGAATGATTTGCGAATCTGTAGTACTATTTATTTTTTCTCTATCTTTGATCTAAGTATGTTAATTTTCGATTTAAAGATCAATTTTTCCAGCCCTCCCGTTGGCGCCGTGTAAAAAGATCGATTTTCAAGTTTTAATTGTTCATTCAAATACTCGGTAAAAGCCTTCAAGATTTTGTGCAAGTAAAATTGAATAGCTAAATTACAACATGTCAAAAATTAATGCATATGAGTTTGGATTGCCTTCACGACAGAACTACCTTAAATAGCTGAGGTTTCATTTCACTTTAAATTTATAGTTACCAATATCTTTATGTATTTATTTTTTTTCATTTTAATCTTGCGCTGTCAACAACTATTATTGACTGTTTCAATGTTATCAACGATGCATATTTTTCTCCAGGTATGAGAGAAGTGTTTCTCAATACTGGAAGCCGAAGAGGTTGAAGTGATCTCTTTCACGAAGCAGTGAGGCATACACTGAAATCGGAGAAGCCTTGTGCGAAAAAGAAAGGAGGGCTGAATCTTGACGTAAAGAAGAGAAGAGACGAAGAAGTAGAAGAAGGTTTCGAGGGAGCTACTGGTGTACAACAGGAAGCGCGTCGAGCGACTAAGAAAAGTAGGATTAGAACGCTCCGCTTCCTCCGTGCGGCTTAAGCCCTCTTGACCTCCGGCTGGCGAGGTCAACGAGATAACGTCGACGACGGTGGCTACGGGGAAAGAGATGAGTACAGTAACGGGTGGGGATGCTGCTTTGACTCTATATCCCTCGATCTCACCCTTATACCATTACATCCCATTCTCTCTATCATTTTCTCTATGACCAGATGCCAGCGGCAACTTCCACGTGGCCCATTCTCCCTTTATTTGATATCTGGCTGAGGAATCTCTGTCGTTACGGGAAAAGGATCAATGGGCGTGAAACGAGAGCGCAACATAAATACGCAGATTCAACTGTGCAATCAAATACTGTTCGCAGATGATATTTAAACAACCCTAGGACCACGTCCCAAGTTAAAAAACTTATATTAAGAGCATATAAAACAAGCCTGCAAAGTAGAACTTTGCAAATTGCTTTCTCAGTATTTTTCCGCTTTTTACAAAGCAAAATTGATTTAATTTCAAAGTTACTTTAAATTTCAAGTTAATTCACAATATATGAAAATTATGAATAGCTACGAGATGGACTACATTATATCATTTTTCCTGCTAATTGTATAATAGATTTTTTTTATTTAGTACCGCATAAGCATTACTTGTCAAATGTCGAACAATTGAATGGCATAACCGCGCGAGACAATTTTTGTTCGATTCTTCTTTAGAGTTCACGGTTTGATAAATTTCGTCGTCAGTAAGTTTATGTTCACAATCTTTCCCAACGAACCACAAGCAATCGAGGGGCACACTAGTTTATGCATGTATAAACAAAAGAGTGGCAATTTGCAGACTGCTCAGTGCATACAATGTAGGCACAGATTTATACATTTTAACGAAGGCTGAATAAACGAGGTTCTACTGTAAACCCAACTTTACAGTTGGTTTTATATATAAATTTCATATAGCGATTGTATATACAATTTATATAGACTATATATGCCCAATTCCATATATCGGACTATATATAATTTTTTAACTTGGATTTAGCTCCAGACATAGGTACGCTATTTTAAACCGCTCAATGTCCAACTTTCGTGCTATTTTAACCTTTTACCGATGGTCATTTTTAGCTTCATTTGGAGGTTGCCACTTACCAAACTGCACAATTTTTTAGTCTACTCTTCGGTATTATTACGACCTACTGTACTAACTCGTGCACGCGATTTCTTAGATCTTTGTATCGCAATGTGTCACCTGTGACGTATGGCTTTTAATCGTTTGAAATTACGTCGTAAAATGTTACTTCGTGTTCTCATATGTTATTTTTATTATGTACAGAATACTTTTCATATTTGTTGTAAGTGTTATACCGTTTTTCAGGTAGTCCGGAGAATATTCACTTTCAAATTAAAAATATGTTGTTCTTTGCGCCTCTAACTTTTCGTCGACAAAATAATATGATTCCTTCTGATCATTTTAGCAAGAAATATAGATTTAAAGATTTTAACCTAATTCAGTGTTACCGAACGCAGTCGTGCAATCAATAATTATTACGAAATTTTATGCATATTTTAAGGGGAGGGAGTCAGGTAAAAAAAATTGATTTTCGAAATTCAATATCATCGAAATCCTATTGCATGTAAAAATGCCCAATGCACTATATTATTGGTGCTCGATGAAAGGATTTTTTTACTGTCGTCTGACTTGCATATGCTTTTCAATATTATCTTAAGACAAGTTCTTAGGTTTTCCATTCTGCGCATGATTCAGATCAAACTACTAGGCAGATTGGAATGGATGACGTCTCATTTTCTTCTTAATGAAAAGATACACCGGCTAAATGGAGCAAACTATTTCTTTTCATTCGGAAAGCAAACTTAATCACTGATTTAGAAAATAGCATAAAATTTATTTATTAATAATTATGTCACTTAAAAAATATTACCTTTTATTAACATTTGCCCCATTTAGCCGGTGTCTCTTTTCATGAAGAAGAAAATGAGATGTCAACCATTCCATTCTGTTTAGTAGTTTTATCTGAATCATGCGCAGAATGGAAAACCTAAGAACTTTGCTTACGATAATATTGAAAAGCATATGCAAGTCAGACGACAGTAAAAAATCCTTTCATCGAGTACCAACAATATAGTGCGTTGGGCATATTTATATGCAATAGGATTTCGATGATATTGAATTTCCAAAATCAATTTTTTTGACCTGACTCCCTCCCCTTAATGAAGTACAGTTTTAGTTTTAGTGAAGTAGTTAGTTAGTCAAGTAAAGTACAGTTGAAAATGAAGACGCTACTTTTACGTTAGATATTGAGGAATCTACCGAAACCGCGAAAAATGTGTCTGTTATAAGTGTTATATCGTTTTTTAGTTAGTCCGGAGGATATTCGCGTTCAAATTCAAAATATGTTATCCTTTGCGCCTGTAGCAACGAAATTTATTCAATGTCTATGAATCAACGAATTTTAAGACTATTCAGTAGATTTCCGGATCTACATTGGCAAAGCGATTTATGAAGTACCGAAAACTTTCAGAAGTTCTTATGTAACGTGGTATTTATCCCCAACATCAAATTTACTAGAATGCAGTAAGACGTTTAAGGCAACGTAAAGAGCGCCAACTCTTTACGTGGTATAAAAACTGTATTTCTTTCGAACTCTTCTAGACACAATCATATTCATATACCTATCGTTTCTCAATTCCGCAGGAGCTATAAAAAAGCTTTGCCTCAGAAACATTAGGCAACATTGAAGAAAAATGATTACAATTTTCTCTACCGATTCCGTACGCAAAGTCTGGGAGAGGAACGGAAGGGGGATATATCACATAGTCGTAAATTGATTACTGTCAGTGTCCTACTTTTACAGCGAGAACTCTCTAAAAAGCGTGTTGCAACTATGTTGTTTCCTATTTTCTACATTATAACGACTTTTTACGCACTTTAATCGTGTAGCATTTTACATATCATTACCATGTAAAATACAACACACTTAAAATGTGTAAAAAGTCGTCATATCGTAAAAAAATTGCAAACGATACACTTTCAACACGCTTGGTTTTTAGAGTGAATTTATCTACTGAAAATAAATATTTTGATATTAAAACTGCTAAATCGGTGTAAATGCGTTTCATCCCTAAGAATTTGGCGCCTAAAAATGCAACCCTCCACGCACCGCTGCATGCTCCGAAAAAGGGCTCTGCAGTCGGTGGTCGGTAAAAGGAAGAATCGATTTAGGTTAGGGTTAGGGTTAGTTGCGAATAAAGGGTGTGAGGGCCCCCGGTAGCTCACAGTCAAGGCCTAATCCCACGCGTTAGGATGGAAGTGGAAAACGGCAGATATCAGCCAATAGAGGCGTGAAACTGGCCCTTTTCAAACCCCATAAATTTTCTCACTAGCTTTAAGACGAAGAAATCTGTTAAAAGGTGGGAGATGGAAATTTTTCCGACCAATTACACTTTAAAGAAACTGCCCTCTCCTAACCCTGCGTAACACTAGAAGTCAATTGCAATAACATTTAAGGGCACAATTTTCGTATTTTTAGTCAGTTTCAATTTGTAAAATTAACAGTCAACATCTTTAACCAGTCAAAGTGAATAAATAAGTGGTAAGATGAAAGCTAAAAGTTTTCTGGTACGTCTTTTGGACTTGGTCAAATATTCAAAGTTAACGCCTGACATTTCTAAGTCCATTTAGCCACTAAGAGTGTGCCCGATACTCTAACGAATTTCCAAACGCCCCAATATTAAGGGTGCGAGGTAAAAATCCCGTGTGTCTTGAAGTATTTAATTCTGTGTTCTTGGAATTTAATTGAATATGTAAGGATAACCCCCGATATTTAATCTGAATCTTTTTAATCTTTTGACTTCACGTAAAATAATCCACGACTCTATCCTCTAATATAAATTTCTAAATTCCTCAAATGAGCAAGAACCGAAAGAATGGTGGTCGTCAAAGCTAGTTAAGGAAAATGTTAAAAAATTATCGTGGGGAGATAAATGTGGCAGAATATCACGGTTATTGGACCACCGAGTATTACGAAAGCCAACAAATTAACGAACCAGAACCAGAGGCGACGCACGCTTAGATTCCACTATGCACAACTTTCTGCTCATTAGTACGGAAAAGTGTCTTTTTATGCAAAGGTTAGACATCAAAGGCCGACCTTTGATTCCCGCATTTCTCTGCCGCCCGGAAAGCCCACTCTTTACGCCTTTGCCATACAAATTAATAAGTGCAACTCCAGATTAATCGTAGAAATAGCCAGTATTATTTGTAAGAATCACTTATGTCAACTAAGTTGTCCACACTGACCCTGTAACCTCGTAAGACTGCGACACAGTTTGAGGTCCAAGGAAGAGGGGCTGTGGACAATCCTCTAGAGATCATGAGAAATAAAAGAGGGGTCGAAAAGTACAGGAAAACAGTATAAGTCTGACTTTTTGTTTTACTCTAGATTATCGAAATATTGCGGCTGCCTCCAAGATGTCTCTAATTACATTAATGTTTTTAAATTCTGAAGCAACTATCTACTCATTAATGAACTAACTTCAATTAAAGTTAATTAACCAACCAGAGACAACAAAAGTTTTAACCAAAGAAACTGTGAATAAAATTCCGCCTCGATCCTCTTTAATTACATTGTAATTTTAAAAAGGAACACCCGCACTAAAACTGAAGTATGAAAACAGTATTATTTTTATAATAAAAAAAGTCTTGGATTGTGTATGCAAAGGCTAGCGTATTGGAATTAGACATACTGAATAATATGCCGCCCAAATAAAGAAAGTATTGAAAACAATGTAAAAAGTTAAGAGCCTCAGGTATGATCTATTGGACTGAATAATCCTAAAGGTTATTAGACCGAATTATTAGTTTTCGGTGATTAGGTCAAAATTTCTATATTTTTCAGTGTCCAGGTCGAAATTTCGATGGTTTTTGGTGTCCAGGTCGATATTTCTATGGCTTTAGGTGTCCAATTCGACATTTTTATCGTTTTTAGTATCCAGGTTGAAATTTCCACGATTTTTGGTGAACAATTTGATATCTCCCCGATTTCCGGTATTCAGGTCGGTTTCAACATAAAAAAACAATCGCAGAGTATAAGTCAACACCGAAAACTGTGGAACCATTGAGCTGTACATAAAAATCTATGGAGATGTGAATCTGAACACCGGCAAATTTTAAAACATCGAGCTGACACCTAAAATTGTGGATCGCCCGACCTACCCAACTTCAACTATGAAGCGATCAACTTCAAGACCAAAAACCATGAAGTTATCGATCGCAACACCGAAAACCATAGAAATTTGACCTGGATAACGTAAGCCATGGAGATATCGACCCAGACCCTAAATAATAATAATTTTGCCTAACACTCTACTATTATTTAGCCCAATAGATCATAATTACTGTTTACACTATTTACAATTCTATTTTAATTCTTTATTTACTTGGGCGGTATGTCTTATTCCAATTGCACCAGCCTTGGTATACATAATCTAAGGCTCTTTTAATATTTGAAAAAAAAACTGTATTCATACGTCCGTTTTTGCGTGAGCATAAAAACAGTCAAGGGCCTCTACAGAATAACAGTCACCAACCTATTCAATGTAATAATTTACCTTCCTCGAACCGACTTACATTAGTCGATAAATACACGCATCCAAACTAGCAGTAACACCAACAATGAAACAGCAGAGTGCATCGCACTGACATAATAATACCCAGCCATGAGTCATCGTCCGTGCATTGAAAATGGCGGATATCGGAAGTGGAGTGTAGGAAGCGCAATCGAAACAAGCAAAATCGTCGAGCAGCCAGTGAAAGAGTAACACTCCCGGTATATCCCACCGGAGATTCTCGATTCTCGCAATGTTGGGTCAGTAGAATTGACGAAGAGTGACGACTATACAGGAAGGCTATAGGAAACAGGGTTGTACTACGGGGAAGGAGGGGGAGGGAGGGGGTCATGCGGGAGGCATGTCAAGGGGTTGAGAATAACCGACGAGGCAGTTTGCTCTGCTCGAGTCTCAGAGAGAGGAACAGCCCAGAGAAAACCGTAGTATCGCCTCCCTCCTCCTGCCCCTCCCTCCCTCCCTCCCTCCCAACCTCCCACCTTCACTCGAGCGCCGCACCTTGAGCTTTCTGCTCGTAGTAGTAATGGCTGTAGTAGTAACGGCCGTGGCGCATTGCTTTAGCCGGTCTCACAGTCGAGACCCCTTACGATAACCTACGTTCTACTGGGTGGAAGTAGTAATGGCGTACACGCAAGCGTACGCACGCTGCCAGGGCAAAGTATTCAGTAGCAGGGGCTGCATAGTGCGCAGCTCCTGCTCTCGCTCTCCTGTGTACAGCCACGAAGCGATTTGAGAGAGAGTTGGAATGATGGAAGTAGTACGAGATGGAACGTAGAAGAGGGTCAGAGGGGGTTTCACGTCGTAGTCGTCCTCAAAGGGAAATCCCGGTATCCCGGCTGACAATACGATGCTTGGCTCACTGCGCCTGCGTTTCGCAGTCCACCGACTCTGCACTACGGAGTGAGACGATGGAGGATGATGGAAAAGGGGAAGGGAGGAACTACCCTCTCCGCCCATGTGGATGCAACGGTCTATCTCACTCCGATCACTCATTCCGTATTCTCTCGACATTTCTCCGTCGTTCTTCCAATTTTCACTTGTTTTACACCGATACTACACTGTAAAAAAATTTTTTGAATGAAAATTACCATATCGGTTTATGAAGCGAGAATGCATACACCGTATATTAATTGTCATATCCGTACATACACTGCTAAAAGTATTTTGAAAATAAATATATGTATTGGAAGTTTTTTTTGCAGATACGGTATATTACATTTTATTTAATTTGTTGCGTTTATGAAGTGTGTATATTAACTCTACAACAATTTTTGTTGTTGTATATCAATTAGTCTTTGTATAGTAAATTTAATATACGCATATCCGTAAAAAAACTTCCAATACTTTATATTAATTTTCATAAGGAAACTTCTAATAGTGCACATAACAATTAAACGGAGAAAACGTGGAGAAAACGAATGGAGAAAACGTTTCTGCTGAGACAGCAAATATTTTGGTATTATAGCGATAGCATGCGTTTTACACGTAACAGATTTTAGGAGGTTTTAATTTTTTAGAAGAAAAAAAGTTTATTCGCGGTCTAGCTGGTATTATTGTTTAGCTCATGAGTTAAATAGTTCTTTAAAAATAAGGGAATGATAAAGGATGATCGTTACGGAATTTGCGCGAAATCAATAAGGCCGTTAGCATTTTATAGAATTGAGAATTTAAAAAAAATAGACGTCTTTCTAACTCAATTTAACTTTGACGAATTTAGCTTATATTTTCTAGGTATAAACTCATACAGATCTTTAGTAGATATAAAATTTTGTAAAGGGTCTCATATTTTAGTCTTTAAAAAATTTTCCGTTTTTCATAACATCTAAAAATAATAAATTTACCACAGGCACGAACTCATATTCAGCAGTGGTAGATATTAAATTTAGTAAAGATCGATAAAGGGGAATTTTTCGGAACATCTCAGAAAACGAACTTAAACTTTAGATACGTGCGTAAAACCGATTTAGTACCAAATTTTGTAAGAGCCGACTGAGGTGTTCGATATTTATATAAAATTGATTTTTATTCGGAAGTTATGGAACTTATTTCTTCCTGATTAATTTCCATTTTTCACAAAGCTTCGTCGATGAAGAAGCCAAAATGAATAAATAATCTTACTCGCACAGAGATAGCTTTGTGAAAAATGGAAATTAATGAGGAAACAATGTACAAAGTTCTACGTTGTTACTTTTTTTTTCTAGTAAAGAGCATTTTTTATCCAAAATCCGACGTACATAACAAGTTTTTCAAAGTCCTAAATGGATAAATATTTAAAAAAAGGGTATAAAAATCTAAAAAAAATGTAGCACCTCCAGAATACATTACACTAGCATATTCTAAATTGACCATCCGACCGGAGACCGCAAGCTTCATGAGTACGTCGGTTTTAAAGGGCTGCATCTACCTAGAAAAGTGAAAAAAAGTAGATTTTTTTTTCATTTTCGAAAAGTCCCATATTTTAAGAATATACCCTGAAAATTTTGCATTGATATCTATCGAATTGACAGAGTTCTGCGAATTCTGCGAAAAGACAGTTCGAGCAACCAAGTTATTGCTTGACCAACCAAGTTATGGATTATACCAACTAAAACATTTTGGTTAGGCAATCAATAAATTGGTTGGTTAACAAATAACTTGATTGGTCTAAGCAATAACTTAGTTGGCGCATATATAACCAAGCACCTTGGTACTCTAACCAAGCTTTTTTTTGCGTTTGGACATCATTCCTGGAGAACCACCAGATAGATCGTTTTTAAATTTACACAAAATACGCAGAGAAATATTTAGAGGTCGTTGACAATCTTATTTTTTTAAATTCAATCATTATTCTTAAATAATTACGTAAAAATGACTGTTTTTTGTCATGGAAATTCCGTGCTTGAGGTTCAATTTGTCGCCATTTTGCAAAAAAAATCGACCTTAAAGATCGGCATTCGTCAACGATTTGTAGTTATTATTGACTTAAATAAACCGTTTTTTTAAATTTCATATGAACCGTTTCAGCTGGAGAGCGTCTCGAAAAAATTGCTTCATCGGCCGGCGGCCATATCTTTTAAAAAAATATTTTTTCATGTTTATTTTTTCTTCAATAAAATATACTGTTTTAGTTCAAACAATCAATCATTTTTTTTAGTTCAACCAATACGTTCTTTAACCCGGGAAAAACGATTCATATATAATCATATATAATCATATATAAACTGCTCATATATGATTGTATATGAATTTTGTCTCTATATGATCATGCATGATCATATATGACTATGCATGATCATATATAATCATATATAAACTGCTCATATATGATTGTATATGAATTTTGTCTCTATATGATCATGCATGATCATATATGACTATGCATGATCATATATAATTGTATCTGAGCATATACAATCATATATAGTTATATGTGATTATATAAGACGATGCCTAAATAGATATAATCTTCTGAAAGTTGGAGAGTATATTTGCAAGACACCAAATCTCTTGAAGAAAGTAATGTAAAAATACAATGAAGTTGAACTTCATCACGATATACGGTTAAGAAATATCATTACTAATGTTATATTTCGATTATATGTACAACGTATAAGGTCCCGAACTGTTCGTGTTAATTTCTGTGCACTATTACAATAAACGATTATCACGATCCTTTTATGTTGATATTATTTAGTATAGTACTCTTGATCATTCTTATTAATATGCGACCGTTTCAATTCATCAAGTGGAAGGTTTTAATGAAACGTCCGCCCAGGAAAGCCAAATATCTTCATTAATCGTTGCGAATGAGCATGTGATTATAAAGAAAAGAACCGCATATGCAAAAATACCTATAACTTGAGCGCTTCAAACAAAACCGGATGATTCACGCATTTACAAAATGGATATTAAATGCTTAGTTATATAACCATATAACAAATTTTACATCCGTATATAAATAAGACGTGAACATCGAAATAATTCGTGAATATTATATAACAATAGATTATGGAATACCATATAATCATACGTGCACGATCATACATGAGCTGTCAGTTCTCTGTGCGCAGTCATATATGATTGTATATGATCATATATTGCACAGTCGACACACAGAATAGATCTCATATACAATCCTATATGATCATATCTGTTTATATATGACATGGTAAACAGGCAGTTTTGGTGTTATATATGGTCATATATAGGGTCAAATATGCCAATGTATATATACATATAAAGTTATATACGTTCATATACATTTGTATATGGATCCACATACAATCATATATGCGCTAAAAATGGGCGATATATAGTTGTATATAACTATATATGATCATATCTGTTCATATATGACATCGCAAGCTGGCGGTTTTGGTATTATATATGATCATGTATACCACTGTATATGTACATATAAACTCATATATGCTCATATATGTTTTCATATACAATGATATATTACGTTATATACAATTATATATAATTATATACAACTATACATGAAATTATATACAATTATATATGATTATATATGAACCGTTTTTCCCGGGAAAACAAAAACAAATATCCACCTTTTTTTCGAACCTCTAGGTAGATGAAATCCCATAAAAGAATCACCCATATATTGAACCACCGTGTGCATTGCCCATTGGTTTTCAGTCTATCTGTCTCTTCTTCCTCCTCATTCGAATTGTCCAACTTATGTAGGTCGATGTACATACATCCGTTACTAATAGACTGTCGGTACTACCCACAGAGTGAGATACGTATGGTGGAGGCCATACAAATTACGTTTACGTCCGTATTCATAGTCGCGGCGGGACGCCCGTAGGAATATTGGTACAGGAGAAGATTTCCCATGCAAGACATGTGCAATATTGTGTGGTGGTACGTAGAAATAGAGACGCCTCTGGTTTATAGATAAATTCTACTTTGTTGTATGTATACCATGAGAGTGTTGATTTGATTCTGGAAATGCATGTGACCACATCGAGACTCAACATGCATATTAATTTAATCCCAATGCGTCCATCGTATTTTCCACTGCTACTAGAATAGTAGTAGCAGTATTGTATTATACTCCATGTTGTATATACGCGACGTGAAGTCCGAGTATAAAACTCCCGCAGTACCCTTTGCCGTTCTATAATTCGCTAGAGATCTCCTCGTTGTCTATCGAAGCACCTGAGACTGTGGTGTCTCTCCGTACACTGTACATTGTCGTCCTGTTGTGTGTCTTGATTCACTGTAGTTCTGCAGTGCACTCAACGTATGCGAACACGAAACACTATTGCTGAATCGATAGACGGGCGACACTCGACGAGCTTCAGACGTATGTACCGGTTAGTATAATGGCTCAGGTACCTCTGATTAATAAATCAAGGATTCCTGGTATTCTGCAACAATGTAAGTAAGAGCAAAAAATACTCTTTAGCGTCGTTCAGTTGCAACTGAAAATCTATTGTCGGCGCGGTCATTGAATATTCATCGCGTCCAAAGGTTCTCTAAGCTCTTATGCGTATCGATCGTAAAGTAATCGCCTATACGCATTAGTTATTCGATAATTCATTTAATTATTCATACTTAAAGCATTGGTTGGATCATTTTTTTTTAATGAATTGGACGTTCCAAAAGGCTCATCTCGTTTTTCTTTTCAACTTTAAGCGGTCTTTACTATACATATCGGTTTTTCCAATATACAGCTCTAGCACGAATCTCTCTTCGAATATCCCAGTTGGAGTCTATTTCAGGGAAACCTATATTGGTGACGGAGACGAAACCCGTGCTCGAGTTTCGAGGCATCGCAATCGATCATAGGAATACTACGACAGAGACAGTGGCTCTCAGGGTGAGTACGAGCAGACCGGGGCAGGTTGGAACGCATCCTGTTTAAAATCGACACTTCAATGCCAATTTTTTTTCTCCCGAATTCGCTAAAATAACCCTATTCCGTATCCGCAACGCGGGCGGGAAATCGCTCATTTGTTACGAATAACGTACGCATGCGCAGACCGCTTTCATTACCTCCCGAGGGAGGTAATCGTCGTACTACGCATGCGTGTTGTAATTTGTTAAAAATGAGCTTATTCTCCGTCCTTGTTGCACACACGAAATGTGGTTATTTTTTAGCGAAATCGGGAGAAAAGTATAGTACGATACATGGGAGGGGTGCGACTTTTCATCTCGTGTGAATTTCTGCCCTTGCTTCGCTCGGGCATTAAACCTCACTCTCGGTGAAAAGTTGCACTTCCCTCCCTTGTAACGTAATGTACTATTCTCAGTGTAAAATTGTATGGCGTGAAAGGTCGCCAGCTAAGAAAATGGAAGCTAACAACATGACCACAGTGGTGAATTTAATAAATTCACTTTTCAAACTAACTGTTGAGCATATTTCGGAAGTTGTGGAAGTTGAAGATAAGCGCTGGTGCGGAAATGTTAAATGAAAAATAGATACCGATATACGACTCGTGTACTACGTGCATAGATATACGTACAGATTGAGAATTGTACGAGATGCATTTATAGTAGTGCAGTAGCCCGGCGACCTCTTATCGAAAAATGGCTCGTTCCCAATTCCATGTGTATGAATGTGGAATTATCGGTATTTTCGAGGGGACACACGGGGCCGAGGCGACTGACGTCGACGATTCGGTCGAAACTCCATTCTTATCGGTTCGACACGTTGGGGGCATCGAGTTCGCTTTTCCTGTGTAGGGACGCCAGGCTCAGACCTGGCCTAGCCTAGCAGCTTGGCAAACGCCAGGGACCGTATACCCAACCTCGATTGGCTCTGACATTTACGAGCTGGGACGAACGCTTCACGAGATGGTACGGGAGGAGAGTGGCAAGTTCTACTATACTATACTCACTATTTGAATCGAATATCGCAAGAACGTGGTCTCTAACCTCTCTGCTCCTTTTTTTCCTCCTTCTCACAGCGAGAGGATGGGGCTTCAGGAGAAAAAGACGACAGTATGCTTCCAAGAGTCGTGCCATAGACAATCGATCTATCGCCACTTTAACGTCAGGATAACCATATCTGAGTGCTAAGGTCTCGTGACAGGACATGTAAAAACTCAAATTATGTTGAAAATATATTACACCGTTAAATATATTTATTGCAATTTTCCATTACGCGTAAAGTAAAGAACTCTCTTTTACAGAAACTGGTACACTAAATTTAATATGCAAGTGAGATATAAAAAAGCTTGCAAAGTAAAACCTTGCAAATTGAATCCTCATTATTTTTTCCTTTTTACAAAGCTACCTCTATGAGAAAGTATGTCGATCGATTTTGGCTTCCTCATAGAGAAATTTTCGTTATTTTGTACATAGGTAAGGGCATTGCTGCTATACCAGTGTACCAAATTTTAGCTTGATTGTCAAAGCCGTTCTTGAGATACAGCGGTTTGAATTTTGCAAGCCGGCCACACACACACGCACACACATACATTCATCCGGACATTTTTTCTAAATCACTTTTTTTCGATGTTTAAGACCATTCTGAGTAATCTGATATGAAAATCCAGGAATTTTTTTTTTTTTTTCACGAAAACAAAGCTTCCTCTACGAGGAAGCAATACAATTATTTTCTCTAAATCCTAAGAAAATTAGGAAATTTAATACAAAAACGTGTACATTTACTACCCTAGTATATTAAATTTAATATATCCGCTGATGAATAAAACTTCCGGTAATATAAACTTGTAATTTTAACAGTGTGGGTATTATATTACCGGCTAGTGATTTTTTAAATTGTTTTATTTTACCAAACGTAACACACGAGTGTAGTAAAATTGCCGAACGTTTATTTTTTACTGTAATATTAATAACTTTTTTATAATTTTTTTATACTTAATTAGTGAGATCGAAATTATCCAGGATTATGTCGCTCAGAATATATTGACAGAACCCTATGATCGTAACTTGGCACTCAAAACTCCCGCCCCTCCCCAAAGAAATTTTTTTAATGATAAATGGCAAGACAACTGACGTGGACGAGCTGGACGGGGTCTAGAAGCGAAGTCACGTTGCGGGGGGAGGGGAGCTTGTGAAGCCCCCCACTAAAACAACATGAGTGTTTTTATTGGTTTGTGACGTAATGCCCGGTGATATTCTTATTGTCCATATGGTTGATTGATTCTATTTCATTTGTCTGAGTAAGATTTAAAACAGTTTTTAGGATTACCTGGATAAATAAAAAACGATTTTCCGTCCAAATATGGTTTTTGACGATTTTTATAAGTTTGTTTGTCCGGATATCAGTTTTAACGATTTTTTTGTATTACGCAAATGAGTAACAGATGATTTATTATTCGTCCGGATGTTATAAGTAATTGTCTTTAGCTTGAACACATGCGCTTGAATTTTACGATACCGCTTTTGCAACAAAAGGTCTGTGACCTACATTCGTTTTGCACTGTTAAAAATCTGCAGTGTAAAATGACGCTGGTGTGGACTTTTTGTTGGTATTACCCATTATAGTGTTAATTTTAATGCTTTGTGCGATGTAAAATTGACAGGGGCGGCTTCGTCAAATTGATGCCCGTGTCAATTTCATTTATCAACACTGACATTAGGATTTGTCTTTGTTCTGCGAATAGCAGTGTGGCCGTAACACCCTCTTGTGTTAATTTGGCACTGTTCGATGTCAATCATGTACATGGTGAGGCACCAACCAGCCGTGATCAGTGGCTGCAGCCAGTGTATCGAGGAATCTAGAAGATCGCGGTTTGCCGTTGAGCGCCTCGGTTTTAGACATTGCATTGTTCTCGGCGATGAGTATTGTTTGTGCAAATGTAGAATGACAATGGAATTCAGTGATAAGTATTCGTATCCCATTCAGGATGTAGCGATGAAAGAACTTAAGTTTAAAGGCTAAAGTTCACTTGATCAAAATTACACGCAACTGACCATCGGCTACGAGCTTCAAGCATTTAGTGTAGCACAAACTAAATAATATTTTAGTTTAGTTGTAGAATTAGATTCATTAAAGCACAAATGTGCATATGTTGTTAATAAACCATATGATAGTACTGACATATATATTGTTCCAAAATATGCTATATTTTAAATAAAAGAGATTTCTAAAAAAATTTCTTTATTGCCATTAATTTATACGAATTTTTGAAACAACATTTATGGACTATAACACCTGTACAGGGTAAAAACATTGACACCGCCCTGGTGTTACAAAATTAACACCAATATGGTGTTAATGATACGATTGCTAGTGGTGTTAAATCAGTGTCAAGATTATTTAACACTATTCGATTTACACCGCTCGTTAGCACTACATTCGGTGTGGACCTATATAGACACTGACCTGTTGTCGTTTTTAACACCACATTTTTAACAGTGTATGTGCAATAATCAGAAATCTTTGATGTATGTACAGTAAATTTCAAGTAGAGAATTACTGCTATTCTAGTAACATCGAAAGTATTTTCATGTGTCCCAATTAAGAATTTTTAACTCATTTGTGCTTGAAATTTAAGAGACGATTATTGCATAAAAATTTCAGGCACTGGTACCGATTGAGAACTGTGATGTAGTGGTATACTTTCGTGGAATTTCCACGATTTTGAGTTTATAATAAAATGTACTGATGGTAAACGTTAGTTGTTAACTTTTGTGCTTTATTTTATGATTTTGGTTGTGTTTGAAGACATTTTCGGTTGGGGATATTTTGGGGAAGGGCATATTATGGCGAGGGGATATTTTGATGGGGTTTAATTGTCGATTAGTCGGGTACTCTCGTCTTTTTCCCGGTAGTCGGGAGTAAACATTCACCTCACCGAGTTAGATAAAAAAGCGGTTTAAATATTATTTTAAGTCTCAAATTGTCGTATAACATATGACAATTTCTAGTTCACCGGTTGGAAATGACCCTAAAGGACTTAGCAGAACAGGCCAGGTTCAGGGTGATTTTTTTGCAGTTGGAAAAGCCGGGAAAAGGGTTTGCGAATAGGAACTGAACGAAAAGAAACGCTCCCATGGGTGTCCCCTGCCTCTCATCCTCCACAAATCCCTATAGTAGTTCCTACTACTCGAAAGGGTGATAAAGAATGAAGCGAGGGAGAAAGAGAGAGAGAGAGGAATAGAGGAATAGAGAGAGGGAGAGCGACGGAAGTGAAAAAGCCCGGAACCCGAGAGGAGTCGCGGCGAGCCAACAGACAGCGTACAGAGAGTAGATGGCGACGTCGATGTCGAAAATTACAACGAGTCGCGTCGCAAGAGCAGCGACGAGCGCATTCCGGGCTTGGCGGCCCATTCCCGCGGGCTACCGCGAACTAGAGATGAGAGAGAGAGAGAGATACAGAGCCAGTACAGAATATTGAAGCGAGAGAGAAACAGCGAGAGCCGGGAGGAGCTTCGAGTTCGAGCAGTAGTCTCGACTCTCACTGCACATACAAAAGCGTACCCTCAACCACTGAAGCTTCGAAACCAGTCGAGGAGCTCCTCCGCTGCTCAACCCGTAAACCTTACCGAGGTTTGAGGGGGTGAGGGCCGAGAACGTGCTACTGGTTACTCCACAGGGAATATTACGTCCTCTGCGGCCTCTCTTCCCTAACCTACGGCAACGAGACAGCAGAAGCAACCAGCAGCAGCATCAGCGGTGCACAGAGCGAGTGAGCACGGACTTTCCAAAGATTAATAATCCTTGTGAATGCGCGGAGAAGCGAAGGGATAGAGTGATATGGGCCGCGCGCAAAGAACGATATCCTGCTCTATGAACTGCTTCTACTACTCTATGTGTGTCCACTGTTTATATATTTTTCGTATATACCTTATATACCTGCAATTGCTAATTTATTGAAGAAGAATTCTTTTGTCCTTTTTTCCCTTAATCCATGTAGGAATTGCGCGTAATCTGGCAGAGCTACCGGTACGCCCGTATTGTGGCCCAGAATTCTTGCCAGTATTTAACCGGCATCAAACTATTTGTACGGTGCCAGCACTCGCCACAATCAAAATCTTTGTTGGAACAATATTGGGATATTCACACGGGTCCCACATTTGGCGTTGATTCTGGCCCGATACTGAACCGCATATATATACCGTATATCTTATTTCGGCAAATAATTCTGTTTTGGTACTGGGGCGACTCGTGGCCAAATACTGGGGATCGACGTTGGCTCAAGTATTGAGAACACATTGAGCTAATCTTCGCATTTCGTACTGGCAATAAAAGTATTGGATATGCGCTGGATAAACACTTGTTCTATTATTGGCGTTCAAATGCTTTTGACACTATTCCGGCTGGTGACTATGTATTTGAAACAAATTGGGACCGTTGATGTTTGTTACCGACGATAGATGATTTTCGATCATCACCGAGAGTTGTCATGGTACTGGATGTGTACGGGGGCAACTCACTTTCTGTATATTGGTCGCCATACTGGATTCGACACTTTTTATTTCTCAATTTTGAATTCAGATTTGTAACCAGAGACATTAAAAGACTCCCAGTTTTGAGTTTCATGCAATTTATATAACCTTTAGCAATCCCGCCCGCCATATTGGATCCTCCATTTTGAATTTCTGAATTCAGAGTTGAGTTTTGTTATCAGAAGTCTCAAAAACTTCCGTATACCAAATTTAATCCAAATCTATCTGATATCTTTGTAACGGTTATCCTGGATACAACAATTATGGACTTAAAGTATAAGAAATCCACGTAGTCTGTCTGGTCTAATGGTTAGCGTGCTCGTTAGGTACTTAGGTTAAAAAATTAATTATTAGTTACCAAATTCGTTATACATTCCTGGTCAGCATTGGTCCTCAGTACTGGGCCGATGTCTAGTAGTCAGTAACAGTTTGAAGTTGGTGCCAAGACTCGGTCAGATGTGAACAAGACGTTATTGGCACGGTACAGACTTATATTTGACCGCACACTGGCACCGAATTATTTGCGAATATAATAATAATAATTTGCCAATATAATGGCAGTTCTGGCAACGGTACTGAGCCAGTACTAAGCCTGTTGGCAATTCTGGCAACGGTACTAAGCCTGTTGGCTAAATGGGAAATGGAATATCTTACATTCGAGCTATAATTAGTTGAATAGACCCCAAGCGATAAAATTGGTTGGGACGATAAACTGGTTTATTACAGAAACAAGTTGGAGCGATAAATCAGTTGGATGAGCCAGCAAATTAATTGATTGGCAACTAACGAATTGGGTGTCATAACCAACTAATTTGTCGGTCTAACTAAAAGACTAAGTTGGCGACTAAGATGGGTAAGGTCCTACCAGCCTTAGTCGCTTGGAGCGTATTTAACCACCCGCGCAGAAAAAAGTAGTTCAGGATGGAGTCCAGGATGGAATCCAGGATGGAGTCCAGGATGGAATTCGGGATGGAGTCCGGGATGAAATCTAAGAAAATCCAGGCGAGAATCCAAAATGGACACCAGGATGGATTCTGCCATCGGAAAGCTGAGATTCGCGGACCATCCAGGCTGGACTCCGGGATGTACTACGAGACAGTCCAGGTGAGAATCCATAATGGATACCAGGATAGACTCTGCCATCGGACAGCCGAGATTCGCGGACTGTCCAGGATGGAGTCCGCCGACTTCTGTGATCTGAGATCCATCCGGTATTCCCGCCTGGACTGCCAAGATTCCATCCAGGACTCCATCCTAGAATCCATCCGGGACTTCATCCTGGAATCCATCCGGGACTCCATCCTGGAATCCATCCGGGACTCCATCAGGAATCCATCAGGAATCCATCCGGGACTCCATCTTGGAATCCATCCGGGACTCCATCCCGGACTCCATCCGGGACTCCATCCTGGAATCCATCCGGGACTCCACCCTGGACGACTTTTTTCTGCGCGGGCATGCGAAATGGTTGGGTCAACCAATTACTTTTCTCCGTGTGTAATATACATAAAGCTGTAGATAATCACTGCACAGAATCTTTTCTAAAATCTTAAACTCTTACGGCCATAGACAATACCTGAGACAGAATGTGACGTTTCCTGTCTTTGTGCTCTTTTGTGCATCGTGACTGAGGTAGAAAAGCAAGAAGATAAAGACGTTTCAGAAATTAGCCGCGCCCGGTAGCAGCGTGCCAAGCTCTTGCTGCCTGTATAATATCAGTAAGAGATCTCGCCGACGTCGACGACGATGGCTCGCTGACTATTCAAAAAGCCCTACTCTCCTGTTCGTTCTCGGTGCTCAGTCTCGACGCGAGAGAAAGTGATACTCTTCCGTTGAAAATTATAGAATGGAAGGTGGAGATTCGCGAACGGTACGTCGACAACTCCCTCTCTCTTTCACAACGCCGCGGAGAAAGATAATTAGATATTGATTTCGCATTAGGCTTCTCTTCAGGCCGAGACTAGATAGATGCTAGACGGCTATTCGTTAACGCGCCGCGCCGTCAGGAAGCGGGGAGGCCAAGGGCTTAATCTGTCAGCTAAACCCCGACACTGTTAGAATCAATGAGTACCCGAGATAAAATTATAGCTTTTCGATAGATTTTATATCTGTGCTTTTTTAACCACTTCGTTGATAGAGAGAATTCAAACTAAATGTGCCCAAAATGGCAGGTAATTTTTTCATCCTGATTTTGATGCCAACTTATCCTTAAGGGTTTTTTGGGCCGCTGATTCCGAAGCTGAACTCAAAATTCATGAATTCAAAATGGCGGATCCAATATGGCATACTGAAATTCAGAAAAGTACTGCATTTAAATTAAAGTCGGTACACGGAAAAAACGACTTTGTTAGATTATCGAAAAAAGTTGTTGGACCCATCTAAGCGACTTAGTGCTCTGAGAGACAGACCATTTCTTGGTTAGGTCAACTATTTTCAGATGGTTGGCGCTGATCGTTGCTCGAAATATATAGTTAGTTGGGCCAACTACTATTGTGGCGCCAACTATCTTACTTAGTTGGAACACGAATAAAATTCGTTGTAACCTATTTAAGTCAACTAAGTCGGAATGGTAAATGTAACTAATACCAAGTCGTTACACCGAACAACCGGATGGTTGTGGCAACAAATTTTCACTCAAATAACAAATAGTTAGTTGGCTCAACGAAGCCGTTTTTTCCGTGTACTCGTGGGCTTTTCAGATTGCTGATTATCAATCTGAACTCAAAATACAGAAAGTGAAAATGGAGGATCCAATATGGCGGATCGAAACGGAGAAAATTACTGAATTTGAATGAAAGTCTGTACTTGCGGGTTTTTGAGATCGCTGATTACGAAGCTGAACTCAAAATTCGTGAATACAAAATGGCGGTTACAATATGGCAGACGGAAAGGCCGAAAATTACTGAATTTGAATAAAAGTCGGTACTCGCGGGTTTTTGAGATCGCCAAGTACGAATTTCAACTCAAAGTTCAGAAATTGAAAATGGCGGATCCAATATGGCGCTCCGAAACGCAAAACAATGACTGAATTTGAATGAGTCGGTTTTTGCAGGCTTTTGAGGTCGCTGATTACGAATTGAACTCAAAATTAACAAATTCCAAGTGGCGGATCCAATGTGAGAGCTAAAGTACATAGAGTTAGTGCCTTGATTTGGGTGACACGCGGCATGTCAGGGTTTCAACGTCTTAAAAATTATTTTTTCTTGAGAATAGTATAAGAGTTATGCGAAAACTGATAAAAATGTTTATAAAGGGGGAAAAACTCAACCAGTTTGACTCAGCCCAGTACCAAGCTTCGTAAATTCATAGAATCTTTAATTTTTAACATTTTGAGACATCTCGAAACCGCAATTAATAATATCATTTGAATGGGTTTCTAAAAGAAATATATTTATTCGAGCATACAATTTTTTTATTAACTTGCAATTTTCCGTATCAACTATTTTAGTTTTGAGAACTTCTATTCAAATTGCGGGAAAACCTATTTACAGAACCCATCGTGTGAACAAAGTTCGAGTATTGTACATTTTTTGTTAATCATTTTGAATCCAGCTATTTTTACGTAAAGTTCGAATTTAACGAAACAAAATATATTTTCTTCCGCAATTTTCAATTCCGAATTTTGAGTTCATACTCGTAATATTCGGCCTGGTCTACCGACGCCACTATATTTTTAACAAGGGCTTGTCCCTAAGCTTAAAAAACCATCGAGTACCAATTTTTATCCATATCTAGCCACTTTTTGAAATACCACCGCCATATTGTATTTTCCATTTTTTTATTTTTGAATGTTGTGTTTAGATTCCTAAACAGCAATATGAAAAAACCCAGGACACCGAAGTTCATCCAAATCGAGAAACTTTTTTTCATTTTGATCCGCCATATTGGATACGTCATTTTGAATTTCTTAATTTTGACTTCAGATTAGGATTCAGGAACCCCAAGAACCCTCGAAAAACATGTGAATGCTAAATTGGAGCAAATTAAATAGGAAAAAAGCAATATGCGATAACATATTCTACTCTTTTTTTTGCTGCGTCTTGGGAAACAATTTTTTTTTCTTTTTTTTTCGAGCTCATCAGAAGAGGAGGCCGTGAAACGAAGAGAGAACGGCAAAGGGACGAGACTTTACGAGCTCTAGTCGCGGTGCTTAATTGGCCATCTGTTATCGACAGCCGGGCGAGAGGAGAGAGCCCGGACGATGAATAATGAGTTCGCGTCACGGACAGCACCAAGCAGCAGAAGCACCGAGCACAACCAGAAGCAGGAAGGAATGAGGGCTAGCCAACACACCGCCCCGGTGAACCAACTATACGAAGACAAAAGGCGAGGCGAGACTCACTCTCGCTGGTTCATGACTCGTTCCCTCGTTACGCAAGAATAATAACTCGAGCGAATTAATGAATTAAAAGAGGGCAGGATGAAAGACGCGTGCGGTTAAAATCTTTTATATTTTGTACACACTACGGTAATTGAATTGTAATGAGCTTGATTCGTGAGCTTCTCTTTTAATAGATATTTTATGAGTGTCACTCGGCATTGTGCCGTATGTTAATACTTACAAATTTATTACCGTAGAGTCAAAGAACTAAACTTTTTAAATATTGATTGAATATAGTAAAACCGATCAGGAAAGATGAATCGAAATTAGATCCGGTACAGATTGGTCAAATATCAACCAAGCCTGATTCAGCATAATTTAACACTGTTAAAAATATTTAACGTAAAATTACTATACATGTGCTGAAAGCTCTTTTACAAAAACGGGTATATACATTTACTACGAGAGTACAACGTAAAATTGATGTACATTTCGGCTGAATTCGTTACAAGCGTCGTGTTTTTAATATAAATGAAATTCAATTTTACAAAACGTACATCAAATTTTAATTTTTTTTATTGTATATTAAATTGAATTTCCTACATGGGTTCAGTAAAAATACAGTATACCAAATTACTATATAGTATATGAATTTTCCAAATATGCTTTAAGTCCAACGAATCGCATCGATATCAATTTTGGTCTAGATCACGCCTGATGAAGCATACTTCACTAATTCCTGATCCGGTCCGGATGAAACATCAGGCTGCCTGATTTATCGACGAAGAATCGATCAGTTGGAATGTGCAAATTTCTGTCTACCAGAAGTAGGAATAAATTTCGGCTATTTAATGTCGGATGAAAGCGATTTCCGGGTTTTAGCCAGAGTCGGAGCAGTTCCGAGACAGTTTCTTATTGTCTGAATATTGTCTAGGCATGTCCGATTTTACCCAGATAACAACTGGATAGGGTATGGCTACCTCTTGCCTGATCTTGCTCATCATATTTTAGATGGAGTCGGACCAAATTCGATATCTGTACCTCTTATCTGATCTGTCGTGCCAAATCAAAGCCGGATATTAAATGCGGCATGAATTCGGAGGTAAAATCTGCGTCTGCTTTATTTGCAGGAAAAACACAACTTAATTTCAGGATAAGCCCCTAATTTAGGGGCTCTCTTTAATTTTAAGGAAATTTGATAGCATCCTGATTAAATTTCTGTTCAAGAAACGAGTTTTCATGTAAACCTATAATGGTGAAAGAGTACTATCACGATGATATGAACCTATGGCGGTTCCATACCTTTCTCAAGTCAGTTTTGACCTAGACCTTTTCCACCTGAAATTCTACAACAAAACCAATCGAACCTTGAAATATCGACAAAATAAAATATATGGTGATTACCCGGGATCGAATTTTGATTATTGTCATACTATAAGTAGAACCGTGCACCCAGGGAAATCGGTTTGACAGCTTTATTTGAATCAAATACGGGATCGATTTCGAATTTAAAAAAACTTTATTTCAATAAAATAAAATATACTTGAAATCAATACGATTTACTTAGATGAAATAAATTCTCTTTTATCAAAATAAAATCCTATTATGCTAACATTTGAAGAAGAAATTTATTTAATGGCTGGCCTAATAGGTTTTTATTTCGATGAAATAAAATTTGTTGCATACAAATAAATCGTATTAATCTTTTTATAAAATTTATTTGATTCAAATAAAAATTCATTTATTTCAAATAGATCCCAATATTTGATTCCAATAAACCCACGAGACTGATTTCTCTGCGTCTTGGTATTGCTCATTACGAATTGCAAGCCACAATTCAGACATTGAAAACAGTGGATCCAATATGTATAAACTATAGTCGAGTCTTCAAATAGGGTCTATTCAAATAAACAATAATGTTTAGTAGTGGTATATATATTTTTTTGTTTACCAAACGTTATCAAATAAACGTAGTTTTGAATTATTGTATCACCAAAAAACAGGTTAGTTGGGATAACCAAGTTACTAGTTAAATATGTGTCAGTCGATTAATTGGGTATACCAGCCATGAAGTTGGTAGTCGTAACCAATATCTTGGTTAATCGAACTAATTAATCATCTGGCACATATCTACCCAGTAATTTGGTTATCCCTACTAACCTGTTTTTCCGTGATCTGTTTCGGATAAATGTACTACAATAATTGAAACAAATAAATATATACTCGACTAAAAGAAAATTTTAATTTGATTAAATAAGATGGATTGAATACAGGAATTACGTAAATTTTAGGTAGTTCTGTCGTGAATGCAATCCAAACTCATACGCATGAATTTTGGACATGTTGTAATTTAGCTATTCAATTTTACTTGCACAAAATCTTGAAGGCTTTTACCGAGTATTTGAATGAACAATTAAAACTTGAAAATCGATCTTTTTACACGGCGCTTACGGGAGGGCTGGAAAAATTTATCTTTACATCGAAAATTAACATACTTAGATCAAAGATAGAGAAAAAATAAAAAGTACTACGGATTCGCTAATCATTCAGGAATTGATGCATCATGAAAAAAGGTGAAGTCTCCGGAATAATATTTAATTGAACCAAGGTCAAAGTGCACGATACCCGGCCAAATGACGGTTTCTAACCTAATTATCGTAGAAACGAAGTCAATTCCGTACTAAACATATCAACTATTTACAAATAATCGTTTTAATTTGATTACGACATTTTCGAAGGATTCTCGATTATTTTTTATATTTTTATTCAGGCAGTCAAAACGATGCGTATGATTATTTTTTCATGTCATATAGACTCTGAGATCTTATGACTCCGGCGTACCGACAGAACTACCTTAACTAGGGGAGAGTGTGGCACAATGTGTCATTGTTTTTTTCAGTGAATTTATACTCTTAGTGCAGTAGTGTAATAAAAAAAAATACCACACATAATCGATTACTATAGACCTTTAGGTATATAATACAGCTGAAAACATGACTGGATAAAGATTGTAGATATTATGATAATTAGATTTTTTGCAAATTAGTGGGTTACATTGTGTCGGATAGTGGGGTACAGTGAGTCAAGTAATGCACAACATATGGGGCAAAGTGAGCCTACCGTTGCGACTACCATTCGAATCGTTGGTACTACCATTAGCGTTGTAAGGGAAATAGAATAATCGATCAGTTGTGTCAACTCATTTTTTAGTTACGGCAAGTAAACTTTTTTTTCCGCGTGTGGCAAGGAATTATGCGTTTCCTTTAGCTTTTTATGATTTTTTTTCCACGTGTAACTTTCTTTTCGGCGTTGTCACCATCTTGCTTTTTTTCCTTATGCTGGCGTTTTCCTACCTTCTGTCCGATGCTCGGTGGCTCATTGTACCCCAAGGCCCAGTGACACATTGTATCCCATTGGGTATCAAAAATAATTATTTATCGAACTAAATGTAACAAAACATTTAACTCAGTTTAGCTCAGTGCATAACACAAAAAAAAATTATGCACGTCAAACCTACGAAAAATTTCAAGTGGCTCACTGTGTCCTAGGGTAAGACTCCGAGTTTTTCACTACTGTGTCGACAACGGAACGAACGGACGCACGAGTGAAACTGACACTGTTTTGTCCAGAATTCGAGATTGCGCAGCCAACTTCAAATCAGTTCAAATAACGGAGGTTGAGATCCATTGCGATGACAGTGCGCGAGCGAAACATAACCGTATTCACATTATTATAAAAGGTTATGAAATATTATAATAATAATCAATTTTTCGCCGCGTCTTTCTCTATTTTCAGTTTATTTTTCACGTTTTACACTATCACTGCACAATTTATTATGTTTCATATATTTGCATATAGAGTATATGTCGGCTATACATGGAAATTAATATTTGGTTGTGATAACTACGTTTCCAATTTGCTGTACACAAGGTCTCCAAAATTTATTGCACCAGCCATAACGAATAGCAACCTCAACTATTCACACGATTAGTTCTTGCGAGATTAGTAAACGTAACTAATTCAATCATTGGGACTACCATTAAAATCGTCGGTACTACCGTTCGAATCGTTTGCACTACCATTTGAATTGTAAGGGAAATAGAATAATCGAATGGTTTTGTCAACTCATTATTTGGTTATAGCAACTAATCTTGTCTTTCCGTATAGGCCTAATTCAATGTTTAAAGCTATGTATATTTTTTATAGAATTTTTTTACTTGGATTGCACTTTCAGATGGACTTTCAGATAGATCTCGTATAGATGCTTCAGAGATCCATATGGACATATTTTTTTTTATACACGGGTCATGCAAATACCGAGCTCGAAGCCCCGGACGACTTGGAAACGTCCGGCTCGCCGGTGCACAGTTCCAGCTACGTTGCACCATGGCTATGTCATGCATTGAATGTACAAAGCTACATTATAGTTCAGTGCAATCCATAGGGTAGAAGTAGTGGTTGTACTGTAGCAAAGCTTCGTGGAAGTACGTTGAATATCTTCGGAAACGATGGAAGCATGCATTGGCCAACGAGGCTAGAGGGGGAGTGTAAGGGATACGCGGAAGGTGCGCGTAAAACCGAGTTCCGGAAAGCGATATAGGACAACCTTAGTATATGATACCCTCCACTGCCGGTAGTGGCTCTATGTACACTGCAGGTATAGTTTCATTCCAGTAACGAGACGAAGCCCCATCTGGGTTCACATCCCTCAGCAACCGTTTTCAACCCCCTCGAAAGCCATCTTCACGAAACACGCCGTATCGGAAATTCCTTAGCTCCACTGGTCGCTTGCGATTACGAGCCGGCCAGTTGCCGGAAATGGAATGAGAAACATCTTCCCCTCCGCCTTCCCCAAATGATCGAATTTATACACATACACCGCCCACTATATCCTGTATTTCTCTCCTCCCTTCATTTTCTATGCTCTCTCGCGTTCTTCGCGTTTGCCAAATTATCGTCCACATACCTTCACTATTTCCCATTTTTCCCACTTCTGCCATGTATTTCTCTTTCGAAATTTTTTTTCATAGTTTTTCACTAAAATTAAACTAAATTCTTTGGCCACTCCCATACAGAGAAATTGTTGACGTTCCCACTTGGCCCTTTCTAGTTTGCCCCAATTCTATTAGGGGCCCAGTATGAAAATCCAAGTATAGCCCCACTAGGCTGGCCTCGCTTCAAAGTAAGAGGTCTCTATAGATTTCCCTGTTACGGCCTATAAAGGCTGCCCTATTAAGTCCCTACTGAAATAATAAAGAAAATTGATTGAGAAATATTAATTTGTGCTTATTTAATCGACTAATCCTGCATTTTAATTAGATATTACGTTTTCCTCATATCATGGTACATATTAATCGCTGGAAAAAAATATAAAATTTTTTTTACATTGACGGGAATCGAATCTGGTACTCTCCGAATGGTGTTGTTGGGCTGCGCTTTAACTCACTCGGACATTCAGATCATATGTTGCCACAATTTTTTTTGTCTATTTAAATATCGTTAACGTGAAATATAAAATGAACTTAGTATAATTTTTGTCAAAAAGCTTAGTATAGTATTTGTCCACTCTACCCTAGATCACTGGCTCGCAGTCTAGTCTGGCAAACAAACCCCCTTTGGTATCGTCTCCTCTGGTTTTCATTGTCACTTCGGTGGCTGGCGCCCATTTATAAATTTGAGAAGAAGAGCGTAAAGGGTTTGTGCGTGCAAAAGGGTGTCGGTAGGAAAATTGCATCACAACGGGTATAGTGGAATACCTGACAAAGTGTATCGTAAATGTTAAAAAATCAAATTAAAAAGGGCCTATAAAGTTGCCTATACAGTGCCTATAAATGGTGCCTTTGTAGGCAACGAAAAGGCACAATGTGGGCGACCCTAGAGAGCGTTCCACATTTAAGCCTGATTAGACCCCGAAGTGGACATTTTTGGTTATACATTTTATCGTGGCCGCCTCTGTCGAGCCTTGTAGGGTTCTAGAATGGATTCCCTATTATGGATGCCATGTTTATACCTAATAAGGCCCCTCACTTTATCACGGCTGCCCGTATATATTTGTGCACAGAATGTGCTATATTTCTCTCCTCCCTACATTTTCTATGCTCCCTAGCGTTACGCCGACTGCTTTCACTAGCGTTTTTCGCGTTTGCCAAATTATCGTCCACATACCTTCGCTATTTCCCTTTATTCCACTTTTGCCATGTATTTTTCTCTTTCAAACCGTTTTTCATAGTTTCTCACTAAAATTAAACGAAATTCCTTGGCCACTATATCGAATGTTTTCATTTCCTGCAAAGGAACCTGGAAGAAACTGACGTGAAGAAAGGAGAGCGTGAAAAGTTAAAAAAAATTGGGTATTGCAGCGTAAACTAAACTGCGAGGGGGTTGGACGTGCAATGCTGCACTGGTGCGCGTTGCAGCAAATAAGTTTTTGTGGCATTTGTACAAAGGGTTGTTTTGCGAGGGAGAACGGGGGCTTTAAACGAGAAGCGAGAAAGTGAGAGAACACTATTGGCCTGCATTCGCCGTCAGGCGTGGAAAGAGGAGGCGAAAAGAAAAAGAAGAAAAAAAAATGGAAATGTTCTCTCGTTGGCCCAAGGCGGTGGAAGGGCTCCGTCACTCTCGAGTGGTTACATTCTAGTCTAAACGACATCGTTTATTATTTTAATGACATCATTAGTGGAATTTAAATAAACTTGTCTCGCCATCCCTTTTTCACTTTCGTAAGACTGTTTATACCTCTGTGTATGTGTGTGTGTGTGTGGAACAGAGAACACGAGTTCTCTCGATCCTCTTAACGTCAGTCCGCTATAACACTCGACATTTTCAAACACTCGCTAGCTCGGTGTATTTGATATACTCGATTATACTGCATATACTACACATTGAAGGTCTGTCTCTGTCGAGAGTCGCGGAAATTCAACGACTCGTGAAGCTCGACAAGTGTCCCTCTTTCTCTATGTTCGGTTTAACACGGAAGCTCGTATGTTGCGGCTCACCGTCGTTGCGCAGACACAAGTGGATACCGTAATCGTACGAGTGTTAGAGTATGCGCATGAATCCATATAGATATAGGACGAGTCCACGCATTCATGCTAATCGACTGTCGGTTCTACTTGTTTTCTGATTTTTTCTGATTTTCTTTTTTTTTTCAAGTTCTGTTCTGGTCCGAGCGAACGGCTTAACAGGATTTCGAAGCGATTTTCGGCGGTAGGCTATAAGCTCCGCGAGTGCCAGGGTGCACAAAACAAACCGTGGAGGGCTGCAACCCCTGTTCTATGTTAACCCACACCTACAGTCCAATCAGCGACCCCTGTGCAACGCTCTTCGAACCAAGTAACCGGAATTAACGCCATTGTCAGGATACACTGAGTGTATCCGCTTTCAATATAAGGGCCAATGCATGAGGGAGTTTTTTCTGCGATAGTAAATTAACATTTTTTTGCTTCGTCGTAGAGGAAGCTTTGTTTTCGTGCAAAAAAATTTTTTCGGGATTGTCATGTCAGGACACTCAAAATAGTCCAAAACGTCGAGAAAAGTGGTTTAGAAAAAATGTATGGATGGATGTGCGTGTGTGTGTATGTGTGTGGCCGGCATTCCAAATTCAAACTTGCATATCTCAAGAACCGCTTTAACAATCGGGCTAAAATTTGTAACACATGTGCGGTAAGTGTCCTGACATGCAAAACCCGAAAAAAATTTTAGCACGAACACAAAGCTGTCTCTATGAGGAAGCATAAAGAAATTAATGTCGTCTCCGTACGAAGATTTTTCTCTTCCAAACTCTTTTCGTGGATCCAAAGTAATATTAGCCAATTTCACGACGAAGTTGACTTTGTTTTTTTAGTACCTACCAAGGTTAGTGTTCCTTTATATCAGTTTTGACATTTGACATAAATATAACATTTTAAATGCATGAACTTCGTCCCAATGTGTCTGCCAACACCGCTGACCAATCATAGCACGAATAAAACGATGGCAATGACTGCGAGTTTTTCGAGATTTTTTAGATATCTCGAGTCACCAACTTTTTAGAGGAGGTTTCGAAAAACTAAAAATCATCTTTAGGTGGTTTTTGCTTTGTCATATGTAGCCATTTTCGATATTTTCATATCTTACTGATTTAAACCAACCTGAGCAGAAATTAATTCAAGTTGTCTGAATTACCATCAGGCCGGGATCGGGCACCGATCGGGCATTCCTGATCCGGTTAGCTAAATGAGGTCCCGGCCCCGCCCGAATCATGCAAAGGTACAACATTTAAAATGTGATTAGACTACAGTTTTCCATATAATGTTAGGATCAGGCATCGGTCAGGCACTTCTGGTCGGGCTAGCCAGATGCGGTCCTGCTTTTGGCCAGAATATTCAAATCTGGTTGACTTAAAATATACACCATTTCAGACGAAATTATCAGAGTACTGGAAGAGTATATCTGGCATTACCGATGTACAAATATACAAAATAAATGAGAAATGTTTTCTACATGATATCACTTATTATTGTAATACTATCGATTAGAAATAGTTGTAGTTTTATATATGTATTAGGGTGTGTCAAAATTTATTGTTTATTTTTTAAATTTATTTTTTTACTGTAAAAGTATGTATTCTGTTCTCAATATCCACCTTCTATACGGAATACGCAACTTATTTTTTTAATGATTTTTTTATTTAAAATTTGTTGAAAAACAAAGATCGTAATTGAGACACCTCTAAATATTGTTTGTCAGCGTATTCTTTTGACAACGTCGATTGTTAGGTCAACCCCTCGAGTTTAAGCCATGAAGACCCAAAAAAAGTGTGATAATAAGCCTAATATGTATCTTATACAATTATTCATGTATAAGGGAAATAGCATATATTTTCTCAGCGACTGCATCACTTATATCCAAAATCATAATTTTACGATCGATTGATTCTATCGTAAACATTTTTCGACGTTGCGTTTTTTTTTCGTGCCACATTAAAAAAATTGATGAGTCGCATAAATCTTTTAACACTCCTCATTTTTCCTTTTATTTTTATTCTGTTATCGTCTTGAATATATTTGTTATCGTTTTGTATATATTTTGGATCTGCAAGATCGTTCCACTATTCAAAAGAACCCCATTATTTGGCGATTTGTTTGAGATTATCAGTCCTTTATATGTCAATTTGGTTAGCTAAAAAATAAAACATTAATACTTTATTTTTAAAGCTTCCACGACCATGTATTGTACCGGAATAAACTTCCAATAATTAAACTGGCGTTATGCGTTTTATGTATATTGGACCTTCTCATTTTTTATTATGGACCAGATCAGCAGCCTGATCGTGGCCGGCTTAGAAGCCTGATCGTGGCCGGATTGAGAGGCCGTTAGAGGCTGAAATGGCGTTACTTCCCATATCAGGACCGAATAGAGTCGCCTTATCCGGGCCCGATTACTAATTAAGGAAAACCCGATGAGGCCCGGACCTCAGCCAGAACAAATTTCTGCTCGGGAACCTCCATTATAACTATCGAATCAAGCACACTTCTTTCTGATTAATGTGTAATATTTTGTTTTATCTCTATTACAAACTAGACATTTCGCCAATGATAATGTATTTTCCCATTACTTTCTTATTTGTCGCACTTTGTCCGATAAGTTTGTATAATACTAATGCCAGTACAGCTTATAAATTAATGTTCCAAGTGTGGCATTTTGCTTAGCGTGCTGCATGTATTCCATATGCATCTTCCGAGCAGCACGAAGCTGACGTGACGTCAGCGTCTGACGCAAGGGAAAACGGTCAGTGGCTGCTCAGACTGTGTCGCATGCACACTGACTGAGAGAAATCGTGGTAGTTCAGGCGACTATTAAACCATAACTGTAATTTTTTAGTCCTTGCAATAATTTGAACTACTAATTCTATATGTAACTAATTCTATAGTTGGCTTAACATAATGTCGTAGTTAGTTCAACAGTAATCATATAGTGAAATAAACCTTAGCTATATTCTTATAGTTAGTGCAACTTTATTATTGTTGTTGCAATTACCATTTCAAACTTGTTGAATAGCCTCTCAAAGAATGCTACGATTATGGTGTTTTCTGAAAGAATTGAATCTGAAAGATTATGATGCCTCTCAAAGAATGGTACGATTATGATGTTTTCTATGAATAGTACTTCGTATCTATCGCTAAATTTTTATACGAATATACTTTTTGTTCCGATAACTATTATTAACTATTGCAGTGCCTATAAATAATTAGTACATATAACTACACTGTTATAAATTTTGTATGAAAATTGATATAAAGTATTGGAAGTTTATTTGCGGATGCACGTGCATATTAAATTTAATATACACATTCTAATTAAAATACAAAAAATTATTGTAAAATTAATATACAATACACTAAACACTTGATAAAAGATGTGTTTATAATATAATTATTGGAATTTTACAACATATCTGTATATTTAATGAAATTTAATAAACCATATCTACAAAAGAACTTTCAATATATATATTAATTTTCAAAATATTTTTAACAGTGTATTTAAAAATGGCTGAGGTTCACTATAAATTTGTACCAGTATCTTTTTTTTTTTCTCAGTGTAGTACAATAATCCCTCAGCGTGCACTGAGAGAAATATATAATTGAATACACTGAATTTTCAAATATACTATTTATTTGAAAATATTCAAATGCATGGGTTTACTTGAACCAATTATATATTTAATTGCTCCTTTTGTCGAATGGAATCAAAATTTTAGTGACTCAACGAAATATTCAATCTTTTTGACTAAATATTCTGTTGATTCAATTAAACTATCCTATGAAAACGTCAGACAATATACTTATTCATATTATATCGTCAATCCTACCAACTAAATTTATCGTTGAATCAAAACCATATTTGTTTCAATGTGGATATTTATTTGAACTTATTTAATATTCAATTGCTTCAATTGAATGGATGTAATTAATGAATTTTAAGTCCAACTAAACGGTTCTATTGATTCAAATATATATATTTAATGCATGTAATCATTTATTTATTTGACTCAACGAAATATATAGTTGCTTCAAGTGTCCGGGTTCTTTTTCCTGGTTCGTGGTTCAAATACCAAAATATTTGAATCAAATAAATGATTTGCTGTATTTCATTTTTTTTTCTCTCAGTGTTCGAGCTATGACGACAGATGAACACTGGGTGAACATGCTGGACGGCAAGTCCAATATTCGGAACAGGCGCCAGAATCTCGATAAAAAAAAGCTGAACGGTGAAGAAGAGAAAAATAAAGAAGAAAGTCCTGGGAGCGAAATTCGTCGACCTCAACGTTGTTTCGCCTTGATCCGTACGTTTTTCCTGATGGGATGTAGCGTGAGGTGCCCTGCCCTCAGGTCTTTTGGTATATATGGTCGTGTAGCAGATAGCTGGACGTAGAGGAGAGTAAAAGTTGGCGGGACAAAGTTTTCGTTCACGTGGGTGAGGGAAACACGCCGAATTGTGTGTGTCACCACCTCGGTAATCGTTTCGTCCGCTATGTCCGAGCATACTACCACGATTTTCACTTCCGGCGCTCCCGAGCTAGTCGCCGTGCGACCCTCTGGCTTCTATGGGTTCCACGCGCGATCTGTACAACCATCTTTCTTCTCTCTCACGCTCTCCCGTTGAACGGAAATTTTCCAACAGTCCCTCGGCTCTCGACGATATCACGTCGTTCTAGAGCGCTCGAAAACTCGTATAAAATGCGTGCAACGAATTACTGAAGGCTTCCGACCGCAAGGTTGAAAATATTAGGGCAAATATGAGAGTTGGGTCAAAGTGGGACACAATAATATTTCGGAATATTACTTCACACTGTAAAAAATATTTAGAGAATTCATATACTGTATTGTAATTTTACTGTATTTTTTACTGAACCCGTGTAGGGAATTGAATTTAATATACAAAAAAAAAAAGAAATGATAATTCAAATACAAAAAAAAATCATAATTTAATTTATATTAAAAACACGACGTTTGTAATTAATTTAGACCGTATATCAAATTCGGTGTACTGTTCATCCATTAATATGACTTTTGTAACGAATCTAGCAGAAATGTATATCAATTTTATGTTATACCCGTGCAGTAAATTTATATACACGGTTCTGTAGAGGAGCTTCCCGCGTATGTGTAGCAATTTTACCTTCGTAAATATCGTGAGATTAATATTTATTTATTTTTACAGTGGACGGGACAAGCCCTTCAAAATATCATGGCAATTAAACCATAACATAATTCTTTTATGATTTTAATTTACGCTGCCGTGTAAAAAATAAAAGCAATTTTTATATCCCATAGTATGTTAAATTCACAAACTCGGTATATGAAATAGAAAGTGATATCAATTATGTAGTAAATTTACCATACACGGAACGCTCAAAATCACAATACTTGTATATTAATAAGGCGACTCATAGGCAGGCGTTTTAAAACTAATTTACCTGTTTCTGAAAACAATGCTCAATTATAAATTCAATATGATTTTTTATATTAAAATTAGTCCTCTCTTATTAAATTAAATTTCGAAAACTCGAATTGACAGTTAAAAGGTTAGAAGCTTTGAAGTTTCATCCGCAAATATCTTTTAAAATTAAGGTAGTCCTTGCGCTTGGTATTCATTCATTTTTTCAGATTTCTTAATTTACTTTTATTTTTTTTTCTTTTTTATATGGAAAAAATATGTGAAAAAAACACAAAATTCAAAGTGAATTAAAAAATCGGAAAAAATTCATATCTATTTAGAAAAATGAACGAATCATTTTTATTAAAAAAAAGTGAACTTCCGGGAGAATCGTTAAACAATTTTTTTCCATCAATTTGTTAATAACATTGTAGAATTATCATTATGCAAAATTGATCTTTTCAGTACCTTCAGTAATGTGCATGAATTTTTTCAGATTTCTGTACGGTCGAGAAATGTTTTCAAATCCCTCTCATTTTTCTGGAACTTATGCAAAATGAATACCAGGCGCAAGGATTACCTTAATATACGTTGCGGATATGTAAAGACTAATTTGAACATGAAGTACGGTCGTTGAAAATTAATAAGTGTGTTCTTCTACATCTTCGACGAAAATGCAATGTGTAGATCCAAACGTATATTTTATATTTTGACACGTAAAAATGAATGTGCAGAACGTGAAAAAATATGACCAGGCGTATATGTAATTGTATGCACTTTGATTACAATAATCGAATAAACTGTTGTAAAAATCAAACCCATTATTATCAGCGGTGTCCGCCCATTCTTATTATAACAGTAATTGTAATTCAAAAGTTACAGCCATTTGTATCCCTTATGTTAGGTTAGGATAAGATTATCAAACGGTTGTAACTTTTGAACTACTGATGTTATAAAAAATCTGGTCGGTCAATCGTTTGAGGATTATTCAATAATCAAAATGACATATTGCTCATTATAATTGGACCATTATTATACTTTATCCTTTTAAAAAACTGCACGAGAAAACAAGATATCGGACATTTGTAAACATTAGCCAATGCTTTATTTGAATCACGGCTGTGAAAGTACTTATATATTAAGAACTAAGACTGCGACGTTAGTACCTCCTCAGAACTAAGAACTGTCAATTAAACCACTGGAAATTGTAAAAAGACTTTTAAACATTTAGCACCGATTTGACTAATGTGGAGCGCAGTATCGACCTTAATTGTTATGTATGCACGGCTATGGAAATTAATATACGGTCAATGCATCCGAGTTTCATATACCGGTATATTAATTTTCATTCAAATCTTTTTTACAGTGTGGTGTCATTTTGACTTGGTACGGGCCATTATGCCCCGGGTTGCCATTTTGCCCCACTCTTCCCCTATTTCGTCGTGTTTTACTTTTTTCTTATTCACTTGCTTTTGTAATAATAAAGAAGGTTTTTAACGACCTTCGTCGACACGCTCTGTTGAACGGTTAGCCATTGCGAGTCGATGACCGTAAACGTTTTCTGGCGTCTTGTCCTTTTGGCTTCGCGTTTTCCTTTTTGCTCACACAGTACGTTAGTGGTTTGCGTGTCAATAAACCAAATCCGACACGGACTTTTTAGCTTCCTCATCGACGAGAGCTTTTGCCTCTTTGCTCGAAACCGATAATTCTCAGCGCAGCAAGCACTTTTTTTTTTCCTGTACCTGCGTTCATGGATTTTTCTCCCAAGTCACTTGCCGCTAAACTGCCCCTACGCGACTATACTAACACTTTTCAATAGCATACCCAACTCGGGATCAGGAAATTAAACGTTTCGGTTTTATGACTGTGCTAAACGGATCGGAAATCGCCGAGTTCGGGTAATACGATCACGTGCCCGCTGACTTGCGAATCTACCGGGAATAACGTCTCGCACATTTTTACTGTGCGAAGTGGCAACTTATGAAAAAAACGCAAAAATGGCATTTATCTGATAGCGATTTTCACCGGAAATTGGTGTGACTCTGTGGACAGGCGGAAAAGCTAAACACATATTTATCCCTTTAACAACGAATGTAGCACATTTGCTATAATGGAGAAATGGCAATTTTTCAAAATAGCTGTTATTATTTTTATAATCACTGTCTATGTAATTCCATGAAGAATGAATCATTCATTTTAATCGCATGAAAGAAAAAAGCATTTTCTCGTAAAAATAAACAATCAAAATCAAAATAAGTTGAATAACAAGTAGACAAATTTTAAGAAAAATCTATAGACAATGACTTGCGATAACTACCTTAAATCCGAAAACCATTAAAAAAATGTATTATCTTCGAATGCTCATTTGAATCGAATAATATCGGCATAATGTCAGAAAATTTTTATTTCCGTTGGAGAGCACTTGAATTAGTAACAGAGTTGATGGAAAGTCGAATTTATTCATCTAAAACAATATGCATTAAAATATATCAAATTAATTGGATAAGAATTTAATTTCCCATTATCGATATGGATGAATTTTTTTTTTAAATAAAAAGAACTGGGGCGGGAAACTGGCCGGTTGTTGTTGGTGATCGCATAATTATTTTACAGCTATACGAGTAGTAATGAAGTAAATGTAGCTAATATGCTAATTTAACTTGATTTCACTTACTTTTCTGCGGCCGCAGCAGAGCATGATTGTCGGGCTGCAGCTGCGGCGTGGAGTAGACGAGAGTTGAGGCTGCTGCTGCTGCTGCTCCTGGCAGACCTGATAGCTCAGTCGCCCGCCCCGTTCCCCCTGCTGCAGCTGCACCACCCGCACCTGCAGTTGCACCTGCTCCCTCTGTCCTTGACCGACACCAACTCGACCACCGTACTTGATGCGCACGTGTTTTCGCCACTGCATTAGTTCGGTCCGTCATGCCCACTGCCTAAAAATCAATGGATCATTTTTATCAGTTATATGTATCATAAGATGAATGACGAGGTGCAAAACGGATAGAATATATAATACCCTTAAGGGGATGCTTTTTCTATCGATTTTGGTCGGTCAGTTTTCCGATTATGACACAGATGGCGCCGACGTAGTTTGTTTACTTCTGGCAAAAGATCATGGAGCCTAGAGGTAAGGAGTACGAACTTCTATGGAAATCGCGGTTGAAAATCGTTCGCCAAATCGTGGAAAATTCTTTTGGCGGAAACCGAAGTGAAGTGAGCGACAAATTGGCGGGAACCGAAGTGAAGTAAGCGACAAGTTGGCGGAGACCGAAGTGAAGTGGTCATGTTGTTGAACGCAGCCCTGCGGTTTTTGACGACGACGCGTTGTTCCCGCTCAATAACGCCCATTTTGCGAGTAACCTGTATCAGAGATTGATGTAATTGCGTCGTGCGTCAATTTTTGTTAATTTTCCGCCATTCATATCATCGCCAATATGGCGTCACTTTGGGGTGCGTTCGCTTCATTTTTATCGGGGTCTAACTTCATCTCGGGTCGCGTTGATATTCAGTGGTGCTCAGTCCGCTAAAATTTTACACAGTTTCGCGAACGTTCTTTCAGCCTGAGTTCGTACTCCTTTTCTCTAGGCTCCATGCAAAAGATACTGAATCTCCCGAAATTCAATATGGCCGCACACGATATAGCAACAGACCTTTTGCTGTTAGATATAATTGTTTCTGAAAATTAGATATGTAAAATTAGACCGAACGTCAATTCTATAATGATTTCTGAATATTCCAAAACCATCAGAATGTCGATTACACAAGCCCAATCCATATATAGTGCATACTACGTTCGCGATGCAAACGCTCGGAGCTTTTCCAAAAGCAAACAGACTGCGTCGGCGCCACCTGTGTCCTAAAGGGGAAACACTTCATTCACGCTCTTCTTGACCTACTCTGATCGCGAACAAACTCCGTAAACGCACTTTACAAACTACGTGCGCTTCTTTTGTGCTATAGACAATCCAACGGTCATAAAAAATGCGAAGAACCTCATATAATCGGCGTACATGCTCTTCTTTTGAATGCGGTGTCTAGAAATGTTTATATAGGACGAGGTGGTGGTGACAGTTCGAGCAGCCATATTGATTTTCGGTTGGTTTACAAAATTACGATTTTCTTTATTTTTCAAGTGTCTTTATCCAAAATTCGAGCGGACGCTGATGCGCCTATGTTGATATTATAATCTTGTGCAATTTGAAATATATTTGTAATATATTAACAACGTAGTTTGTAAACTATGAAACCGAACCGTTTTATCGACCAAAGTCGGTAAAAAAATCCAGCATCCCCTTAAAACTACATATTTTTATATACTCTATACGAGGCACCCCGCACCAACTCAGCCCTTCGAATTTTCAAAGTGCTCAGAAAATTCTATGATTCCGTGATATTGAAGTACTACATACTAACAAAAAAGTAGAACCTTGCACATTTCTTCCTCATTCTTTTTCGCTTTGTACAAAGCCGCCTCTATGAGGAAGTTTCTTTATTTTATTTTTGGCTTCCTCATGGAGGAAGCTTTGCAAACGTTGAAAATTATTAACGAAGTTGATGATTTCTGACGCTTTACGAAATCCAGAGCGACACCAATAAATTTAAAAAAAAATCAAAATCACGTAAAATCCAAACCGCTTCACCAAATTTGATACGTAGCAGGGCTGAATATTATTTTTCCTATGTAGAAAATTTCAGTCGATTAGTTCAAATTTTACCTGTATTAAATCAAAACTAAAATTTTTCGACAAATTCAAAATCTCATAAATACCGTACCGATTTGGCCCAAATTCAATACCAAAGGTCGTATCACTTTGTTCAATTTTAATACGAAGTTTCAGCCCAATAGCTAAAAATTCGCTCGAGCTAGAGCATTTACGTACTTTTTTCAAAATTTCAAAATTCTTATAAAAATGAAATGGGTTAAGCGATTTTTGCAAAATTTATACCAATTGAAAATTAGCCCGTACTGTACATGTTTTGAAAAAAATTTTAGCTGATTCGGTCGAATACTTTATAAGTTACAGTTATATGAATTTTTGGTCTTTCATCACACACACACACACACACACACACACATACATACATACATACATCCGGATAATTTTTCTAAACCACTTTTCTCGACGTTTCAGATCATTTTAAACGTTTTGACATGAAAATCTCGAAAAAAAATGTTTTCATGAAAACAAAGCTTCCTCTATGAGGAAGCAAAGGACGGGGAATATTTTATTTTTATTTCGTTCTTTTCACGGTCGATATGAACATCTCAAACGCCAGTAGTTAAATAGATTTACATCCACCTATCGGGACTATTGATCAAACCTAACAAAATGAGTTGTATGGAAAACAAAAAGGATCAAGAAAGTATTTCGTTCTTTTTACGGTCGATACAAGCATCTCAAACGCCAGTAGTTAAATAGATATGCGTCCATCACTTCTCGGGACTATTGAACAAGAGCCAGTAATCGATTCGTCACGCCACAATCCACGCACACATTACATATACATCTATGTATATGTATTTACACACACACACACCGCGAATATACTTCATCCTTGGTTACAACCGTGCAAAGTAGTAACGGAGCCCATATCGCCCAGTGCGGTACAGTAGATACGTCCTGTCCTTTCCCACCGCCCCATATACCTACTATGAATATGTACATATTATTTATTACGCTTGCCTCACTCACTTTCCTCCACATTTATTTCCGTTCTATTTCACAGACCCTCTTATTCTACAACTCTATTTCTCTCTGTAAAATCGGCTCGCTGGACATTGCAAATTGATATATACCGTTACGTCCGGGTGGCAAACTCTCCAGGGTTGCACGGTAGGAGATCGTAACGGCGGTCTCTCTATCGAGTCAAGGCGTTGGCCCTCTTTACATCAGGGACGGGGACCTCACCATGTACTACCGTAGACTTATAAATGGAGACTCAACTATAGACTGAAGCAATATTGACCAGCATGCAGAATAAATGATTTGTTCGTAAAACGATACGTACTCAAAATTATTGAACTTTATTTCGTTGTTGTTTGTTGCTGGAGTACAATTTCTTACAAACATTTTCGAAGTCTTAGCCTCGCAGGGCTAAGGTAGAGAATTTCATTGAAGAACTTTGCGCGCTTTCGTAGCAGCAAGATGGTGTAGTGAAGAATAACTGAATTTAGGAAATTATACGCTGCTTACATACCATTCTCGACCTAATGATTTTCAGATAAGTTAGGGTTAGATAAACCGTAGGGTACGTGAGAATTCGTCAATCAATGTGGTGTTAAAAAGGTCACCAGGTCGGTGTCTATATAGGTCCACACCGCATGTAGTACTAACGAGCGGTGTAAATCGAATAGTGTTAAATAATCGTGACACTGATTTAACACCACTAGCAATCGTATCATTAACACCACATTAGTGCTAATTTTGTAACACCAGAGCGGTGTTAATGTTTTTACACTGTACAGGTGTTATAGACTGAAAATGTTGTTTCAAAAATTCGTTTAAATTAATTGCAATATACAAATTTTTTAGAAATCTCTTTTATTTAAGCATATTTTGGCACAATATATATGTCAGTACTATCATATGGTTTATTGACGACATATGCATATTTGTGCTTTTGATGATTCTATTTCGTCAACTAAACTAAAACATTATTTGCTTTGTGCTACATTAAATGCTTGAGACTCGTTGTTAAAATGTACAGTCTCCCACAAATCTTCGTAGCTGATGAGCAGTCCGTTGTGTGTAATTTTTGTCAAGTGAACTTCGCCTTGAAACGTAACTTTTTTGATCGGTACATCCTGAACGAGATAATAATACTTATCACTGAATTCCATTGTTATTCTACACTCGCACAAACAATACTGATCGCCGAGAACAATACAATGCCTAAAACCGAGACGCTCAACGGCCAACTGCGATCTTCTAGATTTCTCATACGGGTGGCAATCAAAATAGCGAAAGATAAAAATGTTGAATGGTCGAGTTTCTGAATTTCAAAGTTAACGAAAGTTCAAATGGAGAAAAGTCGATCTTACGAGTGTGTGTAAAGTCTTATATAAAAATTTAAAATACCGAGACGTCGAAAGAATTTTATATGGAAAACATATTTAGGAATGGACGAAACTACAAGGGGAGAAATATCAAATTGACGAGAGTTCGTATGATGAGTGTTCCAATGATGCAAATTTCAAATTAGTGGATATTATGAATATATTTAATTCTGGATTCATTATAGCGAATAATCGAAATGTGAAACGGTCAAAATAACGAAAGGGCGAAAAGTGGAACAGTGAGAATGGTGAAAGATCAAAAAGTTGAACGGTCAAAATCGGAAGATTTATACAATGTTGAAAATAATAATATGCTCTCTGAAAATATATATTCAAATAAATGAGTGTTTGAATAATGATATTACCAAACAAACAATTATTGGACTTAGTGGTCTGTCCAAATAAAAAATTCAAACACCTTATCTTTCGTTATTGTAATTTTCACAATTCCAAAATGTCTGGATATTAATCATTCCAAATTTTAGACATTCAACATTTTATGCCTCACCCAATTAACACTAGCGGGCGTTACAGCTACACTGCTATTCGTAGAACAAAGAAAAATCCTAATGTCAGTATTGATAAATGAAATTGACACTGGAATGAATTTAATGAAACCGCTCGTGTCAATTTTACACCGTACAAAGCGTTAAAATTGACACTATATTGGGTAACAATAATAAAAAGTCCACAACAGCGACACTTTACACCGCAGGTTTTTAACAGATTACATTTTTAGGCGTGGATCTTCGTTTGAAGAGCTCGCGACGCGTTTTACCCACTAAGATTTTGCATGGACCTTGTGTTTCAGTAAGAAACTCTTGGTTGTATTGTTCGGAATCTTTTCTATCGGTGATGTTTGTGTGTAGAATACTACATCGGCGGGGGATTCTCGCTTGTATTGCTGGGAATCTTTCCTATCAGTGATTTACGCGAGACGTAAGAATACCAACGGTACGATCAAGAATCATACGCATCAGTGAACCAAGATATTCTCTAAAATTTTCCGCTCACATCCTGCTAAATTTTCCACACGATTCTCTCCTAAACCGCTCCACTGATGTTTATGCGAATGAGCTATACATTCACACGCGCAATCCTCTCGTATCTGCATGTATGTTTTATGTGCCTGTGTGTACGACATGGGGTGAGCCGCGCGTTGCCATTCCTCATTAAGAATCAATGAAAACCACGCGCGACGACGACGACATCGAGGACGAGGGGTGAATTGCGAGGTTGGTTCTCCGATACGAAGGGTGGCCGGGCTGTGCGCCACGGGTTGTCGGAGCCCGAGTAACCTTGACCCGCAGACGAATGCCTATCAGCACACCCGAAAATGTACGTGCTCCGTTTTAGGGGTGAAAGACAGGGTGAGGACTAGAGAGCAATATGATGCCGAGGTCGTGTGTATAAACGCGTGTGCGATTTAAGGAGAACGCAGCGCGTAGGGACGCAATCTCGAGCGAGATACGATAGACATGGACATGATTACCATATGGTAAATGGATAAAACTGTTGCAAAAAAGTGAATCTACTGTAATTGACGAAATACGAGAATTTGAAACGATAAAGGTGAGCCTCAGGTCGAGGGTTTTCTCTTAAAAAATACATGGCATATCGAAAGTCGAGAAATCGAAAACTGACGCCAGTTTCCAAACATTCTGATTGGTCGTCAATGGTTTTGACGTAAAGCCAACTTCAAACTATTATGATCACTGCAGAGTTACGTATCGCGCGCTTTGAATGTTTGTATTTGTCGCAGTTATGGAATAGTATAGGTATTTCTTCCCGTAAAAAAAGACATGGCACATCGAAAGTCGATTATATCGGAATAATGAAGTGGAAATAGAGTCATGTAGTGTCACGAATCGTATAAACATGCAATTACCATGTTTAGCTTCAAGAAAAGACGAATTAAAAGAAAGGAGTGCGAGCGAAGTGATCACGTTATTGCCATAAATTATAATTTATTGTTCGGATGATTAAACTTTTAAATTAGGTTTTTGCAGAGACAGTTCGACTCCCCTCCAATTCAAACATGATTATCGATACTTTTCATGCCGAGGAATATTTTAGCAAGGACAAATTACCGAATAAATCACTGTATTATAATCGGCAGCAGTGGACGTGCGATCGGTGTGTTGGCTTCGACGGTCTCCAAAGTGAAACTGCAATTCTTGCGGCCATGACAACCCCCGTATAGAGAACTACAATTGGGTCAGCACTGGGCGGGTGCTGGCGGCCAGTCTCTCAGTAACGGCGCGGCAATGGCAACCAGCACTGGCACAGCCCTGGCATGATTGCTGGATGTTAACATCGGCCCCGTACAGAATTCCATGAACTCATTGCTGGCGACTAATGCTGGCCAGCAATGGTGGATACTGTCCGCCCACTAATGGTCACCATTGCTCGGCCAATATTGGTTTCTATTTTTTAGTATACTAGACATAGCAATGGCCAATGATGGCCATCACGATCGTCAACAATTAATAAAGCTATTCTAAGTTTCGCAACGCCCAACTCGACAACTTTGACTTGAGCGTATCAGAAACATTTTCCGACGGATTTTCAATATGAATTCCACTATTACACGAATCGTCGCTTTCAAATAAGTTACCTTCATCGTGCGATAGTTTTGTCAGGATATTATAGACAAACACAGGTAAATGGCGCAGCTGCGCAATCATCGACACTAGCAATGGCCCAGTCGTGGAAAACTGCAGAAGCCTGTGCTCGGTACGAGACTATTGGCCACCGCTGGTTTCCAGCAACGGCCCAGTCGTGGAAACCTGCAGCAGCACGTGTTCGGTACGAGTCTATTGGCCAGTCTATTGGTTGCCAGCAATGGACCAGACGTGGCAAAATGCTGGCAATTTATACTTGACCAGGGACTGTTGGTCACCACTGGTCCCAGCAATGGCTCGAAAGTTTACCAGTACTGGCTACAATCAGTTGGTAGCCATTACTGGATGAATATACGGGCCATAGAGCGTATTCACTTCTTCCGGTTTGGAGAAATTTTTTACGGTATATACCAATGGTACGTGGGGCAAGTTAATTCTTCACGAAAGGGGCGAATTGGGTCTAAACAAATATCATAATACAAATTATATAAATCAAATTACACATCATATAAATGTACACTATGTATCGTGCCACATTTCTGTATCGGGTAAGTAAAGCTCTGCGTTATCGTACTGCCGATTTCACATGTTCGAAAAAAGAAAATGGAAAGCAGGAAATACTTTGCATTTCCATTCATTTTGTTTGATAATTCAAAGATATATTAAAAACGTTTTTTATAATACAGATATAGATCACATTCATAATTAATTTCGTATATTTTGGATTTACTTTTTCTTGGCCCAACTTGCCCTGCGACTGATTCACCTTGCTCCAGTAGGGGGGCAACTCGGACCATATCACTTACTTGTAGAAAACTATTCGCGCCTCAACCCATCGACTGTGAAAGCAATTAAAAATTACAGCATACTTAGCTAATGGCTCTCGAAATAAAAATGCTACGATTTTAATGCGCCATGTGCAGCCAATAAAATGCAAAAAACAATCGAAAGCGATTCGACCAGACTCAGTCTCCGCTAGTGCATTAGGACGAGTAGCTGCCAGTGCAAAAAAAAAATGAAAACACTATATTACAACACTATAAAAGGATAAGTATAAAAAGTATGTCGAATTGGACTAAATAATACGCAAATTATACAGACATTATACTTAAATTATACTCAATTATATTCTTTTTGTAGTACTTTAATACTTGATACTCTTTGGCAAAACATTGGCCGAGTTTGATTTGATAATCTGAGTATGATTCAGTCCAATACGACATACTTCTCAAACTATTTATTTTATACCATTTTAATACCCTTTTTATACATTTTTTTCCGGGGTTAAATAGAATGGAGAATAAAGGGGGTTGAAATAGTAAAAGCCAATAGACCAAGAAATTCGACACCAAAATTGGTATCGATAATAACCATTTATTCTTAAAAGAATAATATTAAATTCTGCAAATAAATATTATTAAATGATATAGTATATCGATTGCCGCACAAAAATAAAACATCGCTCGAATAACCTATATTAGCGGTTGCGGGGGCGAAGAAAATATTTGGATGATTGAAATGGATACTCAGTCGATGGAACGATGAATATTTTTTTAACAACCTTTTTTTTCGTCCCACGCAACCGCTATTTTAGTTGATTCGATAGACGGTTTTTTTTCAGTGCTTATAAACCAAGGTTTTAGCTGTCATAGCAAAAAATATGCTGTCAATTCGCGATTATTTTTTACGTGTTTTAATGCACAAGAATTGATACGATTTTGCGTTAAAAATCTATGGTGCAAATGTTACTGACAGCAACGACACAGGAACTTGTTGTTAAGCTTAAATTGAATAAAACGTGAAAACCAAGTTATTTGTAAAAGGGGATTGTATCTCCCCTCGAAGCCAGTGCCGTTGTACATCATCGTGCACCCTCTTTCCACGATTTCCACGTTTTTCGCGTGTTGGAACTTTTCTTCGTGATGTTATCGCCACTTCATACCTCCAACCGAGGCTAGAATTACATAGCGTACAGTATTTTATCGACCGCGAATCCAAAAGCCATTTGTGGGTACCGAGAAACTTTACAGTTATCCAACAACAAAAAAAACTCGTCTGTGTTGTGGTGGACGGCGAGTCAAATATAAAACTGAGAAGTAAACTTTACAAAGTGGTGAATGTGATTTTTACTTTCTCATATAGAGCACTGTTGTGCCATGCGCTATGTGTATTATATGAAGAAAAGTTAGGTGCGAGATTTATGATTCAAGAATGGCTCCGTGTGGCTCGACGGAGGTCATCGTCGTTCGCCATCCTCTTCATGCAAAACTTTCGGTGTGGCTCTATGTATACAGAAAGTGCGGGCGCACTTTCCTCCGGGATATGCGAATTGTTCCCGGGGCGAAGGTGCTCCAGACATTGCCGACACCCAGAGAGAGAGAGAGTCTATGGTACACCCGGTAAACGAGAGGCTGGGCGAAATAACGATAACGGTGGTAATGGATGAAGAACCGAGTACAGAAGTGGTACCAGCAACTCCGGAGCACCACGGTACGATGCATCGAGTAGCGAGTAGACGGTGTAGATTCCGTGTGTGTGTGTGTGTTGTGAAAGAATTGTTGCGCCTTGAAGATTTACTTTGGAACGTAAACGTGTTGTACGGGTTTGGCCTGGAGGCGACTGTTTCCGAGATGTACTGGAAAAGTACCGTTGTAAATCGTTTTACACTGTAACCAGTGTTGGGCACTGGGTGTAATAAACGATCAACTACGAAAGCTACTATACAGCTTATTTGCATTTTAAGGTTAAAGCTATAGCGTTAGACAAAATCAAAGATTAAGCTTTGCCATTTAAGGTGTTCCCGTGGACGATGCACTTTAAATGCCATCGTTCTGAAATTGTTATAGAATGTTCGCCAATAATTAAAAAAAAAATCTGCAGGATTTGAATCTGATCGCTTACCGTACGTCGGAAATATTCAATATCAAAGTTGTTCATGCAGTATATACTCCATAGGTTACACTCGCTTATGAAAAATAGATGATGAAATGAAAAAAAGCTAAAAAATTGTGTCGAGAAGAGAATTTTTTTCCTCAATTGTATCCAAATTTCAAGACGATCGCCTACTCATGCCGCTACACTCATCGCCGGAAGAAACTTCTGTACAACTGAGCAATTTTTACGAATTTATGACCATCAGTCATCTCAGGAACGTGTGACAAAGTTTAAAAAGCTAGTTTTCAGTCAACACATTTTCAAGTTTATTGTTAACATGTTTAAATTTGATACCTGCAGAAATTACTTTGAAACACAACTTCCAATATATCAATAACAAGAATGAGAGAAAAAAATTGTTGTACAAGTGGACATCAAACATTCTTTTTAAAATTTTTACAACTTCCACTCGCAATACCGAAAAATTCAATTACGTCTATTTACACACTTTCCAATTAATTGTCATCACATTTTGACACATGAACATGTCATTGATTTCGATTTTCATATGACATTTTATGTTTTTTGAACTTGTACATTATAGAATGTTATCGTAGAAACGTCACCGGCATTGTAGTAATAAAATAAAAGATTAAACACGCTATAAACGATTCCGAAGTCCCAAAGTACTGTTTGACGGCAAACGGCCATTATCTAATATAAAGTTAGATGGCCTCTATATGGTAAGACGTTACTTCGTGCTTGATATTTTCTCCTTCAGATGGCGCCTACATTTTTCACTAGGGCGCCGGAGAGTGCAATCGAAAGCGCGGGAGAAACAAACAAGAGGGCGGATTTTTTCAACTAGGTCGATTGTCTCTCGCGATTGTCTGTCTTTCACGCGTAAGCGTAAACACATTGTGCATTGAAATAAATATAAAGTCGAGATAGCGCATATAATATATGCACATATTCGTAATGGCTGCAGTTACGTTCGTGCAAGAATCTTTTTTCTATCATTTATTTCTATTACTCAATTATATCTATTTATATTTTTTTTCTATGATTTAAAGAATGAAAAATAAATTATTATTATAATAATTTTTTAATATTTTAAAAGTTTCTTAGGAGAGTACAGAGCAATTTTTTTTAAATTCCATATTTTCATTGAAATAATTGGCAATTTGTAACACATTTTTTAAATATGAAAAAAAAAGATATATATTTCACAACTTGGCTATTTTTGCGAATTTCGAGTTATGGCTTTACTAAAGCATAAATAACATGGATTTGAATTTATCTCCCACCCCTTAAGGTGTAATAACTATATTTGCATCTTATGGATTGAAATATAAAAATACTTGTACAGTGGACCAGTTGGATTGCATCAAGGATTCCCGGCTTGGTATATTTTAAACTGTCTTCCATTTTTTATTCGTAATTTGATAAACCCACGTGACCTGGTTTCATTTGAAATGAAGTACAAAAATAAACGTGAATTAAGCTCCACCAGAGGGATGATACCGATTATTTGATGATTGTATTAGTGACATATTTAATATTAAAATTGCATTTAATAATAAAATGGTTTTAACGTGCATGTAATATTAAATGGTTTGACACCCAAAATGGATTTCATACTCTAATAAAAATATTTTGCTGCTAACTCATTATTCACGCAACAGATTTATAATTTTAGGACGTTAAAATAAATGCTGCTACTGCAAGATTTTTGTTGTTATAGCAGGATGATTTCTGTCTCTATATACAATATCTAGCAAAATTAGTTAACAAAATTTTTGCTGCGACAACCAATCTTACTCTGTATTCCTTTTAGATGGTAGAACAATTGACATTTTAATAGAAGAGTCTTCTGTGAGGCTGTTAAAACTTATACGTGTACGCTTAAATGCTCTAATGTGCTAGGAACGAGAATTCAGCTTTTAAATATGGAATTTAAATATGGAATTCGAAAATTATTTGCGAATTTTTGCGTATCATAAAAAAATGAAGTCACGGGATACATGTTAAAATAAACCAATATTAAAGTGCACGATTCCGGGGCAGATGACGTTACCTAACCTAGCTATCATCCAATTTTCAAAATGTCGTGGTAAAAACGAAGTCAAATTCGCACTGCAAAAATAATTTGCTTGTAAATAATTGCGTCGACCTCATTCCAAAATTTTCACAAATTCTCAATTATTTTTGGTATTATCATTGTCACACATATTATATAATAAATTTTCAACGTCATATAAATGCTGCTGTCGATGACTTCGGCGCACTGACATATTACTTTAAGCAATAAACAATAGAACTTGGTCTCGACAACTCACCTTCTAAAAATCATCTCTCGTGCCAAGGGCCAATTGGACCCTTCTCGATGGTTGTCTCTCTTCGCTTTTCGTCATTCTCCGGATTCCCAGCCGAGCTTCCCCTCCACGAGTCGCCGGTATTCGGCGTCTGTAAAATAGTACCCGCTGTTTCAAGACAATTCGCAATTTCATTTTCTGTTATTGTTTGTCCTGACGACTGTCTTTCGCTTGAAAACGAGAAGTCGACGGGGAATAGGACGAGAATCGTATATATGCGGATACGGAGAAATTGAGGACGCGCGGGGCTTTTACTGGGGGAGAGGAAACGACGAGCTTTACCAAGCCCCGCAGGCGCGTTCCCGCACCGGTTGCCTCAAGATTTTTCCTGGGAGATAAGGGGCGGCAGCGCCGGATACCGAACACGCCGACGGCAGAAGGGCCGCCTTGCCGCCGCTGCCGCCGCGCGGCGTGTCTTCAAGCGACGAACCGGCGGAGTCGGCCGCGCGGCACTCACTCACTACCTACGAGCCGCCACAAGCGAAATCGATAAAATATAGGTACTCGTCGTACATACTAACGCATTTAGAACACAGGTACAATGTAACTACACCGTATTCGTGAATACCCGTATTTGAAAATGGCGAGTCATCGTATCAGGCACTAACACACAAATAAAAATTTACTTTAATATTAAAAATACAGATTATTATCAAAACTGATAAGAGAATTAATATTATGCTAATTAATTTTCATAAAGAACACAAAATAAAAATAATCTCGATTACAAATATTGACAAAATTTCCTCAACGCTTTAAATAGTTAGAGAGAAATTTTTTGCTAATAATAAATGATCGGTGGCATTCAATGGCATCAAGTTGTATTTATAAATACTGTTGAAATTAAATTGTTGGATCACAATTATTTTGGCGGATAATATAAATAGCTCCGAAAATGCCAAAAATACTTTAGCGAACTAAGAGACATAAGTGACGAAAGGGGGTAGTAAAGGAGGTGAGGGAAAAACTTAGAGAACTGTAGCAAAATTAAGGTGGGCCTCTGGCCATAATCATTATCATCATCATAATCATCATCATCATCATCATCATCATCAGCGGCGGCGTCGCAGAGAGAAACCGAGTGAGTGAAGGCTCGAGCGCGCGGAAGAAGGTGCACACGATTCCGTGGTGGCGTGCCAGCCGATGTCCCGGACCAGCCGCGGATCGATATACCCATTTTTTCGAGAGCCTGCTCCGTGCTGGTGAGCGAGGAAGCGAGATAGGGTCGGGTGCGACAGAGATCGAGAGTGCGACTGGGTGTTCGAGTAGGAGGTACGCCAAAGGAAAAGGAGAAAGACAGCAAACTGGCAAGGAAGGACACCGAAGAAAAAGACCAAGAAAAGAAGAAGAAGAAGATCAAGAAGAAGAAGAAGAAGAAGAAGAAGAAGAAGAAGAAGAAGAAGAGGAAGAAGATCAAGAAGAAGAAGAAGAAGAAGAAGCAGAGGAGGAGGAGGAGGAGCAAGAGGAGTAGGAGGAGGAGAATGAGAAAGAAGAAGACCAAGAAGGAAGGGAGAAAGGACACAAACAGGTGATATACCGCATACTCATACGCGAGAGGGAAAGAGGAAGAAAGAGAGTTGAATCTATGGTGTTGGAGGATGCGTTAGAATGTACTAAAGCGCGAGACCAAGAGAGACGAAGAATGAAAGAGAGAGCGAGGGATCGAAGACGGAAGGGGGCATGGCCGTATCGGGAAGGCAGACAGACATAGTAGTAGTAGTAGTAGTAGTAGTAGTAGTAGTAGTAGCGGTAGTGGAAGTAGTAGTAGTATTAGTAGTGGTACTACTACTAATACTATCACTACTATACTCCTACTACTACGGCTACTACTACTACTATACTCCTACTACGCCTACTACTACTACCACCACCACTACCACTACCATTACTGGGGCTGTCACTATTACTACACCTATATAACACTCGTGTCGACAGATCCAGAGAGAAAGAGAGGGAGAAAGAGAGAGAAAGAGAGAATAAAGTAAGAGAGGGCGATGGAGCTATACGAAATGGTGTGTGAGGGAATAGAGGCACAGGTACTTTACCCGGTACGTTCTGGCCGTTCGCACAAGTAACAGCAGCCAGCCGTTCGTTGATTGAACTACTGTACCTAGCCCCCCGGTATATATTTTCCTCGCACAACTTAAGAAAGCTGCCACGCCGGGCGCAAAACCACCCTTATGACCAGTAGCAAGCACCACACCGACACTCGCTCTTCCTCGTCACGCCGCTTTCACCCCGAAATCGATACGACCCACCGTACTCTCTTGCTCTCTCGCTTCCTCTCGTTCTCGCCGCTCTCTCTCTCGTCTCCGTCGCTCCGATTCAATCCCTCTATCAAATTCTCTCACTCTTCCTTATTTTCTTCATTCTGTAATGTACCTTCCGATTCTATCGTGATTTCTTCTCGTTTATTGTGGATTTTCTTCGGCAAACCGAACCTGCCGAGCACACGCACATCGAGCACACGAGCGACGCTTCGCGGGAAAATCGCGCCTCCGGCGGCCTCGAATAACCAATAAAATTCTACCGATTAAACTCCAACGGGAACGCACCTTTTCAGATGTCCGGCAGAGGCAAAAGTAAGCCTCCGTGATCGATGAAAAATAAATAGAAATAAAACGTAGAGCTAATAGCAGCGGCCGCAGCAACAGCACACGCGAATCCTCGACACCGCGTTCCTCGGCTTGAGCTTCCTTTTTCTTAATATATATTTTATCTTTCCGCTGCACGCCAAGTACACCGAAGATTATTGCACCACGAGCACCAGCAGCAGTAACGGAAGGGTTGATACATATATATATATTATATATATATATATATCGATGATACTTTTTTGTCACTACTTCCTTTCGTTTCTTTATTACATATATATATATATATTTTCCGTTGCCAATCTTGTCCAGTCACTTTCCTCTCTTTATATATTTTTGTTGTTGTTCGTTTTTTTATTATTATTCTCGTTTTCTTTCCTTCCGTTTCGTCTCCGTTTCTACTATTTCCCGTCACTCACTAACGCCCATGAACGCGCGCCGGGGACTAGACGCCGGATTTTTAAGGTAGCACACGGTGGCGCGTCCCGCACATCCCTCAACCCCGAAGAACGAGGGCGGACATGTTTGTCGGAGCCGAGAGCGCAAACTCGAGTAGAATACCGCTCCTGGCCCCTCTCTCACTCCATCCACCTCTCTCTCTCTCTCTCTCTCTCTCTCTATCTCTATCGCTCCTCTATCATCCTCTTGCACCCCCTCGGACACCCTTGCCCTCTTTGACGCAGAGCATTGGTAGTAGAAACGGCAGTAGTGGTATAGTCGTGTCTTCCTATTTACCTCTCACTACGCCACCTCTCGTGCAATCTCGTGTACATACACACGTATATGTATTTGCTCACACTCTGCGCTTGTGACACACGTATATATATTTGCTCACACTCTGCGCTTAGTGAGTATGCGATGCCCCTTGGCGTTTTCGAGTGAGCTCGAGATTCTGGCTTTAGGAGCACCACGTTACTCCCCCATAGCTGAGCACCACTGTAAATGTGTTAAAGTGTGTGTCCACACGATATACTCGTGCACTACGACACGAGAGTCTGGTATAACGGTGAGAGGGGTTAGGGGGGGTTAGGGGAGGCTTTGGATGACGCTGACCGGCTTACTATAATCGCTGCTAAACATTTCAACTAGTAGTTCTAGTAAGACGGTCATTTTCACCGAACACGCGTGCATTATGACATACAGGGATTGTGTGCTCATACATACAGAACCGCCTTTTAGTCTGAAAGGGTTGCAAGAGTTTGGGACACCCTTTGCCGTTTTGCCGAGACAAAATTTGCTGCTGACAGAGCACCACTGGATATGTATTTTCGATGTTGTGAGAAAAATTGGACGATTTTGTCAATGTTGTTGTTGTCGGTAATTCTCAGGATTACGTTGACGACCGATAAATCCATATTATTATTATTTGGTACAAAATTTATAGATTGTTAATTTAGAACTAAAAGTTTATTTGTCCATGTTTTTTGTGGTAAGATCTATCGTTTCTAGATAAATTGTCGTGGCTGCTTGATTATTTAATTAATTGGTTATTTAATTAATGATATATTGTTCAGGTATAATCTTTACGTGAATATTCTGCAAAGTATTTTTTTTACCGAAATGCTTTATTTACTTTCAAGAATGTTACTTTTATCTTGTAATTGATATTGGTATTCATATTTCGTTCTTCAAACTAAAACCAATTTTAGAAAATATTTCATTTAAAATCAGTTGTTAAATAATTTAGTGATTCTAATATATTTTATTGCGTTCCTTAATTTGAATAATAAATAAATTAAGTCATCGAGTGATTTGATCGAAGACTTGCTACCAAAGGAAGCGACTGGAACGCCATTAGTCAGTAGGTGACCGAAATGGGGGTTTCAAGCTTTCGCCAATAGAGGAGAGTAATATTCCGAGACTTTTAGATGACACTGACCGGCTTTAGTACACCAGCTGTCGGGGCTTTCGACACCGACAGTGGTAAGTCGGTCACTTTCACCTCCAATTACCAATAGAGTACAGAATATACTTCCTATATGTATATACACCTACACACAAATACGTGGTTGAGACAAAATCGGTGGCAGCAGAGCATTTCTGTTCAATGTGTTGAACTGTGCATCGAGAGATTGACAATATTTAGTATTCCCGATTATTTAGGATAATATTCACGAGAAATGACGGAAATCCCTATATGGCTATCCCTATTCAACGATATATTAGAGGCGACTGTGTGGATTAGTCAGTTTCACGATAAGCTCGGCTTAAAAGACCGACAAACGTGCCGTGGAAGCATTTTATCGTGTCACTGTGACAGCATAAATGTGCCACGCAACGGTATGTTATGCTGGAATTAACGAAGCGATGTGTGTCTGAATTGAGCTACAATATGATGGCACAGCGTGTCGTGCAGGCTTAGTGGCATTCCACTGTCGCCATGCCAAAGCTCAGGTCATGTCTCCATGGTGCCATAATTGGTCCATGTCGTAGCACTGATTGTCTGAGGTGTGAACGTTATTCTGTTACTATGGTGGCATTTTTGCAGAATATTTCGGATGACAATTACAATACGGTGGCAACATAATGGTGGCACGCTATGCAGTGCTAGAAGTCGTTATATTTATTTTCTGATTGTCAGCTAGGCATCATAAGCGTTTTATGTTTTTGTAGCTGTTACTTCTATTATTTTTCGTTTTAGTTTTTGTACTGTCTAACATTTGTCATTTCGAGTAAAAAGAATAAAACTGCACGGGGTCTTTTATCTTCTCCGATATTAAAGGGTTGGTGAACCCAAGAGGTTTGACAACTTCGAAGGGTAGACCCCCGTGGGTAGTCGAACTCAAGACAACTTTGCGGCCTATATACACTGAGGCGTCAAAACATTTGTGAGAAACGCTCCGTCCGTTCATCATATAGTGGCATCATACGAAACACTGGTGTACAATGCTCCACTACCTGCGCTGAGGCTTGAAGCCTCAGCGCAGGCTGGGGACACTCAGCCGTATTCTAATACGATACCTTTCACGCCGAAATGTCGCCATCGAAATAGTTCCACAATGTGGCGCTGCGGGTCGCCTAAGAGAGTCGCACATATATATGTATACAACAACAATAACCTCGAAAGGAAGAGTAAATTTATTTGTCTTTTGTTTTTACAGTTTTGATTAGTTTAAAAAACCGTAAGATAAGTATGTGTCTTGTCAAGTGACAATGCCAACGTGCATCGTGCCAGGTTGCACATCCGGGTTGTAACGTTCACACTTTTTAATGCCTCACTTTTTAACGTCAAATCTGTCGGATACGCCGTGTGTGTGTAACGTCCTGAGTTCTTGGGACAGGTGGATCAGAAGAAAGATTTTTGTTAAAATAGAAAATTCTTAATTTATTTAATAAACATAAATTTTGAGAAAAATACAAGCGTTTTCTTAATGGTGCTTTTAGTTTTAATCACTTTCTTTTAATATTTCATTTGTTCTGCTGGTCATGGCCAAGGGAGGATTCTAGTATGCTCAATACTCGTAGAATGTCGGTTCCTTTTTATGATTTTACTCTAAGATTTATTGTTCATTTCTGATAATGATCAAAGGTTTTTTATACCAAGTTAAGTGGATGGGTAAACCAGATATTAGCGGTCGTTAGCGTCCCCACTAACTGTTGCCGATGCTGGCGTTCGGAGGTAAATTTAGAAATTTTATATGAATTTTAACGGAGTTTCATATTCAAAGACTAATAGAAACCTTCTACAAAGGACCAGACTCTCAGAGCTTTCGCTTGTACTGAGTGCTCCGTAAGGGAGCCGACGAAGGAGTGAATTTGGCTGCTCCGCAGCCCCTTTTATAGCCGAAATCCGGGCTGAATAAATCTTGGTGACTGGTGGGGTCATGTCGTCCCCACTCTTGTTGTCGAGTCGCGCCGGGCCTGGGCGGCGTATCCCGGGACTCCTTCCTATGACGGTCGGTAATGTCGGTCGCGTTAGTTGTCCCTTTGGTTCCTGAAAGATGTCGGCGTCGTCGCAGCGGTAAATGTGAAGTTCCTGGAGGCCGCGTGTGGCGGTTTTCTCGTTGCTGGAAGTTTCTGGAGGTCGCGTATGGCGATTTTCTCATTGCTGCAAGTTCCTGGACGCTGCGTGTGGCGGATTTTCGATGCACTGGTCACTTTCGGTGGTCGTGGCACTTTGATAACGTTTCTGGGTACAAGACAAATCCTGGAAAATTTCATTTTTTACAATCCCGAAAGATTTGGCATCTTTAGAACTATGGAGACGAGCAGTGAAGCGTGATGATGTGAAATCTGGCCATGCGGTATGTGAGTGTTACATCCCTATAATTTTGAATTTTAGAATTAAATTGTTTCTTTTTTTTTCCTCGATCATTAAATATTGTGGTCTTGTTGATCATTCTGCAATTCAATTGCAGAATGGTTAACAAAGCCACACCGGTAAACAATAATGCATGCGGCAAGCGTGAAATGTGAGTCGAGAGGCGAAGCATCTCTCGTGTCACTTGAGATGTTTACCAGGGAAGCCACGCAACGAAGTTCTGCCAAATGGCATTTTTTGTCACGTAAATTCCTAGTTGCTAAGTTCTCCCCACTGCCCAATAAGGAGGAAATTCCTCTTTACTGGATGATGGGGAAGACAGTCGAGTTTAATCAGCGAAAGAACTAACAACTCTTTCCCTGAAGTCATAAAAAACTTCGTCAATCTTCCTCAGCATTGAGTCTTAATATCTGTTCTCGTGTAGGCAAAACAGTGACTCGCGAGTTCTGGTGCGGGTTGATTTTGTGACAATCGAACTCAAAGTTTTGCAAATTATTACCACAATAATACAAGTGGGTCTGTGCCTTAAAACGGAACGGAACTCAGTGACTTCCTTCGATGCCGTTCGCCTCCTTTATAATTCTGGCTGTCATGTACTTGCGGTGCAGTCGGGGAATTGTCGGGTAATTCCGAAGGACAAGTTGCCTCCAATATTGTAACGTTGTGAGTATGAGATTGCGTATATGAGTCTGATCGAGTGTAATTTAGGTAGTATATAGCCGCGATAAAATATTGCATAATTTTAGGAGCATTATATCTTTAGCATTGTTTTTTTGAATTCGAGGACTCCACAGTTTTTAATATATTGAGATTTTCTTTCCATATCTATTAATTATTATTTATACAAAATATCCCCAATAATCAATTTCCCCTAGCAGAAATATGGACCAGTTTTTTGCAAGGGCCACGCGAGTTAACCCTGGATATTGCCGAGGCACTCGCGAGGAAAAATGATAACGGCCTCATCTGGCGTGTAACGCGTGTCATAGCCAGCCGCTCGGCAGGCTGACTGCCGAGTATGTGGCGAGTTTTCCTTGGCAGCAGCTGGCGTGGGGAGTTTTCGACTCAATAGCGAGCTTTCCTCGACAGTAACTGGCATGGGTCCTTTTTGGCTGACTGCCGAGTATGTGGCGAGCTTTCCTCGACAGTTGCTGGCGTGGCTAATTCGCTCGTTGCTGGTTAATTTTTAAATGGTGTACAATGTAATCAAATGAAACCCGTTATCGGAATAAAATATTATTTTATTATCACACTCGCATACACGCATTTTATTATCATTCTCGAACTTTAAAAGCACACTTCTAGAAGGCATTCGCAGCAACGTTCTTGCGAGCCTTGCGCAATCCGTCCCAATCTTTCGCGTTGCAAAGCACGTGACTCAACTGAGTTTTAACAACACCTGCTGGTTTTGCAAAGTCCATTTCTCTTTGTAGGAAAAATTTCTACAATTGGAGAGTTCCTACGATGAGAAATGGACCATGCAGAACCAGCTTGGTCCTGTGTCGCAGACTGAACTCCATCGCAGCTTGAACTCTATCGCAGCCTGCACTCTATCGTAGTTTGAATTCTATCGCAGCCTGAATATTTTAGTAGCCTATTGTTTAATGAATATTCTTTTGCAGAGTTAAAAAAATGAAAAATCAGCAATGACAATTCTCTGTCAAAATATTCTAATCGTAATATTTAACTAACTTTCCTTCTGATCTGAGAACAGACAGAGAATTCCTTCGAAGAGAATTGGAATGTGCGAAACCAGCTTGGCTCTCTGTCGCAGCCTGAATTCTATGACAGGCGCAAAATTAAGCTCTTACCAGAAGTTCCATCGGATTGTCGACAGTTTGGTGGAGACAGTGCTCTATCTTGAAAATGTATGAATTTCTGAATAGCTCTGTGTTTTCTAACACGAGCTGATGTCAAAATTCGTGTCCGTTATTTCTTATCCATCGTATTCTGTACTTTTCATCTATATATCTATAATGTATGAAATTGCATATTAAATATTGGTATATTATGGAACCGGTCACTTTATGATGGAGACAATGTATTATTAGCGACTATACTAGGTAACAAACATAGTCAACACATTTTTATACAAAGGAAGAGAGTTTCTTGGAGGCTAATTATCGATCTATATGACAGCTATTCTGCACTTATTAGAACTATACTTGTCAAACGAAACATACCTTGAAAAATTATAATACATCATTCTTAACCTTGCCGTTCAGACGCTGGAAACGTAATTTACACAAATTAATCCGCAGCTGTCAATGAACTTCGTTCTTCATGGATTTTAGCACTAACAGCTGATACATATGCTTGGTAGCGATAGACTGTGAGCGCTGGCGAGGCCATCTCGTGGAGCGATAGTTAGTGACTTACTACGCGGGCTCGCCAGCGGCACGTAGGTTCTACTAGCAAACACAGGCCATCTCGTGGAAGAATGGGCAGTGACGTAGCATGCGTGATGGCCAGCATCTCGTAGGACAAATTGGCGACCCCATCAAGCCTGTGCCTCGATAGTCCCTCGCCAGCTATCCTGTTACTAGCACGGCTAGGATTACCCTCGCTAGCCACTCGTGTGACACAGGGCAAATCCGAGTAAATTTCTGCTAGGGTCTCTAAGAGATCAGGAATCGGGCCCGTATGGGACGACGGCGAGACGCCCAGAAAAAAAAGGTAAGTTCGGGAAATAAAAATCCCGAGTCACGCGGAACGTGACATGAGAATCACTTTTCAAAAGATGATATTCTTTGGCAGCCTCAAATCCTGGGAGCCGATGGAAGCGTATTCAGTGTTATAAGTTTTATGGTTATCAAGTTAAGGTTTAAGGGCACCGAGTCAGTCAAGAAAGTGTATTTTTATTATACATTCTTTCTCACCGTTGAAACAATTTGAAATCATTGTCGTCCGCAAGCGGTCAAACTGTTTGCCTCCTGGCTTACAATTTTTTTTCTTCCTGTAAAATAAAACCCTGTCCTAAACTGAAATAAAATTTCCCTAACGGCCCGGGCCCCTCGAGTTGGCGATCCACGCCTGAGCTCGCGAAAGCTCCCGTAGTTCCCACTCGGCCGACAGATGGCCACGACGATGCCCCATGTACGAATCTCAAACCGGCTGGGTCTTGGCGCAGTGCCGTTGCCAACGTTGACGGTACTGGCGAGTAATACTGAGGAGGTATTGTAACATTACAGACTCAACGCTGGCGCAACGTTGGGATGATCATACCGGTCCAGAGTTTGTTTTCTAATATTGGCATAATACTAACTGACAGTACTGGTGTAGTGCTTTTAACTAGGCTTGCGCCAGAGTTCATTGATTAGGCGGAGCCGAGGTCCAGTTTCAAAAGCGAGCCAGTACCGAACCAGAACCGAATATTAATATTCATATTATTATTAAATTTATATATTACATAATAAAAATATGTTATGATATTAATTATATTGGTAATATTATTTTAGTAATATTAAAAAAAGAAAAAAAGTGATTCCTTTACAATTACAATTTTTCCGTGATGCTCCCTGAGAAGTGATGTGTGGGGATTTGAACCTAAGACCTATCGACCTACCTAACTACCTATCTACCTAAGAACGTACACGCTAACCACTAGACCAAACCGACTATATGGATTTCTGATACTAGACTTTCATAAAGGTTGCTTCGAGTATAACAATCACAGAAATATAGACGGATTTGAGTAAAAATATGCCACCCGGTATTTTCGAGGTCGCTGATTACGAATCTGATCTCAAAATTGAGAGATTCAAAATGGCGGAGCCAATATGGCGGACCGAAAATGCTAAAAGTAACGTGGTGTGAATAAGACTCCGTACCCGAAAGCTATTTATGTCGTTGACTACGAACCTTAACTGCACATTAGGAAATTCGAAATGGCGAATCCAATATGGCGGACCAGATATTAAAAACCGTTTCGATTTAGATGAAACTCAACACCCATAGGTTTTCGTAGTCCCTGATAACGAATCTGAATACGTAATTCACGAATTAAGTCACGGGTCCAAGATGGCGTATCGAAATGCAGAATTTCAAAATGGCAGACCAAAATGTAAACTGTAACTAAATTTCAATCAGAGACTGGATACGTAAAGGATTTCGATGTTACTTTATACGAATATGAATACAATTTTTTTCAATCAAAGAGCCATACATAAATACAAGAACTGACAAATTTAATGGATGTATAGTTACGATATGAGGAGTCTCATCTAAGACACGGTCGATACTTAGACAACTGTCAGGCGTGCGTTGGTTCCGTTGTTCAGGCAGTACGAAACGCAAGTGTCGGAGAAATATGACGCCTGTACTCAGCCGCATATCGGGCTGATACTGATGAAGTTTGCTCGCCGACATTAAGATAAGTTTCGGCCTAGTCCAGGTCCAGCACTCGGACGGCTCTCGGCGGTGTTCCGGCAATATATTCAGCCAGTACAACGCACAACTGTTGGGACAGTATTACCCCAGTACTCCGTCGAATGCCAGGCTAGTATTGGCAAAGTTTGCTTGCCGACAAAAAAACAAGTTTCGGCGAAGTCCGCTCCCAGTACTTGGACGACTTTCGCCGGCGGTCTGGAAACATATTCAGCCAGTACGAAGGACAACTGTCGGAACAGTATTATTCCAGTACTCAGTCGTATGTCAGGTGGTACTGGCAAAGTTTACTCGACGACAATAAGATGAGTTTCGGCCTAGTCCGGGTCTAGCACTCGGACGGCTCTCGGCGGTGTTCCGGCAATATATTCAGCCAGTACAACGCACAACTGTTGGGACAGTATTACCCCAGTACTCCGTAGAATGCCAGGCTAGTATTGGCAAAGTTTGCTTGCCGACAAAAAAATAAGTTTCGGCGAAGTCCGCTCCCAGTACTTGGACGACTTTCGCCGGCGGTCTGGAAATATATTCAGCCGGTACGAAGGACAACTGTCGAAACAGTATTATTCCAGTACTCAGTCGTATGTCAGGGTGGTACTGGCAAAGTTTGCTCGACGACAATAAGATGAGTGTCGGCCTAGTCCGGGTCCAGCACTCGGACGGCTCTCGGCGGTGTTCCGGCAATATTTTCAGCCAGTACAACGCACAACTGTTGGGATAGCATTACCCCAGTACTCTGTCGAATGCCAGGCTAGTATTGGCAAAGTTTGCTTGCCGACGTTAAGACGAATTTCGTTCAAGCCCACGCCCAGTACTTGGACGAACCCCGGCTGAGTGCCGTCCATGTTATCATGGACGTACTGGCCACAAGTACTGACGCAGCATGGTGCCAATTGTTAATCAGTACTGTGACAACACTGTCCAACGACACTTGGCGGCCAATTCCGTTTTAGTACTGGACCGTATTGGCAACTCTGGCAGTATACCAGAATTCGTACATGGGGCGGTTTCTCCCACAAGAGAAAGGAGTCCCGGCCGTGCATATAAGGAGTGAAGGTTCAGAGCTTTTTATCCCAAACTTCCTGCCCGTTTCTCCCAGTAGAGACGACCGCAGGAGGTAAGGATCGAGGAATAGTGCTGTCTACGTACAATTCCTAATTTTTGTCCTATTTACTGCTCATAAGTAAATATATTAACCCGAGGTTGCTGTTTAAGTAATTTCTTTTCTTACAAAATTCACCTGACTGTCCATAAGTCGGGACTTCCCATTAAATTGTGTTTTTTCCAAAGAGTATAAATATAGATATAAAAGAATAACTTAAATAAAATATTCTTTTAACGTAAATTGCCCTCCCTAACAAATTTACTGCCCATAAGTGAATTTTTCCTCTAATAAGTGACTGCTGACTTCAAGTAGTCACCCTTTCCTTTTCTTCAGGAACTCGCCATCTCTAAAACTCAGCTTATGTTTCCTTTTTTATTTATTAACTTTTATTAATATGTTTTAATTGTTTGTTTCTCCATTACGGAAACACTAATCAAAATAAACGAAAGCGAGGGAGAACATTCTCCTCGTTAAAACCTACAACGCCTTGTCATCATTTACGACATCATTATATTCTTTTAACATCGCAGCGATCCTAAAAGAATATAATTATTTCAAATTTTTTAAATCGTATCAACATGCACTAAAAAGAACTTAGAAGAAAAATCTTCTAATTTTTGCGTAACTTAAAAAGCGGTCGTATCGATATTTTTGTATCGATGATCTTGGACATGCAATAAAAATATCTACATTTCTATACCTGTATTAAAATATCTTATTTATTTTTATGTCCACCAACCCAAACTTTTATACAATAATCTAAATCATTTGTACGCAGAAAAAAAAACAAAATACATCGCGCTATTGTAACACTTTTTATTGTGTTTAAATTACATTGCGTACATATACGGCCGAATCGGCCGAATCACTCACGTCAGCACCACACCGCGGTTGACGGCATTCCGAACGGCCGCCAGTGTGTCGAGTTCCAGTAGGCTGCCTCAGCGTACATAACACTGCAAACCTGTCTTCAGTTCGACTATACACGAGGGGTCAAGGGGGGGGGGGGGGAGAGTATGGGTATGCCTGGGCACCCTTTCCCATCGTATTCTCTCCTTCCAAGACTGGAAGATCATCTATTCTAATGAAAACTTTAGACCAAGGATGGCCCTTAGAAATTTCAGTATGCCACTTCCTGTTTGTGTGGTTGGAAAGCTAGAGATTCGATGCTCTTGGAATGCTCGACCAACTCGTGTGATATCTCGAGTTGGTTGGACTAATAGTCATTCATCGGCGATGAAAGGAGAGACATTCGGCCCTGCTGAATGCATCTATTTCCCTAAGGTAAACTAGGCATTCGGTTGTATTTTGGGCAACGCGATTGTATATATCTATTACAGTCGGAAATAAGCCCACGATCTAGAATTTACTCGAACGTAGAAGAGAAAGAGACGGTAGAGAAGGGGCAAAAGGTCGTACATTGCGGTGCTGTCCATCTCGACTAACAAATATACGTGTTTACTGCCTCGAAGACCAATTCCAATTGCCTCGACGTCAATCTCCCACGTAAGAAAAACAGAACCCGGTGAACAGCCCAATTCCGGCTCACCTATCAGCCATTCTCTTCGTATACGCCATCTGTCCCGACCGCGTTCTTCTCTGACGCGATCGATTATATACTATATCATGAAGATACACTCTATGGCTGAACCATGTCTCTGATTACGTTTTTTAAGATAATACCGATATGGAGTCGCCGATTTGAGAACGCATGATTCAATGATTGTTTTCGCACAGTTCAAATCGGTTCCCGACTCGAAATTTTTACCCTCCTTTTAGTCTAAAATGTAATTCGACACGATAAAGCCTCGACACCGAAAACTAAACACCGAAAACTCGACACCAAAAACCGGATGGAGTCTAAGACAGTCCAGGTGAGAATTCAAAATGAACACTAGGATGGACTCCGCGATTGAACCAGCGAGTTTAGCGGATCGTCCAGGGTGGAGTCCAGGAGAGCATTTGGCATCGCGGATGGAGTCCCGGAAAGTTTTTTGAGCCCTTGGTGGAATACAGATTGAGTCCCAGATGGAGTCCCGGAAAGTTTTCTGAGTTCTGGATGGAATCCGGATTGAGTTCTTTCGGGAGTCCCGGATGAAATGATGAACTTCAGGACTTCGGGATCGGATTAAAAGCCGAAGTCCATATGAGAGGTCATCCGCTACTTACGCCCGGACTACCCAGATTCCATCCGGGACTACATCCTGGATATCATGTGGGATTTCATTCGGGACGGCATCCCGGATTATTTTTTTTTTCGCGAGTTCTATATGTATTAAATGCAATATATAGAAATTCTAGATGTCCATTTTCTTGTAAAGATTATATTCACTGCCTTATAGATGATCTTTCCACGTGGGTTTATTAATAACCTTATGGAAAAAAACCATTGAGCATTCAAAAGTGACTATGAACTTTCAATAGTGCTCACTATTGAAAATCAATAGTAACTATACGAATACTAAGTATTCGAAATAGTTACTATTGACTGCCAATAGTATAGACTATTAGAAGTGAATAGTAACCATTAGGGTACATCTTTTTTTGGAAATTTAATGTATATGTTCAATAGTAAGTACTATTAGAGACCAATGGTAATCATTTGTATAGTAATTTTTCGATATAGTTACTATTCCTCATGAATAGTAATTATTTGAGCTGTAACTCAGTAATTATTGAGTAACATAACTTCTGAACTTTAATAGTTCTATAACTAGCAAACGTATCATATTTATTCCGCAACCAATTAGATCTAACCCGCAAAGTGCACAAGATACCGGTTGCTAATGAAAATAGGATTCACACATAAATAAAACGACATTACGAATATAATTTGAAAATCTGAGATCATAAAATTACTAACGAAGAGCTACTGAATTTCATCATTCTTAGTATAAAGTAATTTGAAATGCATATTATCTATGTATTTTTCACCTTATGCAAATAATGTAAAGAAATTACCATCTGATAGTATAAATATGTGGATTTGTATGAATTCATTGTACGTATTGTAAGTAGAAAAATCTGCTAGGGTATCTACAGCGCTATAGGTATTTTATAGTAGACATTTAAGTACAGCTGTAGAACTACAGAACTATAGTACTAAAACTATATAACTATTCAGTAGTTCTTCACTAGCAAACGATTATGTAGTTCAATAGTTTCTCCCAATAGTCCGCCAATTTAACATTGGTTTGTAGTTTAATAGTTCAATAATCCTAATAGTTTTTTAAAGTGTTTTTCCGTAAGATTAATACGAACAATGAACTAAATATTGACATTATAATACAAAATGTGTGGCTTCTAATTTGGTACATCTTGACGGTTCAATGTATCGGCTAATAATATCTCAATAGACCAATCAGACAGTCGTGGTGCTTTGTATCTTTTAGTGTTCTCAAGTGGATGGTCCAATGCGCTGGGCCTGCGAGGCTCCAATTATGCCCTTAGCGTATAGGGAGATGTGGTGGCCTATACCGCTAGCTGAGGTCCAAGGGAGAAGATGCTTTCATTCAAGATATTAACGATTAAAAAAATGTATGTACTAAAAAATTCACATTGTCACAAACATTCGTCTGTCGGATATATGAGTGGTCAAACTAAAAAATACGTGTCTTTTCTTTTTCAAAATACTTTGTAATAAAAAAATTGGCAAAATTATTAAAGGGGGCCTAACTAAATTTCGGCAATGTTATTAGAACCATGGTAAGATAAACGTCACTATCGCTGAACACTCCACAGTGAGGTCCAACTCACTGAACATACCTAGAAAATCATATTTTCGACCATCTTGCACTCACGGTGCGTTTAGCTGCAGTCACCTGGACATGTCCAAGTATAGGGACGTTTACCATACTGTTTTTTTTATTTAGCCAAATGACAGTAAAAAACATTCATATAATTGGTACTTTATCTACTTTATCTGGATACGTCACTGCCAACTTATTAATTTACAAAAGATTGCAAAGAGAAGATATTTATACCTCGCATGCACCAAACATATCAAATAAATGATCACTGCACGACAATAGAAGATTTGAATGATTTGCACAATAAAAAAAAAGATCTTATAAAAAAGGGAGGTAAAGTCGATAAATGTAGAATAGCGGAGAAAAGCGACCCGGTGCACTTGACGCGGTCATCGCGATTACCCCAGATGCTCGTTTAACCGGTGAGCTTGGGAGGGATGAATCTGATTGTATATTGTGGTCCTCTGCGCGGGAGCAAGCGCAAATAAGTCTAGGGGCGTGTGAGCGAGAAAGAAAGCGAGAGTGAGTGCAAGTGAGTGAATGAATGAACGAACGAATAAAGGACAGACGTTATGCGGTGGTTATATGTCCAAGCATAAGCGAAAAATTCAGATGGTCGCAGGGACCAGAGATGAGAAGCATAGAGGAAACAGACTTGCACCCCTGCGTGATATCCAAGAGTTGACGGTGTATATGTGGTGTGCACGGTCGGTAGAGCGAATACTGTGCCCTCGACGTTTCACGTTGTGCGTAGTAGTATTTCGTAGTACGTGCCGGCAGCGTGGGCGTTATACGTTTCAACTGCCGGCTTACCACCCCCGGGCCAACCCATTGGTATGGCGATGTCGTACGATGCAATGCTCTTTTCGAAAAATAGGTCGAGTGATATATATGCGAAAAAGCCAGGAGGAATTTCAATTACAATATTGCGTATATTTACATGTAAAATAAACAGATCATTCGGATGTATTGCTTCCTCATACAGGAAGCTTTGTTATCGTGCGAAATTCTTTTTTTTCGTGTATTTTATACACTCGAAATGATCTAAAATGTCGAGAAAAGTGGTTTAGAAAAAATGTATGGATGTGTGTGTGTGTTTGTGTGTGCGTGCGTGTGTGCGTGCGTGCGTGTGTGCGTGTGTGCGTGTGTGCGTGTGTGCGTGTGTGTGTGCGTGCGTGCGTGCGTGCGTGCGTGCGTGCGTGCATGCGTGCGTGTATGCGCGTATGCGCGTGTTCGAGTGTGCGCGTGTGCGCGTGTGCGCGTGTGCGCGTGTGCGCGTGTGCGTGTGCGCGTGTGCGTGTGCGCGTGTGCGTGTGCGTGTGCGTGTGCGTGTGCGTGTGCGTGTGCGTGTGCGTGTGCGTGTGCGTGTGCGTGTGCGTGTGCGTGTGCGTGTGCGTGTGCGTGTGCGTGTGCGTGTGCGTGTGCGTGTGCGTGTGCGTGTGCGTGTGCGTGTGCGTGTGCGTGTGCGTGTGCGTGTGCGTGTGCGTGTGCGTGTGCGTGTGCGTGTGCGTGTGCGTGTGCGTGTGCGTGTGCGTGTGCGTGTGCGTGTGTGTGTGTGTGTGTGTGTGTGTGTGTGTGTGTGTGTGTGTGTGTGTGTGTGTGTGTGTGTGTGTGTGTGTGTGTGGGTGTGTGTGTGTGTGTGTGTGTGGCTGTCACTCAAAATTCAATCTTACATATCTCAAGAACTACTTTAACAATCGGACTGAAATTTAGCAAATATGTGAACCAGGTCGACTTTGTTTGTGGTACTTTTCAAAACAATTCAAATATACGTTCAAATTTTATTTGACTTTGCAATTTTCGAAAAATGTCTGTCTGCTCTCTAGCATCCGCAAATTTTTAGCTATTGTACTAAATATTTTTTTATAAATAAAGCTATGTTGGAGGAGGATCGGTAATGAATTTGGAATAAATCTGTAAAAAAAGCTCGTTTCATATGGGATTTTGAATTTTTGTAAAAATATTCGCTTTGCTCTAACTAACAGCAAATCTCACCAAATTAACTGAAATTTTATACAGACAAAAAAATAACATTCAGCGCTGCTATCTACCAAATTTGGTCATGATCGGTAAAGCGGTTTGGGTTTTACGTGATTTTGAAGTTTTGAGAGAACATTTTTTATTTTGTATAAAAAAGTGACCATCGATACGATCGAAATTACAATCGTCGTACACTTCACTGTTATTTCGGTGATGTATATTTCCTCTGCGCTAACAGATTTGCAAATACAAAAAGTGACTTATTGTCAACAACTCGCCGTTAAGAATCCCTGAAAACAGCAAATAAAGAACGAACCTGAAATCCTAAGTCAAAGAACCTAACTTAAAGAACCTAAACGAAAAAATTAAAGGAAGAAAGAAAAAAAACGCAGTAAAGGAAATTAAAAGAAAGGACCCAGTAGATTATAAAACAAGGATTAAAACTCCATTAGGCTTGCAAGCTCTGCCTAGAAGGCTCCTGTTAGCCACTAAACAACCTAAAGAAAGGGAATAAAAAGAAGAACCAACCAGAACCTAAAACAACATGAAGCAAGAGAATAAAAAATAGAACCTACGCCACCAAAAGAACCCTAAAAAAACCTAATGAAATCTAAGTTATAAAATGAAAGAGTGCGATGCATTAATGCACTCGTCTATAAATATATAAAAAAATATCTCGAGCTGAAATGTCTGCGCTGAATTGTGCACAATATGGTTGTGCATAAACAAATATGTGCACCAAAAAAATGCGCACAATAGAGTTGCGTACAAAATCTTTTTTTGTAAAATATAATTGTGCACAATGAAATGGCGCACAACATAAATGTGCAGAAAAGAGATTGTACACAATGCCGTTGTGCACGAAAGGAATTGTGCACAATGCAGTTGTACACGAAAGGATTTGTGCACAAAAAAAGGGACACAATCTCGATGCGCACAACACCGACGTGCACGCGCACCTCCGGGTAGTACTATCCGGCTGTGCACCTCTGTCCGGCTCTGTACCTGTGTTAGTGGGAACCTCTTAACCATCTGATATTTGGTACATTTGTCATTTATGCGTTAAAATGAACTCATTCAAATGCGTTCATAAGCAGCAACTACGCGATTTGTCGACAAAAATGCTACATACTCTATGTTTAGATCCTGCCATTGCTTCCACCGGAAGATTCATTACTCCCGGGAAATTCATTACTCTCAGGGAGTAATGGGCCTGTACTGCGCATACGTGGCGAAATCCAAATGCGTGGCGTAATGCGCATAACTGCGCATGCGTATTTGTAATTGGTTAAAAATCGGCCACTTCGCTTCTGCATTGCTTGCAAGAAATGGAATCATTTCAGCGAAGTCGGGATAAAAATACTTTTTTAAAAAGTTGCCATATGATCCTTCCATATATTTCTTAATAACCCTAGTAGAAAATCTGTAGCGTCACATGTAGCTCGAATCAGATATGACGCTTCACAGGTTCATACCGAGACCTGATTTGCACCGGATATAATGCTACAGATTTTCTACTGGAAAATGCACCATGAAAAATAGGATAAAATATGTACTCCATAGAATAAACAGTCCTCGACTGAAAAAAAAATTGATATTAAATTTTTTTTAAGTGCAATTTCTTTAAAAAATGGTTTTAAAAAACGAGAATTTATGTTACTAAAAATACTATAATAGCCGCCGAGATATCGGTGTTAAAAAAACGAAATAATAATTTCTACATCTCGGTAATGGAACCCCTTAACCCCCTGAAATTTGGTACATTTATCATACAGTACTAAGTTACAGCATTTCTTGAGATGTGTGAAAATTTGTGTTGCTAAATTGACATGGAATGCCTCTCATATAAATCTATAACTATTTTTGTGTCGAGAAATAGAAATTCTCAATGCCTTGTATGACTGATATAACGAGGAAGAGGCAAGGGACGAAAGTGTACAGAGAAAACGGAGCTGCATAGTGCAAAAGCTGCCATGCAAGGGTCGTTGCATACGTGCAGGCGCAACTCATGCCTTGTGTGCTGCAACGGTTATGAAGGGATAGACGCAACGTCAGCGGTGGTGTGAAGCCGCGACTTGCTGGTCTCTGGCAAGAAGGAAGAAAGAAGGTGTGAATGCCGTCCGGCATTCATTCAAATGCCATTCAATCACCAGAGAGTTCATCACATTGCTGCATCGAAACCAGGGACTGGTTTTTTTTCCACGATCTACGTTTCAGTGTCTCGTCCTAATTACCGACCTAATTATTATCATTGGGATAATTTTAGTGGCGTCAACTTCCAGCTGCCTCCGCTTTTATCGTGGTAATTATATTTCACGTAATATCGTGCTGAGTACTGGCAATTTGATTTATTCGTGGAAAGCGAGTATAATAGAACTTCGTCCTTGAGAAACTCAATACCGGGTCGCTGTACTATAGTGACGACAATACTTCACTGCAAAAAACTCTTTTTTTAAATGAATATACTTGTATTGGAAGTACCATATGCATAAACTGTATATTAAATTTCACAAACATTTATATCGAATGTTTATATGTTCGGTATTGCAAAAATGTTGCGTTCGATAATATTAAGACACAATTATTTCTGGTTTTCCATCGCTGCAAGATATTTTTCGATGAATATGTTTGAAAATTCATAGACATTACTTTTGATATTTAATTAACTTGTATATTGAATTTCAGAAATATTTATGTTGAATTTTCATATGAACTGTATTGAAGAACAATGTAACGCTCAATAATATTTCTTTACCGCACAATTTCTTTACAAACGGTATTTGCAAAGCGGTATCGTAAAATTCAAGCACATATGCGTTTGAAATTTAAAATGGGCTTAAAAACAATTTAAAAAAATAGAACTATTACTCGGGCATTATTTTTTCAGACATATTATACCATCAGAAACTGTTGGGTATGGTAATCGTGGGTAAAATCACGGTCCTGCTGGGAATTTTCTTGTACCCTCGCGTATATTGTAGCTATGGTATAAACGACAGTAAAAACGACCCACGTCGATATATGAGCGAACGGTGTTTTAAGATAGCTTGGATACATGGAACGGCGAACAATCACTTGCGAGAAACGTTTCGGATTATTCGCCATCTAGCGGAGCTTAGCCGGGTTTCCGCGTGACAAAAGGGAGGGGGTCCACCTCTTCGCCATCGCGATCGCACGTGCACCCGAAGTTAGCTCGCTAGATGGCGAATAAGCCAAAAAGTTTCTCGCAAGTGATTGTTTGCCGTTCCATGTATAAGTACACGTTATTGTCGTTTAAATGCTAGCCTACAACATACGTTAGACTATAAAAAAATTCCCAGCAAGCCCGTGATTTCGACAATGATAAATAAAAGAAATCACGGCACGAGTTATTTCAGGACCGCGAATTCTAAGTGAGGCTTGAACTGCTAGAATACCAGGTTGAACCTGGGTTTGCACAACCCAGAGACCAACCAGACGATGCTTCTTGCGACAATTGGAATTCGGTGGTCGGTGGTGGTTGCGATGGTTGGAATTCCGGTTGGACTTGTGTCTCAACAACCCGTGGACCAACCTATGCACAAGCTGCTGATTGACAAAATTAACAAGAATTATAGGTTGGTTTTGTGGCTCATTCCGACCGGGTTGGAAATACAGTTTTGTTTTCGTTTTCACGGTTGTTTTCACGGTTATTCGATCTGCTAAGATATACAGACTTTGAAAATAAAATGGAATTGGGGTCGTTATTACGATTATCAGAAAGATGTGTGCGGGGCACATTTTTCGCAATCTCATTCTCGCGCTGGCTCGTGCAAATTACGAGATACCGGGTTCTAATTTGTTCCGCATATGGACTACTATGGTACAAGGTTTTAGTACAAATTTGAAAAAAGTCGATTAGACGGTTAAAATTCTTCGACACTTTGAATTTTTAGAAAAATGTCTAGAGCGTAAACAAGCCTGCAAAGTAGAACTTTGCAAATTGCTTCCTCATTATTTCTCGCTTTTTACAAAGCTTCCTCTATGAGGAAGCCAAAATCAATTAACATACTTCCTCATAGAGGTGGCTTTGTAAAAAGCGACAAATAATGAGGAAGCAATTTTCAAAGTTTTTTTTTTCTATTTTTTAATAATTTTTCAAATCAAAAAAGCTTAAAAACTATGAGAAGAAAAATCTTGCCCACTTTGGCTATAAACTGGAAAATTCTGATTTTCAACAAAGAATTTTTCAGATTTTTTTCAGATTTTTAAATTACGGCATTCGATATGTCACTTTTGGCAAAAACACTCTTTTGAAGGTATTTACATGTTATGCTCAAGTACTAGCAGCTTGACTCGACATGATGCGACATGTTGAAAATATAGTCTCGCTTTGGTATTTTTATTACATTCCGAAGAGCGCAGAGAGATTATTCCATAACAGTACATTTCGTCGCTGCGTGGAATTTCCATACATTATAAATACTACTAAAGAGAGGAAAAAAGTGGCTCTGATACATTTTTACTCGATTCTAACTCGAAATAATTCGAGTTAGAATTTGTATACGGCCGGTAAGAGGACGTGCGGAATAATAAGAGTCACAGTAGCGCTCGGTCAAGACAAGATAGAGAGAAGAGAAAAATCGTCATAATACGGTGGCGACACTAATTTTTTTTAAAATACTTGTCGTCGAGATGCTGCCGCATCTCTTGATATTATAATACATTTTGAGGTAACGAATAATATATTTATTATCAATCATACTTCATTATTTATGTAAGTAGTCAGATGGCGCCAGCCGCATTGATCAGACTCTTTGACTTTGTTTGATTTAACCGCGCTGAGACTGGCGGAGTTGCCACGCTTGCGTACCGCGTATCAGAATCCGTACGTCCATGATTCATTGTAGAGACGAGGGCCAGCACCCAATCAAAAGAAGAAGAAGAAGTACGACCATGACCAATGTAATCCTACGCAGAGTCTCCAATTCATGACGGTTCTCAACTACATTGAGTATACAACTGTGACGTATTGCTATGGTTATATCGAACTGAATATCGATAGTTACAACACGCGAACGCATCGTAACTCATTTAAGTCAAATATAGATATTAGGAAGGGCATAATGTATTTTGGTGCTACAAATGGTCACATGAGTAAATAGGATTCCCACAGAGGAAAGCCGAAACGTAACCCAAAAGAAAAGTGCCTCGGGATTACACATCCGGTCATTGCCGAAAAAGCAGCGATTGGTCAACGTTGGAGCGATTGGCCTGAAAACTTCGAAGCACTTCTGGGTTAGAAATATAAAAAACGATAGACAGAACGGTTTGACCAAACATTCACGACGTATTCTGAATTTGTCCTTAACTTGTACTTTTAATTTGTTTTCAACAATATACTCTAACAGTTTATCTTAACTTTCAACTTTCAATTTTGAGTTCAAATACTTATTTCGAACCCTGTTACCATTGCCGCGCTCCTAGCCGAACCCTTCAGGGTCCATGGATGAAACTATCTCGTCGCGTCATCCTACTCCTGGGCTACCAACGAAATATGGATTACTGGGGTCCAGAACTTTGCACAGAAACAAAATTCCCGTGCTTAAGTAGAATTACTGTATGAAATTGTCGAAGTTGAGTGCTAAACACAGTTACAGGGGAAAATCGCATGAATGTCACTCGACAATAGTAATAAAATACCAGCGGAAAATGTATAGTTATCTCCATATCATAACCCGTCCTGACGAAAGTGTATAAAAGTCGTTGAATCTTCTAGACGGTCATTTTTTTTATAAAGAAAAGGTTTTTTGGAAATAAATTGCCGACGTCTGGAAATGCGAACGATGGTAATGCAGATATCTACATGTTCCAAAAATCCTCAGATTTTTTGCGTGCTTCAAACTTCACATTGATCGCTTTTTTCTTGATATTCTCATCTCAATTGGTCAATGCTGCTGATTCCCAAGGGTTCATAAGCCGACGAGTGTTCGCGATTGTCATCGGGACCCGTTGAAGGACTGAGTGTACCTTTGGAACATCTGCATTACCGACCGCTTGCATTTCCAAATGTCGATAATTTATCTCATCGTTTGGTGTCTACTGCCGAAAAAAAAGTTTCCTCTATAATAATTCTAGAATCCGTCGGGGCGGTTTACTATATAGAGAGACATATTTTTCCGCTGGCATTTTATTACACTTTATTACTATTAATTATCAATACTTCAATATTTATAAAAGCCGTAACCTTACTCTAGTCGCAATACTTCATACAAAAATTGCATTTGAATGAGACATTTTGTCGTTTGAGTAAAAAAGAAAGATCTAGCGTCGGATTCGGTTGGCCGTAGAAGAGGTTTCGTATTTGGCTACTAGGACGGTTCAATAAACTTGACGTAAAATTTAAGTTTTATCTGTTATTAAAATTGTTTTCACAAGGTTCTTGAGTTAAGGTTCTATTCCTGGTTAATATTGCTCCAATAAGGTCTAATAATGCAAACATTACAACATAATACTACTTAGCATGGATTTCTTTTTTTTTTTCCAGTCCGAATGGTATTCTTTTATCATTTGGAATATTCAATGTTTACTTAACTACTGACCACCCAGATAGACATTTGGTGACACAGGAACAGCATAAACGCGTCACACAACGGATGCTATGTCGGAATTAACGTAGCGATGTACGTCTGAATTGAGCTATTATGTGACGGCATACAGTGCCATCTTTTCATGACACCAAGGCAAAGCCATATTTGTGGTACTTAAATATTATGGCGTGGTGCACTAGTGGCACTACAATGTCGCCATGCTTCAAGTTCAGATCGTGTCTCTATGGTGCCATAATTGCTCCATGTCGTATCACTGAGTGTCTGAGGTGTGAACGTCATTCTGTTACTATGGGGCCATTTTTGCAAAATATTTGGGATGGTAATTGCAGCGCGGTGACAGCATAATGGTGGCATACCATGCTGTGCTAAAAATCGTTATCGATCTTGACTGTCAGATAGGAATCGTAAACGTTTTATTTCTTTGTATCTGTTACTTGCATTATGTTTTATTTTTTTTTTCTTGTCTAACATTTCAAATCGCGAGTGAAAAGTGTAAGACAGAACAGAATCTTTTATCTTCTCCGATATTAAAGGGTTGGTACGCCCGAGAGGTTTGACGCATTCGAAGAGTAGACCTTTCGTGTGTAGTCGAACTCAGGCAGCTTTGCATTCTTATATATACGCTCAGGCTTCAAAACACTTGCGAGAAACGCGTCGTCCGTTCGCCATCTAGTGGTATCATACGAAACACTGATGCCTAATTCTCCGCTAGATGACGAACGGACGGAGCGTTTCTCGCAAGTGTTTTGAAGCCTGAAGAATGCAAAGTTTTCCTGTGTTCGACTACACGCGAGGGGTCTACTCTTTGAATGTGTCAAACCTCTTGGGTTTACCAACCCTTTAATATTGAAGAAGATAAAAGAATCTGTTCTGGCTTATTCTTTTGACTCGGAGTTTGAAATGTTAGACAAGAAAAAAACTAAAAGTAAAAATGTCTAGCTGACAATAAAAAAAATTCCATAACAACTTTCAGCATAGCATAGCGTGCCACCATTATGCTGCCACCGTGCTGCATTTATCATTTAAAAAATTGTATAAAAATGACACCATAGTAACAGAATGACGTTCATACCTCAGACGTTCACACCACAACATGGAACAATTATGGCACCATGGAGACATGATCTGAGTTTACAGCATGGCGACAGTGGAATGCCACTAAGCCTGCACGGTACGGTATGCCGTCACATAATAGCTCAATTCGGACGTACATCGCTACGTTAATTCCGACATCATGCCGTTGTGTGACGCGTTGATGCTGTCACAGTGACACGATAGGATACTTCCACGGCACGTTTGTCTATCTGGGCATTGAATAAAATAAATGGTAATGTTTGATTAATATTGTGTTTTTATTTATTTTGGTTATTTTTAAACAAGCATTGTTACTCACAGCATTTAATTTATGGATGACATTTCAAAAAATTCTATTCAATTGGAAAAAGTAACACCATCTTCTAAAATTTACAAGATTATTATGATTATTATTATTTTTTACATTAAATGCCCGACCGGCCCCGTAGGGCTCCGACTCACCTACAGGACGGGCGGGTTAATAAAAATCATTCTGCTTTTCTGCTTCTCTAATCCGGACATAAGCAGTCAGGACAGTCCAGAAACGTGTGACCTAAGTACACGGAGCGAGCAGGCGGGGATCGTCTTGATGAATATTATTATTATTGTCATTATATGTATACAGTTAATATTAACTGCTGTGCGAAGAATTGCGAATGTTTACACCACACTACAATAATGAAATAACGAAGTAGCAATTTCTAAAGTATAACTTTACAATGCCATATTATATTCGGATAAACCTGCGTGCGCAGCTACAGTGACGTATGTGGCCTACAGTTTGGTTTTGCACTGGTTCAGACAAGCAGGGAGGCTGCTAACCATGCAAAGCAAACACCAAGCAAACACTTTTTTTTAAAATCTTCTTTATATTTATCCTTATAAATAATGACAAGTATAAACTCAAAAAAGAGATCATTTATGAAAAATATTCACTTCGCGCGCTTGTCGAGTATTTTATCGAGATACGTTATTTATGAAGATATATATATTTTATAAAGAACCGCGAAGGAAATCAGATGAAACTACCCGCGCAGAAAAAAGTAGTCCAGGATGGAGTCCCGGATGGAGTCCAGAATGGAGTCCCGGATGGAATCTTGGTAGTCCAGGATGGAGTCCCGGATGGAGTCCAGAATGGAGTCCCGGATGGAATCTTGGTAGTCCAGGATGGAGTCCCGGATGGAATCTTGGCAGTCCAGGATGGAGTACCGGATGGAGTCTTAGATGGTGTCCGCCGACTCCGGCTTTTAATCGGATCCCGGAGTCGGAGGACTCCATCCTGGACGACCCGTGAATTTTGGCTGTCCAATGGCAGAATCCATCTTGGTGTCCATTATATACAGTCCATGCCGGACTCCATCCTGGACGACCCGTGAATCTCGGCTGTCCGATAGTAGAATCCATCCTAATGTCCATTATGGATTCTCGCCTGGACTGTCCCGCAGTCCATCCCGGACGCCATCCTCGATGGTCCGCGAATCTCGGTTGTCCGGTGGCGGAATTCATCCTGTTGTGCATTATCGATTCTCGCCTGGACTGTCTCGCATTCCATCCCGGACTTCATCCTGGATTCCATCCTGGGCTCCATCCTGGACGATCCGGGTGTCCATCTTGGGCACCTTGGTGTCCAGACGATCCATGTTGGACCACTCTTATTACGTGAACGGCGAATAAGCCTCTCGTGTGTAGTCGAACTCAAAACAGCTTTCCAGTCTTATATACGCTCAGGCTTTAAGTCACTTGCGAGAAACGCTTGGACCACTCGCCATCTAGCGGAGCATTGTGTATCCGTGTTTCGCTTGATGCCACTAGATGGCAAACAGACGCACCGTTTCTCGGAAGTGACTTGAAGCATGAGTGTATATAAGACTAGAAAGCTGTCCTGAGTTTGACTACATACGAGGGGTCTACCCTCCGTTAACGTAGTAAGAGTGGTCCAAAATGGATCGTCTGGACACCAAGGTGCCCAAGGTGGGCGCGGTCTGGTCCTGGTGTCAACCTCCTAGTGGACACCCGGATCGTCCAGGTTGGAGTCCAGGGTGGATTCTTCCGTCGGACAGCTGAGATTCCATGGATCGTCCAGGATGGAGTCCGGGATGGACTGTAAGACAGCATGGGGGAGAATCCACAATGGACACCAGGATGGATTCTTCCATTGGACAGCCGAGATTCACGGGTCGCCCAGGACGGAGTTCAGGATGGACTGTAAAACAGTCCAGGTGAGAATCCATAATGGACACCAGGATGGATTCTCCCATTGGACAGCCGAGATTGGCGGATCGTCCAGAATGGAGTCCGAGATGGACTGTAAGGCAGTCCAGGTGAGAATCCATATTGGACACCAGGATGGATTCTGCCATTGGACAGCCGAGATTCACGGGTCGTCCAGGATGGAGTCCGCCGACTCCGGGACCCGATTAAAAGCCGGAGTCGGCGGACACCATCTGAGACTCCATTCGGTACTCCAACCTGGACTGTCAAGATTCCATCCGGGACTCCATCCTGGACTCCATCCTGGACTACTTTTTTCTGCGCGGGTAGATGTAGGATTACATTTCTGCGCATCATTATGCAACAATTAAGCACAGGGTTTTTTCGTGGTAAAAAGAGAAGGATTCCCATCAATTTCAAACATTTTATAAAATATTTTGTAAATCAGTTAGTGACTTTGTTATAATCCTGGCAAACTGTGTCACCGTAGTGTTAACCGAAAATAACTGAAGTTAATCGACTTTTTAACCGAGAAAAGATAAGTCTCGATTAGCCTGTTTCACCGGCTTTAACCGACAATTTAACCGATTAAAAACGATTCATTCGGTTAAATTGTCAGTTAAAATCGGTTGAATTCACCAATCAAAATCGATTTTTTTGGAAATTCGGTAAGAATATCGGTTACTATTGGTTAATTCACCAGTAAAAATCGCTTAAAAAATAACAATCTCGGTTAAAAGTTCAGTTAAACTGGGTGAAACAGGGGCTAATCGAGACTGGTTAAAACACCGGTTTAAAAGTCGGTGGCACTGTTTGCCAGGGAAGAGCCTTTGAAAAAACTTCCTCTGCTTCACTAGTGTTGAATGATAATGCGAAGAAAAAAAAGCCATTACAAAGAGCAATTCTATAACTCGTAAGTTGTAAGCACCTACAATATCTATTAAAAATTCGGAAACGCGCGCGCCCGGAAACTGCAGATGACAACAAGCCGATTGGAAGTCGCACAAAGGTGCTGGCAGAGAGCACCTTTGTGCGACTTTATCCCGTGCCCGTGTTTATATACAAGTAAATACATATCTTCAGCTCGCGCGCTATAACATTTTTCGTACTTTTGTCAAGAATAAAAGAAGGCAACAAAAAATGGCTCATTAAGAGAAAACCTTTTTATTAAATTACGAGCAGACGGGGCGGTTGTTGTGCGCGTTGTACGAATTCCACAACCGTCTGGAATCTGGCAGAAAACTTCTGTCGTGGCAGGTCCAGACGATTGTGGATAAAATTTACAGGACGCAGCCTAGTAAAAAAAGAACAGAATACATAAGAGTTCTCACAGGTGCCTAAAGCACTTTCATAGTCCAATGGTCCCGCGAAATATGGACTACCAGCATTGGTCTGCGTTCACTGGCCGAGTAAAGGCTTCCGGCATTGGCCGAGTAATGGCTAGGAACCGTTGGCTGCTACTATTGGTAGTACTCCGAACCAGTGCTGGATCCCAACATAGGTAAATGTTCACTGGCCGAGTACAGGCTATCAGCAGTGTGCCAGTGTTGGGGACAATTGTCTTAGTTTCAATCGATTTCTCACGCATGTCAGCCAGTCTTGGGCAGACATGGGTCATTACCCTCATGCCAATGATTAACTTAAACTTAATATCGCGCACCGTCGGTACGTGAACGATGACCAGCAAAAAACAACATATTTCCTTTCCTACGATTTCAACAAGCCGGCCTGACATGGCCGCAATATTAGCTTGAGTTTGGGAGCTTGTTACCGAAACGTGCGTGCCGGCCTAAATATAAGACTGTGAGCTACATACGACCGCATACTGTTCAACTACTATTCTTGCTGTATGTACTTGTACTTGTATTCCAAATTTGTTAAGAAGGCGAATATGTCAGTACCGAAAAAAGGATGCATTCTTCTTAACCGAATAGAACATACCAATTGAGGTAAAACTCGAACACTGTTCATTACTCATTCCTAGTTTCTACTTGCAAATCTTGCATGAGTGCATAACTAGCAAGATATGATACCGCATGCAGCGATATTGCAGGAAAATTTCCAGTGATATGTTAGTGAAAGCCAAACACCGAAATATAATTTTAGTCGAGAAGCTACATTGAAAACGTCGCGGATACATGTGTGTGGCACACTGAGAAAAACAAATGTGATAATTTGCTAAATATAGTATGTTCTACTATACAAATAATGAATCGTGCCGTAATTTAGTTGCTGGATACATTATTTATTACTACAGCAATCATAAAAACATTGTTGTTCTCTCAGGGAAACGAGTGTATAGTACAATTAACCATACATTTTTCTGGGTGCATTTACCCGTATAGGGGCTCACAATTGGCCGAGCATTGGGCCGGTGCTGGCGGCCAGCCTTCCAGCAACGGCGCGGCGATGGTAACCAGCACTGGTGCAGCACCGACTTGACTGCTGTATGATAACTTCGGCCCAGTACTGGTAGTTGTGCATGGCCGGGTATTGGGGGCCAATGCGGGACAGGAATGGTAACAAACACGGCCAGTATCGGGCAAGTAACGGCGGGAAATATTCAGTATAATCAATTTAGTAATTAATTATTCATTTAAAAAGATATATTTCCTAACGGACGCGTTAAATCGTCCGCGGATACAATTTCTTCGATAGCTTTTGGGAAAGTGATGTTGGCGGGATTTGAACCTACGACCTATACGACCTACCTAAACTACCTAATCAGCACGCTGACCACTAGACCAAACCGACTATGTGGCTTTATTATACTTTAAGTCCATAATAGTTGCATCTAGGATAACAATCACAGGGACATCAAATGGATTTGGATAAAATTTGGTACACGGATATTTTTGAAGCCACTGTTTATAGAACTTAAATCTGAATTTAGAAATTCAAAATGGAGGACCCAATATGGCCGGCCAAATGACAATAAATTACATAATTTGTATGAAACACAAAACAGAGAGCCTTTTTGAATCCAATATGGCGGCTAATATATAAAAAGTGACTTCATTTTGATAAAATTGAGTACTCAGGCTTCTTAAGATAATTCATTACTAATCTAAACTCGAAAATAAAGGATAAAAAATGGCCGATACAAAAAATTCCAAGTGCAAAATCTTGTTTAAATGGTAGGAAAGGAACTGCCCACGACTGGCTAACATATGTGAGAAACGTATTGGAAGTAAGACAATGGTCCCCACACTGGCACACTCCTGATAGCCTCTACTCGGCCAGTGAACATTGGCCTATGTTGGGAGCCAGCACTGGTTCGGAGTTTAACCAAGACTGGCAGCCAACGGTTCGTAGCCATTATACTTGGCCAATGCTGGGCAAAGTTACACTGTTACACTGGGAGTCAGTACTGGTTTAGAGTTTAACCAATACTGGCAACCAACGGTTGATAGCTCTTACTTGGCCAACCATTGGGCCTATTGTCATTGCTGGCGTTTCCTATATGGGGTATTTCTCAGTGCAGGCTTACAAAACTCAAACCGCTGTATCTCAAGAACGGCTTTAACAATCAAGCTGAAATTTGTTACATTCGTAGAGCAGCAACGCCCCTTCTTCCTATGTATGAATTTATTTTAAGTAATTGAAACGTTTTATCAGATTTTATAAGACTGAATTTTTCGAAATATGTCTGTATGTTCTCTAACTGCCACAGTTTTTGAGCTTGTCAGCTAAATAGTTCTTGACAAATAACCCAGATAGACAAACGTGCCGTGGAAGTATCCTATCGTGTCACTGTGACAGCATAAACGCGTCACACAACGGCATGCTATGTCGGAATTAACGTAGCGATGTACGTCCGAATTGAGCTATTATGTGACGGCATACCGTGCCGTGCAGGCTTAGTGGCATTCCACTGTCGCCATGCTGTAAACTCAGATCATGTCTCCATGGTGTGCCATAACTGGTCCATGTCGTGGTGTGAACGTCTGAGGTGTGAACGTCATTCTGTTACTATGGTGTAATTTTTATACAATTTTTAAAATGATAAATGCAGCACGGTGGCAGCATAATGGTCGCACGCTATGCTGTGCTGAAAGTCGTTATGGATATTTTTTTATTGTCAGCTAGACATTTTTAGTTTTAGTTTTTTTCTTGTCTAACATTTCAAATTCCGAGTCAAAAGAATAAGGCAGAACAGGTTCTTTTATCTTCTTCAATATTAAAGGGTTGGTAAACCCAAGAGGTTTGACACATTCAAAGAGTAGACCCCTCGTGTGTAGTCGAACGCAGGAAAACTTTGCATTCTTATATATACGCTCAGGCTTCAAAACACTTGCGAGAAACACTCCGTCCGTTTGCCATCTAGCGGAGAATTAGGCACCAGTGTTTCGTATGATACCACTAGATGGCGAACGGACGACGCATTTCTCGCAAGTGTTTTGAAGCCTGAGCGTATATATAAGAATGCAAAGCTGCCTGAGTTCGACTACACACGAAGGGTCTACTCTTCGAATGTGTCAAACCTCTCGGGCGTACCAACTCTTTAATATCGGAGAAGATAAAAGATTCTGTTCTGTCTTACACTTTTGACTCGCGATTTGAAGTGTTAGACAAGAAAAAAACTAAAACATAATGCAAGTAACAGATACAAAGAAATAAAACGCTTACGATTCCTAACTGACAGTCAAGATCGATAACGATTTTTAGCACAGCATGGTATGCCACCATTATGCTGTCACCGTGCTGCAATTACCATCCCAAATATTCTGCAAAAATGGCACCATAGTAACAGAATGACGTTCACACCTCAGACACTCAGTGATACGACATGGAGCAATTATGGCACCATAGAGACACGATCTGAACTTGAAGCATGGCGACATTGTAGTGCCACTAGTGCACCATGCCATAATATTTAAGTACCACAAATATGGCTTTGCCTTGGCGTCATGAAAAGATGGCACGGTATGCCGTCACATAATAGCTCAATTCAGACGTACATCGCTACGTTAATTCCGACATAGCATCGGTTGTGTGACGCGTTTACGCTGTTCCTGTGCAACCAAATGTCTATCTGGGTAAAGTAATGAAAAATGACGGTCCGTATTGAATTTGAGCTAAATTCATAAAGCCGTTCAGATATTATAGAATTATGTATTTTCGAAAAGTTTATGTTCTAATTCAAGTTAACTTCGCCCCCCTCCCCCCCCGGCTCAAGTCTTCTGCAAGGACGAATTAATATCCAACTGTAGTATATATCGAATTTGGTGAAGATCGGTAAGGCGGTTCGGATTTTATAGGATTTTGAACTTTCGAAAAATTGACGTTGTCGTTATAATTTAAGTCAACTTCGACTGATTCAGCAAATTTTATACGAGATACGGAATTTAAATTTGGTGCACATATGGATTAACATGAAACAAAGTTGAGGTACAAATTTAACATGAATCGATCGAGCGGTTCAAATTTTATGACATTTGGAATTTTTAGAAAGACGTCTTTTGAGACAAAACAAGCCTGCAAAGTAGAACCCTCCAAATTGCTTCCTCATTTTTTTTTTTTTTTTGCTTTTTACAAAGCTTCCTCTATGAGGAAGCCAAAATCGGACGATATACTTTTTTATAGAGGTAGCTTTGTAAAAAGCAAAAAATAATGAGAAAGTAATTTGCAAGGCTCTACTTTTTTATATTTCTACGGATTGTTTATGTGGAGATCGTGCAATTAAATTATTGCAAACTGCAAAGAAAACATTGAGGAAGCTCTATGCAAAAATTCAGCTACCTGTTCTTCACCGTTAATTAACAATTAGCAATTATGTGAGTCGAGATCCAGATTTTCTAAACTTGCATTGCGGCGTCTTTGTTGAATATTTCCGCGTGACCATACCACATTCCCTGTCGGGCCTATCCCCTCCAATGTTTTAACCGTCTGACACTCGACCCTCTTTAATCTCTTTTCTTACTATCCTCAATTACTCGGCAATTTGTTTAACACCAGCAAACGACGAAGATCTGAGAAAATTATATCCAAAGCAATTGTGCCTCGCTCCATGAGACATGCATTAATTGACCGACCAATTGTAGTGAGAGAGCTAAAGATAATACTGAATTCTGCTACTGGGGCGCGTTGCTCAATGTCTCCCACGATGTTAAAATTATCTATTGGTCGACACTCCAAACGCAAGCTTTAAGCATGCTCGAGCGTTACGTATACAGTATGAGCGTGTTTTGAGGTCGTACACGTGTTTTTGTATAAGCTCGATTCAGTGTCCAGCGAAATTACGTAATTGCCTTATTCTCTGGTTCTTTATCGTAGACTGAGAGATTTATCAAATAAACATATATACTTAGTGGTGGTTAAACAGTAATCCGTGTGTCATGCGCTATGTTTTTATCTTGTATTCACCTATCTACTCGAGCTTTCGAAATGCGATAAGGCAGGTGGCGCAGTGATTCGAGTTCGTGACGAGTTCGAAGTGCTCGACTAGTTAGTTTTGGCTAGACAACGTTTCAGTGAGAGACGTATTACAACTGATCAAAGTGATGCCGGAAATCTACAAGTATAGTGCGGAATTATTGGGATGGCAGAGAAAACCGGGGCCAGTTAGAGTCTGGCGAGTGGTTGAGGGTAGAAAGAAGAATGAAGATGGAAAATCTCTGAGATTTTCTATTCAAGAAATTCCAGAGGATCGACAAATCGATGTTATGAATTTGATGTTGACAAACTTCCTGAGGGATGAGCCTATATGTCGTAGCCATAGTAAGTGTTGACAGAAGATATCATCTACTTAAGTAATTTTTAGTGATTTCAAATAAATTTTAATAGAAATCATCTACTACAGTTATTTTGTTCAGAAATATTTTTAAAAATATTGGCAATTGTTTAACCTTCAACAATATTTGTGAACGTTAAGTTGACAATATTGCAATCAAATATTTGTGATTATTTTTCCCATCGAAATTCCGGCCAATAGAAACGACGCATTTGGCCTCATGTGGGGAACCTAGTCGATTTTATTTCGAATATTTCCTAACAAGTTGCTAAGCAATAAAAACAATTTCAGAACCACTTTTAACCTGAGAATTCTTTACATCTGTCAAACTTCTAACGAGAACTAGAACGTGAACTGAAGAATGAGCCGAAATTCCGATAGAAAAAACAATCCGACAAATACCCCTCGAGCTTCAAAATTAATCGTGTATTTCCCTCAAAATTCCCTGCATACAAACAATCGTGTCAAGTTTTGCAGAAAATTCCCTCGCGCAAGCGCTCGGGATTTTTTACCCTGCAAAACTTGACACTCTTGTTTGTATGCAACGAAGTTATCGGGAAATACCCGATAATTTTGAAGGTCTTGGAGTATTACTACTGAATATTCGAATGGAAGCTTATGGAAATATTCCTGTGCAATGAAATATTCGAAATATTCGAAATATTCCTGCAATATTCAGGCAATATTATGTGTTATGTGGGAGTAATGCTACACGGAAAAAACGGCTTCGTTGGGTCAACTAACTATTTATTAGTTGAGTGAAAATTTGTTGTCACAACCATCCGGTTGGTCGGTGTAACGACCTGGTATTAGTCACATTTATCATTCCGACTTAGTTGACTTAAATAGGTCATACAACGAATGTTATTCGTGTTCCAACTAAGTAAGATAGTTGGGGCCAGAATAGTAGTTGGCCCAACTAATTATTTAGTTCGACCAACGATCAGAGCCAACCACCTGAAAATAGTTGCCCTAACCAAAAAATCGTCTATCTCTCAGAACACTAAGTCGCTTGGTTGGGTCCAACTACTTTTTTCGTTAACATAACAAAGTTGTTTTTTCCGTGTAACGATTCGAATGGCAGTCCCAACAATTTCAATGGTAGCACCAACGGTATGCTCAATTTGCCCCATGTTTTACATTACTCGACACACTGTATCCAACTATCCGACACATTGTGTCATTCGGCGATTTGAGAAAAATCTAATTATTAAGGAGGGTCGAGGTCCCCTTTTTTTGAGGGGATAGGCCCGGCAGAGACATATATAGTGCGACAGAGACGTCGCTACGCAAGTTTAAGTAATCTTTATCTCGAGCCACGTAATTCATTATTGTTAATTAACGGTGAAGAACAAGTATCTGAATTTTTGCATAGAACATCATAAATATATTCTTTATAGTTTACAATAACTTAATTGCACGGTATCCGCTTAAACTATCCTTAGAAATATAAAAATTCATTGTTCATTCTCAATCTGCCATAAGAAGTAATGTTAAATGGTATAAACATAATGTTAGTGGTGCCGTGGCCGAATTGTATATGATTTCGATGGCTATTTCTGCCAATAGCCGACAAACCATCGAAATCTTAAATGGTATATAAATTAAAAAATGTTATTTCTTGAAAACCATGAAGATAAATTTACTCTAATTTTACAGTTGAACTCATGTCCTCCATATCAATGGGTATTAAAAAACCAGTATCTATTTCTTGTTACTGTTTTTACGCTCGACCTTCCTTAAAATATCTACGATCTTTTTTCAGTCATGTTTTCAGCTGTTTTGTATACCTAAAGGTCCACAGTAATCGAGTATGAATGGTGTTTTTTTATTACACTACGGCACTAAGAGAAAAAATTCACTGAAAAACAGCGACACATTGGGCCCCACTCTCCCCTACATTACATTGGCCAAAGGGCGTAGGGCAACAAAGGAAAAACCTGTGGCGAATGATAAAATGGTTGTTAAGTTTCACTGTGTTAAAAATAATCGCATTTCACTAAGATATATCCATCAGGATTACAGGTATGCACATATCCGCTTACAGCTACGATTACAGGTGTACATATATCCGGTTGAAGCTACGATTACAGGTGCACATATATTCGCATGGAGCTCGATTACAGGTATAAATATATCCGCATGGAGCTACGATTGCAGGTATACATACATCCGCTTGAACCTACGTCACGCTCGAATATTTTGATTTTCAACAGACCTGTGGCTTCAGCATTCCAACCCTCAACCTACCGATTTCTTATTTCAAAGGCGAACACATCTGTAACCACACAATGCCAGATCATGTTACATTCGTTATATCTGGCAATATTAAATTATTCGTATACTAAAATATTGCGTTTGTCTTATTAGGCGAGTTGTTTTGTGCAGTGAGAAAAAAACGCATTTAGAAATATCTTCCAGTATTATCATATCCGAGTTGATTAACGTTTGAAAATGACCCTGAAAGTATCTGCACTCATCTTTAGCACGACGTAGCGTCCTTAATTTTTATCGTACGAGAGTCACCCAAGGCTTATCTTTTTCGTCTTGAAATTCTCTAGATGCCGTTATTTTTAGTCTTTTTTTATCGATCTTTTTTTGAGTGTTACAAGCAAAAAAGTGCAGATGTAACTTTTGACATGACGTAGCTCCCTTAATTTTTATCCTACGAGAGTCAACCAGGGCTTCACTTCTTCGTTTTAAAATTCTCTAGATGCCGCTATTTTTAGATTTTTTTTATCGAGAAAATTGTAAATGTAGCATTTGACACGGTATAGCTCCTTTAATTTTCATCGTACGAGAGTCACCTAGGGCTTATCTTTTTTGTAATGAAATTCTCTAAATGTCGCTATTTTTAGTTTTTTTGATTAATCTTTTTTTGAGTGATACAAGCAAAAAAGTGCAGATGTAACCTTTGACATGACGTAGCTCCCTTAATTTCAAGACGAAAAAAATAAGCCGTAAGTGACCCCCGTACGATCAAAATTAAGGGCGCTATGCCGTGTCAACTGCTACATATGCAATTTTCTCGATTAAAAAATCTAAAAATAGCAGCATTTAGAGAATTTTAAAACGAAAAAGTGAAGACCTGGTTGACTCTCCTAGGATAAAAATTAAGGGAGCTACGCCATGTCAAAGGTTACATCTGCATCTTTTTGCTTGTATCACGGAAAAAAATAGATTTAAAAAAAAACTAAAAATAACAGCATCTAGAGAATTTCAAGACGAAAAAAATAAGCCGTAAGTGACCCCCGTACGATCAAAATTAAGGATGCGCCATCATGTCAAAGGTTACATCTGTACTTTTTTTTGCTTGTATTACCAAATAAAAGGTCGATAAAAAAAAACTAAAAATAACGGCATCTAGAGAATTTCAAGACAAAAAAAATACGCCGTAAGTGACCCCCGTACGATCAAAATTATGCCGTGTCAACTGCTACATATACAATTTTCTCGATAAAAAAATCTAAAAATAGAGGCATCTAGAGAATTTTAAAACGAAAAAGTGACGCCCTGGTTGACTCTCGTAGGATAAAAATTAAGGGAGCTACGTCATGTCAAGCGTTACATCTGCACTTTCTTACTTGTATCACTCAAAAAAAGATCGATAAAAAAAACTAAAAATAACGGCATCTAGAGAATTTCAAGATGAAAAAGATAAGCTCTGGGTGACTCTCGTACGATAAAAATTAAGGACGCTACGTCGTGCTAAAGATGAGTGCAGATATTTTCAGGGTCATTATGTTTAGTGATATCTACAGTATCTACGTATCTATGAAAAAATTACTGCGGAAAAAATGGACGGGCAAATAATGGCCGATTGTGGCAATCAGCTACGTTCACGTGAAGCCCCTTTATTCGTGCTGTGTTTGGCCGTGGCCAGACATTGGAAACGACGTGTTCGGGTTTCATGAATTTGCCAGATTCTTTAGAATTGTATTAGGACGAAAATTTTTCAGAATTGTAGAACCACGGGGGATGTCGCGGATAATCCAAATTTTTGGAAAAAAGTAGATGATTAAAAGAACCTATAATACATGAACACAAATGCTAAGGTATTACGCTCAGACGTGGAGAATTTTCAATTCTCTCTCGTTTTTATGAGACTCAGATGGAGCTTGAAAAATGTACAGTAACATACCCGAACAGACAATATACAGTAGAACCTGGATTAAGGGGATGCTGTTATAGATTTTTTTACCGACTTTGGTCGGTAAAATTAGGCGATTTCGTAGTATACACTATTCATCGAAAATATGCTACAAATATACGTCAAATTTTGCAGGGATGTAATAAAAACATTTATGCTTGGGTGTCCGGTCGAATTACTGTTCAAAACATACAAGAAATGTAAGAAATTGTATATTACTGAACCTCTCAAAAACCATTATGGCCGCTCGAAATGTCAACCAAAATGGTCCTTTAAGGTAAACGTTTGTGGAACTCGGATGTGTTAAATCAGACCGGACACCGATTCTTTGATTATTCCTGAATCTTCCAAAACCGTCGGAATGTCGATTACACAAACCAAATCCACGAATAGTGTATACTACGATTGCAAAGACTGTTTGCTTTTCGCACAGGCTCAGAGCTGGTAAAGAGCATTAATATAGTTCCATCATTAGGAGACAGGTGGCGCTGACGTAGTCTGTTTACTTTTGGCAAAAGCTCCGAGCCTCTGCAATTCGATCGTAGTATACACTATATATGAATTTGGCTTGTGTAATTAAGATTCTGGATGGTTTTGGAATATTTAGAAATCATCGCAGAATTGACGTCCGCTCTGATTGTACATATCTAATTTCCAGAAACAATTATATCTTACAGCAAAGGTCTGTTGACATATGGTGTGCGGCCATTTTGCTTTCAGTATCTTTTGCCAAAAGTAAGCAGACTACTCGGCGCCACCTGTGTCCTAATCGGGAAACTTACCGACCAAAGTCGGTATCAAAATCTACTCCAGCATCCCCTTAACCGGAATGCTCGGGACCGAAGAATTTCCGGATAATCGAAATCACGGTTCTTCCGAACGAAACGGAAAAAGTGCACATATCAATAGTGGCTAATGTTATAACTTTACTCTGACTATAGTTACAATGAGATTTGGTACAATTTATACTTAATTCTTGAATAATGTACACTAGTGTATAAAGCTTTCAGTGTTTTTTAACGTTAAGCTACACACAGAAAAGGAAAAGTTGGGTCAACCAAATTCAGCGGTCACCGGGTGTTAAATAAAAATTTAGTTACAGCAACGAAATATTTTGTTTCTTCAACTATTTCTCGGTTCGGCAGACCAACAGGTATTTAAGTTGAGAACATTTTTTGCTGACTAAAAAATCTTGACAGCCGGTGGCCGCTTGCTTTGGTGAACCAACAAATCTCTTTTCTCAGTACAGGGTATTTTTTTAAGTGAGTGATTTTCGTTTGATTCTTGTACTTCTGCGATTTTTGTCCATTACCTGTTCCATTTTTCTGAAATGCAAGTAATCGATGAAATCGCTTCCTTCCTGCTGTCCGACATAGTCAAGGAGAATATCAATCTACAATGTTTCTACGCGCCATGACTGACGAGTTTCGCATTTGAACATGTTTTTGTAACTCTCGCAACCGTAACAGGTAAAAAAAACCTTGGAAACTGTACGGTTAATCCGATCGCGGTTAATCGGGGTTCTACTGTACAAACATTCATCTGGACTAACGTTACAATGCTTTTATTCATGCGGACCACATTTTGAACTAGTAATATTATATCATATTATAAGATAAGAAATGTTAGAGACAATTAAAAAAGCATAAAATTGTCAGTGGGACGCTCGTGTGGGGGGGGGGGGGGCAAGCCATTTTTTCTGTGAATTTTTTGTCTAAGGATATTTTAATCGAGCGACAGTTTTCAGTCCAATGAACCAATCTATTGTTTAGTTATAAAAGATTCACTTTTACTGACTCACACAAATTTTGAGGATAGTAATATGAAAAAAAGTTCAAAAAAAGTTTTGGGAACTAAGTCGTACAACATTTTTCACGAAAACAAAGCTTTTTCTATACGACAAAAAAGTAATAAAAAATGTGTTACACATGTAATTACGGTTTGGCTTAAATGAAAAATCATCAATATTATATTCTATTTAAACAAATAACTTACAGTACACGACAATAGTTTTAAATAAGGATAACTTAATTGCAATAATATAATTACGCCAACAAAACAACTTATATTGACGACATTTTTTAAGATTGAATCATCCGATATTCATAATGACGTCAACAAAAAATTATTCGAACAAATAATAAATTAACGGTAAACCATGTTTGCTATTATCACATTCGAATTTAATACAATATTTAATAACAAATTCGTATACTTATTTTGTTGAATATACAGTAATGGTCTTGTTTTGATAAATCAATTACTGACACAGTACTTCGATTTTGCCATTAAATCTATATCTTGCAATTTCATCATTTTTTAACTCAGTGTGGAATTTTCATGTCAATATACATAATTTCAATACAATAAGCGAATACTGAAATCTTCAAGTTCTCGCCTTTAACATGAAAACAAATTCTCAATATGGTTTAATAATTTTTAAACGTCGGACCGAGCAACAGTATTGTGCATAGTAACACTTTTAATGGATTTAATACTAATACATGTTACTCTGCATTGCAGGGGTCTGCGATAATCCGGTCGCTATGGAGGATTTCCGTAAATTATGGAGTTTCGCTCTTGGACAGGGCATCACTGTTGGAGCCTTTCTTATTGAAGAGAATAATCCGAAGCCTATATTAGCTGGTGTAAACATGACACTAGTTCACAGTGAAGCTTCCTACAACGGTTTGATGACGGGAGTAGACGTAAGATGCTTAGAAAATAAAAGTATTGTAATTGTATTTTGTTTGTTTTTATCTACGTATACTTGTGTCACGATTTTACATAGCCCCTCCCGTCTACCCCATTCGTTTCGTTTTCTTTCTTGGAAAGTCCTCACTCTTTTCCTCGAGAATACTCCGGAAGAAAGAGATTCCTCTCGCTATTGCGACCGTTCGTAATGACATAAAACTAACGGAAGAAGAAGTTCCTTTTGCAATATTGCAGACAGCTGCAGAATACTCATGTAGGGTCACATAATCGGCCCAGCATTGACTGAGTGATGGCGACCATTGTCGTGGTAATGGGAAGCGAATGGCATCCAACACTAGCTCATTGCTCGATAAATACTGGGTGATAAGTTGGACTCAGTACTTGCCGAGTGATGACGACCATTGCCCTGATAATGGCACGGGAATAGCATCCAGCACTGGCTCATTGCTGAATAAGTACTGTATGATAACTTGGGCCTGATTTCCTTTTTTCTTCTTCATTAATAGTCAAGGAATAATATTATTAACATTCTTTAGCAGATCGAACAACCCAAAAAAACCGTATTTCCAATCCGATCGTATTGAGCCACAAATCCAACCGATAATTCTTGTCAATCCAACCGAAAAACCAACCGAGCTTTCAATAGCTCGCAGCTTGCGAATAGGTTGGTCCACGGGTTGTTGAGACGCAAGTCCAACCGGAAGGAATTTTGTCCAACCTTGCGAGGAATTCCTCGCAAGAAGCATCGCATGGGTTGGTCTCAGGGTTGTGCAGGATTTTGCCAACCGGAATACCAACCGGCGCAGAAAGCAGCGACCGATTGGTCCCTGGGTTGTGGTACCCCAGATCCAACCAGAATTCCGACTGTCACAAGAAGCACCGATCGGTTGGTCCCTGGATTGTGCAAACCCAGGTCCAACCGGATTTGCTAGCAGTTCAAGCCACCCTTGGAATCCACGGTCCTGAATTTTTTTGTGCCATGATTTCTTTCAGTAATCGTGGGTAAAATCACGGTCCTGCTGGGAATTTTCTTGTACCCTAGTGTATGTTGTACGCTACAGTATAAACGACCCACGTCGATACATGGGCGAACGGCGTCTTACGACAGTTTGTACTTATACATGGAACGACGAACAATCACTTGCGAGAAACGTTTCGGGTTATTCGCCATCTAGCGGAGCTAAGCCGGGTTTCCGCGTGATAAAAGGGAGGGGGTCCACCTCTTCACCATCGCGATCGCGCGTGCACCCGAAGTTAGCCCGCTAGATGGCGAATAAGCCAAAAAGTTTCTCGCAAGTGATTGTTTACCGTTTCATGTATAAGTACTAGGGCTGTTCAAAAAAACATAATTTTCTTATAATCGGTTGCTCCTGAAATGCTGTATTGATTATCACAAAAAAAAATGTTTTCGCGAAAGCTGGCAGTTGTGCGATGATATTAAGTACTGCCGCATCAAGGCCAAAATTCATGAAAAGCGGCGATTTTTATAATTTTTTTTTTTTTTACGTGGTGAAGCGCTCATGGAGATTGTGGTTGCTTTCGTTAGACTATGAAATTGTGTAAAGGCAGAAACATGTTCGATAATGTTTAGTACTGCCGCATCGACATTGAAGTTACCAAAATCAAAAAATTAAATTCTTTAAAACATTGAAATATTCGTCTACTCATCAACTATTTCATGCGATTCCAAATGAAAAAATGGCTCTTGAAACGGGAGTCATATATGGTCATAATCATGATGATGATAAGCGATTTTCGAATTTTGGGAAACTGCGATATCGATGCGGCAATATTAAATTTGATCATACAGGACTCCCGTTTCATGAGCCATTTTGTCATTTGAAAACGCGCGAAATAGTCGATGAGCAGATGAATATTTCAATGTTTTAAAGGATTCCATTTTTTATTTTGTTAACTTCAATGTCGATGCGGCAGTACTAAATATTATCGAACATGTTTCTGCCTTTACACAATTTCATAGTCTATCGAAAGCAACCACAATCTCCATGAGCGCTTCACCAAATAAAAAAAAATGTCTAAAAATCGCTGTTTTTAATTAATTCTGACCTTGATGCGGCAGTACTTAATATAATCGCACAACTCCCAGCTTTCGCGAAAACATTTTTTTTTGATAATCAACACAGCATTTCAGGAGCAACCGATTATAAAGAAATTATGTTTTTTTGAACAGCCCTAATAAGTACAGGCTATCGTAAGACGCCTTATGCACATATACTGACGTGGGTCGTTTTTATTGTCTTTTATATCCTAGCCTACAACATACGTTAGGGTATAGAAAATTTCCCTGCAGGACCGTGATATCAACAATGGTAACTAAAAGAAATCACGGCACGACGAATTCCAGGACCGCGAATTCTACGTGTGGCTTGAACTGCTAGAATACCATGTTGGGCCTGGGTTTGCACAACCCAGAGACCAACTAGTCGGTGCTTCTTGCGCCGTTTGGTATTCTGGTTGGCAAAACCCTGCACAACCCTGAAACTAACCGAGCGATACTTCTTGCGATGTTTGAAATTCCGGTTGGACTTGTGTCTCGACAACCCGTGGACCAACACCTGTTCGCAAGTTGCGAAATTTCAAACTAACCGAACTTATCGGTTGGTTTTGTGGCTCATTCCGACTAGGTTGGAAATACGGTTTTTTGGGGTTTTCACGGTTGTTTTCACGGTTGTTTTCACGGTTGTTCTATGTTGCTGTAGGTACTCGTGTATTAAATTTAATATATTAGCTGATAAATCAAAGTTCCGGCAATGTTAATTCGCAAATATTTTTTATCAGAGTGTCTGCCATTCCTACACGGGTACACGGACGGACTGATCCGACGGAAATATTTTTTTACAATAATTAAATACTTATAGTTGGTTTCTATCAGGTCAGTTCGCTAGTGCTTACTCAAAACATTCCGTCACCAAATGTTGGCGAGCCATATGCAATGGTTATAAATAAAGCTTACATATGGCTCGTAAATATAAATAAAGCTGGTGACTCGTCATTCTCATTTTTGATTGGTCTTTATGGAGGTTATACGGACTGTTCAGATCGTACATAACTAATCTAATCAAATAAATAATACAGAACTGCCCATTGGGATAATAAAATCAGTAAATGTATAATAAAATCAGAGTATTCATAATGTACAAGACAAAGTTTATATAAGATTCTAATATATATTTTTCCACTTCAGTCGCCTGTATTCCATTGGCATTTTCTACAGTAACATAACATAATATACGCATTCCGATTTTAACATTTTTGCACATTATTTTCCATCTTTGGCAAAACTTCCTTAATGAGGAAGCGAAAATAACTCATCTTACTTCCTCATGGATGTAACTTTCCTAAAAGTAAAAAATCACGTGAAAGCAATATATTTTGCAAGCTTTTTCTTCGTATATACCTTTAAAATGAATAAACATTGTAATTCTGATTCATTAGAATGTATCGATGAAAATGTATTTGTGATTCACTTTAAAAATACATTATGTAAATTACAAACACATACTGAGGGCAAGAAAATGCTACTCAAAGCTAACGTATGGAATACTTTTAAAAACACCTTTATTGTAATGAGTTAAATTTAAATAACAGATAACTTATCATTACCCAGGTCGAAAAGTTAAAAAGAACGGCAGAGCTCGAAGTCCAATAGTATATCGTGTCTTTAACTCTATTGTACTGGTGTACGACATCAGACTTTTCACTTACTGCAGTGATAAATTATTTCTTATGTAAATACGATATCTGAGTCTTAATACAAACTAAAAGCGCGATAAGCTATTATTATTTCAATTCTTCATAGAGGAAGATTCGTTTTCGTGTTTTTTTTTCTTCGCGATTTTCATGGCTTTACATTCAAAATGGTCTGACATGTGAACTCGTGAACTGGTCGACTGAATCAGCTCGAATTCGAATGCCATGTAGAGTACTAATCAATCTTTGCCTGCTATTAATTTTATAAAAATCGATAGACGCATTCCGTTTTTATGAAATTTTGAAGAGTTTGAAAAATGTCCCTCAACACTAGTGATACCGCACGAGGTTAAAATTCTCTCTTCCTCGTTTGACAGAGCTCAATTAAGATACTTTCTTGAATCGTATATATTGCGTTTACCTTTTGTTAAAATCGCCTTGCCTCGTCTCGAGAATTGACACGAGGTTCGTCTCATAGTCGATTGTATTGCGTGTCTATTATATTGCTGATGTATACAATATATAAACAAGCTTGGAAAGAATCAAAGTTTATTTTTATTTGAAATTGAGGTTTCTGAAAGGAGTTGCTCGCGTTTGTCGCACTGAGTTCTTCAAAATGTTGAGGATGCGCTTTTTGCACATGATCTTTGACTGCAGTCGTATTGCTGCTCTTCATTTCCATTTTTTTTGAGTCTTCGATTCTTCGAAGCACATTTTGCAAACAGTTTTTTTCCGAGTTTTGATTCAAATAAGAATCATAATTTTACTTTTTTTTCGCTTTTGAGTGCCGTCTATGTGTTTCTTGTTTCCCTTCATTATCGAATTTCTCAAATAATATTGTATCGCATCGATACTGTCAAATTCTCGTGATGTCACCCAAGATCTCGACACATTTTACGATGCAATCTGAATATCTCGTATTTCGTGATTGCATTCACACATATCGAGATATATTGAAGTTCAATTGTTCAATACGAGGTTTATTGACTTCATGCGCCTCGACTTGTCTCGACTTTCTTGAGGGCATCACTACTCAACACTCTAAATCAAACAAATTGTTAGCTATCAGACTGAATTTTGTATGAAGAATGAACAAAGTGATGCGACCTTTGTTTTTAAATTTAAGCACAATCGGTAACGCGTTTCGGGTTTTATGGAATGTTGAAAATGTACGTTATTGCATCGACTTCTTCAAAATTTGAACAGTGATCTTACATATCAAAATTAGTGAAGATCAGCAGAAGGGTTCGGATTTTATAGGAAATAAATTTTCTAATTATTATTTCTTGATGACTGAAATTTCTCTAAATTGCAGATTTTCGAATTTATTAAAAACAAGCATACAAAGAAGAAACTTCCTCTATGAGGAAGCCAAAATCGCTTTTATATTTCCTCATGGAGATAGTTTTGTGAGAACCGAAAAATAATATGGAAGCAATATATGTAAGGCTCCACTTAGCATCCTTGTTTTTTTATTCTGACAATTATAATTTCAGTCATTTGTTGATTTTTGAAATTAATGTTGAACTTGTGTACATCTACACAAGTTCAAGTTTCACAAGCTAAATTAGAATTAAAAAGAATTTTCCGTTCGTACCCAAATATTTCGTGGAGCAGTAGATAAAATTTCCATAAAACTTAAGATTATTAATCAAAAACATAATACTTTAATAATAGCCTTTTTATTACAGTTCTCCTGTGAAAATACTTTGCTGGTATTCAAAGCTTTTGAACAACTTGATAATGAAAAAAATACGGCCGAAACATACAACGTTGACAAGTATATAACAGCTATGGGCCTCTGCGTAGATCCTGCGTATCGGGGTCAGGGCCTTGGAAATGAGCTTCTTCTTGCTCGGTGAGATACTGCATTTCGATTTTGTCAGTCATCATTGATGCCTTCTTGCACGATTACTCTGCGTACTATAACTAAGAGTTTATACTTTTCAGAAAGGATATGTCTAAAGTTTACGATATTCAGGCGACATCAACAGTATTCACAGGACCGACATCGCAACACATTGCGGCTAAAGTGGGATTCGAGCTTCTCGCTGAGCGGGACTATGTTAATTTTAGGAAAGCGGACGGTAGCGAATACTTTCCTGGCATAGAATCAAAAACGTGCAAACTCATGGGAATGCGTCTCTAAATAAGTCTTAACTTTTTGTATTTAAAAGTTTGAATAAATAATTGAGTTATATTTTGCAATCTTTGTTTTCAATTCTCATTAGTATTCTTAATTATGCGCTAAACGTTCGTATCTTTCGTTCAATCGCGATCTTTGATGGCCTTATACGTCTATTCTCGTTCCACATTTCTAAATGACTAGGCCATCTATGTCAAATGGTTAGGACATCTCCAAAATGTGGTCGTTCAGTATATGAGAATACAGTAACGTGCGATAGCTACGTGTTTATATGCACGAAAAAGTGAACAATCGCTTGCGAGAAACGTTTCAAGTTGGTGGCCATCTAGCGGAGCTAAGCCGGGTCTCCGCACGGCAAAAGGGAGGCGGTCCACCTCTTCATCATCGCCATTGAGCGTGCACCCGTAGTTGGCCCGCTAGATGGCGTGTGAGCCGAAACGCTTCTCGCAAGTGAAACCGTTCGCCGTTCCATGTATAAGTACGGACAATCGTAGTTATCGTCCGCCCATGAACTGACGTGGGTCATTTTTACTGTGTTTGTCGGTGTACAATATACGCTAGGGTACCGAAAACTTCCCAGCCGGAACGGCAATTTCAGCCGTGATTTGGATCATGCCCAGATAGACATTTGGTGGCACAGGAACAGCATAAACGCATCACGCAACGGATGCTATGTCGGAATTAACGTAGCGATGTACGTCTGAACATCAAAGCCATATTTGTGGTACTTAAATATTATGGCGCGGTGCACTAGTGGCACTACAATGTCGCCATGCTTCAAGTTCAGATCGTGTCTCTATGGTGCCATAATTGCTCCATGTCGTATCACTGAGAGTCTGAAGTGTGAATGTCATTCTGTTACTATGGTGCCATTTTTGCAGAATATTTGGGATGGTAATTGCAGCACGGTGACAGCATAATGGTGGCACGCCATGCTGTGCTAAAAGTCGTTATCGATCTTTTTTGACTGTCAGTTAGAAATCGTAGGCGTTTTATTTCTTTGTATCTGTTACTTGCATTATGTTTTAGTTTTTTTTTTCTTGTCTAACATTTCAAATCGCGAGTCAAAAGTGTAAGACAGAACAGAATCTTTTATCTTCTCCGATATTAAAGGGTTGGTACGCCCGAGAGGTTTGACACATTCGAAGAGTAGACCCTTCGTGTGTAGTCGAACTCAGGCAGCTTTGCATTCTTATATATACGCTCAGGCTTCAAAACACTGGCGAGAAACGCGTCGTCCGTTCGCCATCTAGTGGTATCATACGAAACACTGGTGCCTAATTCTCCGCTAGATGGCGAACGGACGGAGCATTTCTCGCAAGTGTTTTGAGGCCTGAGCGTATATATAAGAATGCAAAGTTTTCCTGTGTTCGACTACACACGAGGGGTCTACTCTTTGAATGTGTCAAACCCCTTGGGTTTACCAACCCTTTAATATTGAAAAAGATAAAAGAATCTGTTCTGTCTTATTCTTTTGACTCGGAATTTGAAATGTTAGACAAGAAAAAAACTAAAACTAAAAATGTCTAGCTGACAACAAAAAAATATCCATAACGACTTTCAGCACAGCATAGCGTGCCACCATTATGCTGCCACCGTGCTGCATTTATCACTTTAAAAATTGTATAAAAATGACACCATAGTAACAGAATGACGTTCACACCTCAGACGTTCACACCACGACATGGACCAATTATGGCTCCATGGAGACATGATCTGAGTTTACAGCATGGCGATAGTAGAATGCCACTAAGCCTGCACGGCACAGTATGCCATCACATAATAGCTCAATTCGGACGTACATCGCTACGTTAATTCCGACATAGCATGCCGTTGTGTGACGCGTTTATGCTGCCACAGTGACACGATAGGATACTTCCACGGCACGTTTGTCTATCTGGGTGATTACTGGAAAAAAATCCCGGCACAACGAATTTCAGGACTGTGAGCTCAACCGTGACGTTGAGCATGACTATAAGTGAAATGACGGCAAGACGAATTCTAACACCGTGAAGTCTACCGTGATTTTCGAATTACCATGGCACTGAAAATTTCGTCGAGCTGTGATTCGGTTCGTGATTTCTACCGTTACTTATTTAAATTACAAAACGTTACGAAATTTCGATGTTTTTTCGATGATAGAAACAGCAAAACCACCGCCAGTACAGAAAAAAAACGCTCAGTGGTTGTGTGGTGAATTGCTGTACGAAAAAGTGCAGAAAACACTGAGGTGGTTTTTTGCGGTAATTTGCGGTGCTCGAACTCATTAGGGACATAAATGTGCACAAAAAAGAAAAAAGAAGCGTGCACAAAATGGATGTGCACTCGAATTGTCGGCAGACGCAACACCCCCGAGTTTGCAGCCTGAGTAGAAGCACATGCCCTGTGCATGTGTATTTGTCATTGATTAAAAATCGGCCACTCGCTCCCGTATTGCAGGCCAGGAATGAGGTCATGTCAGCAAAGTCGAGAAAAAAGAATTTTTTTTCAGGGTCATTGTCTGTTCTTTCATTTTTCTCGGCTCATATTTATCCCATCGTTAAACCAAAAAATAATATTCATATTCTTTGGTTAAACTATGGCCATATTCCTAATCAGCAGACAATACAGCGCATAAACGCTGGCGCATGCCGGTATTGTCATTTCTCGAAAAGGCATAGCAGAAAATGTGATTTAATCCGAAAACGTGTTTTTCAGGAGCGGTTTTTGCCTGTTTTCTTTCAGTGGTACAAACTACATCGAATAGACTATGGGTCAAGTTGGAGAAATAGTGCTCAATAGTTTATTGCGCGCAAAGTTCACATATGACGTGTATCATCTTCGTTTCGGTGTACTCTTTAGAACGAGAAATGAAAATTGAAAATCAGTTAATCTACAAATAAGTCCCGTCGCACAGATGGATATATTTTCGTTTATTTTTTTTATAGGACCTTCTGAGGGGCAAAGGATACAACCAGACCATCAGGATATATTTAAGGCAATCGAGAAATCATCCATACCTCAAATGAAAAATACCCGATGAAAGCCAATGGTTTTTGAAATTAGAATTTATTTTCTTTTTAATATCGTATTTGTTCACAATAAGCCTGTAGCAAATTTTGCGTAATACGCTGTATAATTAGAGTAGTCATTCGACTTCGATTTCTTTATTTCATTTGCTCTAGGAGATTGCTGTAAAGCTTCACAAGAAATGAAAAAACATTTCAGAGTTCATACAACAATGTAAGAGTTTATACAGCTGGCACTAAGTCTAAAGTCGGAAAAAGGAGGCTTAAGTTTCGAATGGTCGGACGATGATTTGCATTACTCTAGCTCGGAAGTTGTTGTGCCTAGTCATCACAGCTATAATCGCGAATCATCGTTCTTCCAGTTTCCGGTGTAATTATAGACTAGTAAGATTGAGTTATCCTCTTTAAAATGTTACAACTATATATCTGATCTTTCATCGTGGTCATTTGCATAACCCGTATATCTACAAATATCGTAAAAGACAGCCGCTGCCACCTGATCTGCATCGATGAGTACTATTTTTCAACTTCATTTGACAAATATTCAGACCTCGTGATATTGATTTGTTTAAATATCAAATATCAATTGTTTGCAGTTGACTGTAACCATTGAACATATTCAAACGTAGTCATTAATTAATATAATGGATAATTTAAATAACAATCTTCCTTTTTTTAATATAACGTTAATTATAATTTTTAGATAACTTAAACTTAATATTATCAGATAATCGCTGCGGTCTTTCATCGCTATTGTTCGTCTACTTATGACGAGTGGAAAAATTTGTAATTATTGATATTCTCGCTCGATTCTGGCATCGTAAGAGACTATTAACGCGGTTTGATTATGGAGGACTTGGTCTCTTTCTGATATCACTCAAAAATGTATAAGATATTTACAGGAACAGGCGGAGTACATGTGCCCAGAAACAACAGTTCGACGTACTGTCGTACCTAAAATAGTACGTTAGGCGGTATATGTTCGATTGATTGTCTGACATAATAAGCTACCGACGAAGAGTTCCTACTCGTTACAAACCAACGTCGCGCCGTAGTCTCGAAGTAGAAAAATCCTACGATTAGACTCGATCGCTCCTTGTCTGTTTTCCGGCTCGTCGAATGCCATGTTTTGCAATTAATGTTTTTAAAAAAACAAGCAGCTTACTGACAGACCATTTTCTCTTAGCACATGTTCATTTGCGTAGCGTGTCATGCAAAGACAATGAGAGTTAAAAACACGAGTTAACTGGTACAAAGTATATTGTGCATTATCGAAATATTAACTTGCGTGATATTTCACATTCTACTTAACGTGCTTAAACAATTTGGGATTGTTATAATATCTTATGTTGATTTTTTTTTTCACGAGATCAAATTATCGGGCTTAATTCTTAAGTCTTTTGAGAATCTCTCCACTGGCACAGAAGTGTCGTTTACGGGGTCTTGGAATCAGCGAGTTCAGAATAAAAATGACAGTCTCCGCGAGGCAAGTTTAAAAAGAGTATGCGTTTTTGATGTATGAGTGTTTAATAATGTAGTCACCATAAGACCATCAGACTACGGCCCGCGCAAAAAAAAATTATCGAAATAGTTTTCAAAAAATGTTGAAATAGTATAAAAATCAAAGTAGCGAGTATGCGCATTGGGCTGCCCAATACTCCGTCAATTCTCCAATTCGAGTATTGACGATTAAAAAAATATTAGAATACGAAATTCACATTTTCTAACATACAGTATTGAAAAAGGGATTAAATACAATTCTCAAGTATTAAGTATTAAAAAAGTTTTATAATACTATTTAAATACTTATTAGTACATTACGATACGAGTGCGAAAAAACTTTTTCTGATGAGTGTGAATTTGCAGCACGAGTCGAAGGCGAGTGTTGCAATCACACGAGTTAAGAAAACGTTTTTCGCATGAGTATCGTACAAAATTTTATTTCACGAAGTGTATAAACGATGTTTGACGCACGCGAAGCGTGCCTAAAACCGCGTTCCACGCACTGAGTAAAATAAAATACTTTTATTTCACTCGGTGTGATAATGGACGACTTTCGCCTGGTTCGCGTATATAAATCGCCAATTTCGCGCCATGTGAAGTAAAATTTTATTTCTCTTGTATCGTAATATACTATTTTCAAAAAGTATTATAATATTTTTTTATACTTAATACTTGAGAATTTTATTTAATACTTTTTTCAATACTTTATACTCGAATCAAAGTCTTAACAGAATAATAGTCAGGCCAATACGACATATGACGATACTTAGATTTTTGATACTATTTTTATATTTTTTTTTACTCTTTAAATACTTTCCTTTTTGCTCGGTCTGCTAGAGAACTTCAGATAAAGAGATGTTTTCCTGATGTTAATATCATTTTCAATAACTCATTTAAATAATTAAATACTATTTTGGCAATTTGTTCATATTTTTTAACAATCGTGTAAACTTTCAATCGTACATTATGAAAAGGCAGTAATATTTATGCTGGAATTGCTTATTCCGATTCCCTACAGTCTTCCTCCATGCCAATAGGGGTACTATCGGTAGCCTATTATAAACCTCCTAATAAAGTTTATCAGGAAATTACAACTTTATGCCGGACTCCACTTTTTTTATGCACTTGTCTTCTGTTTGTGCAACTAATTTAGCTGGCGAAAACTTCACAGTCTACACGTATCTGTGACATAAATCAAAACGTCGCCCTTCCGAATCCGTGCACGAAAAATTATTTCAGGTTTTCCAGAAAATGATTGTAATACTCAATAACTTTTATTTCTGTGATCTTTTATTTTTAATGTATGTTCCTCTTAACTTCTTTTTGGGCAGAAGTGCTCATGCTAAATTCGAATTTAATTTCATTTCAGTTGAAACAAGCATCATTCAAAAATATCTATAACCCCATTTTGTCTGTATTTTATGTATTTCAATACAAATAAAAGATTAATTGAAAATGACTCAAAATCGAGTAGATTTTGAGTCATTTTCAAATCAGAGTAGTAAATCCGCATTAATTTAAGAAATATAGTTTAGAGTACAGTTGGATTTGTAATTATGATTCAATATTAATAACATGTAGTGATTATTGAATGGAGTGCATACATTTGAATAGCTTAAAAAAAATTTAATCATCGCTCAAATATTGGAAGAAATAGTGGAAAATGGAAGAACACAGCCCTCCATTACTTTCTTAATACATTAATTATTTTTTTCCATTTTTTTTTCAATACTATTACCGTGGAATTTCATTGAAAATTAATAGTTTTTGTAGATATTTGAAGATTTAAACATTGTATTGTAATTGCTACATGTTATAATTATAAAATCGTAATTATAAATCGATTCGTATCACCATCTTTATTGTTATAAGTATTAGGCAATTGCAGCGCTGTACTCAATTACTATAGAAGAATGCTAATAGGAACTGATATTAAATCGAATTTAATTACTATTGGGTTTAAATCTCAAGTCTCTTTTTACAGACAGTCTTGAAGAGAAAATGCCGTTCAATGTCAAATATCTCTTCAAACGTACGATTTCACTTCCGGTTTACAAGTCAACGACGAGTTTATACATTATCTTGCACGAACTCCGCAAGGGCAACGACGCTTCTCGACATGACCGTGACTCTAAAAATAATTCACTACGCTCTGTATTAAACTACTGGAAGGACATTATATATATAAATTATCCTGCGGCAGATTACATATAGATTAAGTCGAAAAATAAGCCGTCATCACTCGCCTTGTATTATCGCCTACAGCGCGTAAACGTTACGAGTGATTCGACTAAAAAGATTCGTCTATCTATCGTTTACACGGCAGATGCGTCGTCTCTAATATCTAAGCTCGAGTCGACACTGGTCCCCCTATTCCTCCAGTACACCGCAGTCACTTGTTCTGCAAGGTGAAGACTGATTTAATCTTCCATCTACCGCTCGAACGGTCGACTGTAAATGTCTCATAATTCAACATACTTTCTCACTACTTTCTCCCTCAACTTTCTCAATCTTAGCCAGTTAAAAATCTAACACTAGTAACAACAATGCAGCCGATAAAGAACAACTGTATCCACAATATTTTACATAGTTGCTCATTCACTGTGCGCGCGATCGTCAAACAAACTAGGGACGAGTGGGGCATAATGTATCACTGTTTTTTTCTGTGAATTTATGCTCTTAGTGCAGTAGTGTAATAAAAAAATGCCAAAAACTATACAGCTGAAAACACGACTGTGAATGATCGTAGATATTTTAATAATTAGATTTTTCTTAAATCGCCGAACGAGACATTCTACCCCACTAGTGGGGTACAATATGTCGGATAGTGAGGTACAGTGCGTCAAGTAATATAAAAAATGGAGCAAAGTGAGCCTACCCTGTGAGAAGGTTCGGCAACCAATTAATTTCGGCCAAAAACCATACAAAATAACCGTTAAAACAACCAGGTTTATTTTTCCATAAAACTAACGGTTTATCATTGTTGAGAATAACCACTTTGTGAATTTTGTCACTGGTTAACCACATCGAATAACCACTTCGATAACTGTCCAACGAACATCCGACTGCTGGTTGTTTTAAGAGTTAATCGATTCTTATACTTCAAATATATAATGAAAAAAACATATGTTCCCGCAGACGCGAATAGCCGAGTTTTCTAAAGCGCGGACCAACAGTCTTAGAGACCCGGATTCGAATCCTACTAGTGACGAAAAAATTTACATTCTCTATTCGTGATCGTACATGTACCAAATTGCCGAAAGAAGTGGAATATACAAATAAAGAAGAAAAATAATAACCTATTTAATTAAACGCAAAAACAATAATTTTTATTGTTGTGCTTGTAGTTATCAAGGTGATTAATCGGTACAGTTAATTTTCAAAATAACCAGCAGCCGGATGTTCGTTGGACAGTTATCGAAGTAGTTATTCGGTGTGGTTAAACAGTAACAAAATTCACAAGGTGATTATTCTGAACCGTGAACAACCGTTACTTTTGGGCAAAAATGAACCTGGTTGTTTTTACGGTCTTTGGACCTGCTAGGGTAGGCACTACCATTTGAGTTGCAAGGGAAATAAAATAATCGAACGGTTGTGCCAACTCATTTATTGGTTATGGCAACTAATCATTTCTTTCCGTGTGTGGCGAGGAATTCTCCGTTTCCTTCAGCTTTATATTAATTTTTTTTCGCGTGTAACTTTCTTCTCGACGTTGTCACTATCTGGCTTTTTTCTTTTGCCTTATTTTGGCGATGTCCTACCTTCAGTCCGACACTCGGTGGCTCATTGTACCCCTAGATCCAATGACACATTGTACCCCATTGGGCATCAACAAAGTTTTTAAGGAAATATAATTATTTATCGAACTAAATTTAACAAAACATGGTCACTAAGCAATGCAGCGATAATTGGACTATCATTTACGATCGAAAGCTCAAGCTCTCTCGGAACAGAAAGTGAGATTTTACAGTTTTACTGAAAGCCGAAAAATAGAGTTTTAAAGGGTCGAAATCAATTTTTTTTTTTATAATTATTCACAAGATTTCATCATTTTTTTCACGTCGGATAAAATTCAATTTAGCTCAGTGGCCAACACAAAAAAGAACATTATTTATGTACGTCAAGCCTACGAGGAATTCCAAGTGGCTCACTGTGCCCCGTGATATATTGTACCCCACTCTCCCCTACACATAATAAAACTTTAATAAAAATCGATAAGCTATATAAAGTCAGCAATATATTTCACACTGCGTAAAGTAAAACTGCTTATACATAAGCAATCAATGGCTTCTAACTGACGTGAAACATCTATAATTTAGATCATATGTTAGTAGTGAAAACCAAAATTTCGTTCACGTCTACTACTTTACAGTTCAATCGAATTCGGCGGTTTTCGTGACAAGTACAAGTGAAGAACGTACCGGCGATTCTATATAAATATTTGTCGTAAAATCTTGTGAGTAACTCTGAAAATTTCACTGTCTTTCTGCGTTTTTCGTACTCCTAAGAGAATGTAAAAGTTTTCTGCATATATACAAATTTCTAATTGTTTTTAAATAATCTATTTTTTAAGCCGATTAATCTACAATTTATGAAAATCTCGGATTTTCTCTACTCGTTTGACCCTATATTGTAAAACATTTGTCTGAAGAACTCAAAGTGTTTGTGACTTTATTACATAACGTTTGTATGAAACTATGTAAGAAGAAAATTCAGAGTTTTCTATTAAATTCAATTTTGATTAAAATCTCCAATTTTACAGTATAAAAAAGTACATTCGCGCAACGTGTTTGTTTGATTTTTTTATGTCGGAAAATCTATGATAATCTTCTCACGGTTCGGTTATAATTTTTTAGAGAAATTGACTGGAATACAATCCGAGTGACATTGAAATCAGACATTTTCAAAAGCATGTAATCGGTGAAAAATGATTAAAAATGTCTCTTTCGTACTTGCGGATTCTAATGACGTGGTACTCAATCAGTACGGATGATTCTCTTAAGACGATGTGATACCTCAATCGGTAAAATAAACTGTACTTGACATTTCTCTTTCGCCGTTGATGTTCCAAATGAAAGATAAGACCGGCGAACTGAATCTCAGAATTTTGGAGTCCACGGTGCTGGTCTTTTAACAGGTCGATCAACCGTCACAGAGAACTATAAGTACTTCGGAAAGATTGAGCTATTTTCCTCGCACTGATAAAAATTTCAGCGAGACTGACAACATTCAGCACATCACTTCAACCCCTTTGTTGGCAGAGAGAATTCAACTAAATGTGCCTAAAATGGCAGCAAATTTTTTTTCATCCTGATTTTTACGCAAACTTGTACTTAAGGGTTTTTTGGGCCACTAATTACAAATCTGAATGCAAAATTCACAAATTCGTATGGTGGGCAAAGTACATAGAATGGCTTAATTTAGCATGTCAGGGTTTCAACGTCTTAAAAATTGTTTTTATCTTGAGAATAGTATAAGCTCAAGCTCCGTAAATTCGCCGAATTTTAAATTTGAAAATTTTTGAGACATCTTGAATAAGCAATTATTGATATAATTTAAAGGGGTTTCAAAAAGGAATATTTTTATTCAACCGCACAATTCTTTATTAACTATTAACTTTTCGTATCAACTATTTTAATTTTGAGAACTTCTATTCGAAATTCGAATTGCGGGAAAACTTATTTATAATACCCATCGTGTGAAAAAAGTTCGAGTGTTGTACATTTTTTGTTAATCACTTTGAATTCAGCAGTCGTTACTTACAGTTCGAATTTAACGAAACAAAATATATTTTTAAATTTTCTTTCAACATTTTCATTTCTAAATTTTGAGTTCAGATTCGTAATCAGGGACCTCAAAAGCTCCAAGGTACCAATTTTCACCCAAATTGACTGAAATTTTAGATTTTGATCCGACTTATTTTCACCGCTATATTGAATTCCTTAATTTTGACTTCAGATTCAGACTCGGATCCAGTGACCCCAAATCCCCCGAAAAGCATTTGTATGCTAAATTAGAGCAAGTTAAATAGGAAAAAAACAATGTGCGCACTATTGCGTCGATGCCAACGAAGGGGTTAATCTGATGTGATTCTACTCTCGGTAACGAACACTACAATCCGTATTTTTCTGCCACGTTTCACATAGCGAATAAAATTGGCGAATGAAAATTAATCCTATCATTTAGTGTTAACACATGTTTCACATCGTCGGAACGTTTGCTAAGACACGAAACTTGGCGCGCACAGCGAATGTTCATGGAATTACGGTCCTTACAATTGATATACCTGCCAAACCGTATGGCTGCGCGATAAAATGTAAGTAATATAATAAATATATTATATAATATTATCAACGATCAAGGGATTGGGAAAAAGGCGGTGGGTTTGGTGGAAGATTGGTTTCGTTGGTTCGTTGAAACAATCGCGTATTTGACAATCGTAGACGATTGCTGAAGCGTTTGTCTGTGAGCGCGCGGACGTGCCGCTGGGCGGGACTGTGGCATGTGTGCTATGCGTGCCTTTGGGGAAATCATCGTTGGTCCTCGGCTACCTTAAATATGATAGAGCTGATTGGCGGTGAACTGACATCATTTTCACCGTTTTTCCACTTCCGCTTGCTCCTGACTCGAGGATTCCGCAACTGGTGGTAAAAGTGAGTCGCTCGATATTTGCCTGTACAAAATCAAATTTGTAAAGAAATTGAAGTATTGCAATAAATTTACAACTAATTTACGACTCTAAAGAAATCGAATATTGCAATAAATTTACGACCCCATGATTTTGCTTCTTCATAGAGGAAGCTTTGTTTTTATGATTTTTTTTTGTTCGCGATTTTCACGTAACACTCAAAATGATCCAAAACATCGAGGAAAGTACTTAAGGTAGGTCGATGGTGAACAACTTTTCCCAAAAAATATAATTTTTTTTTTATGTCAGAAGATCTTTTCTGCGTCGATTGATACCCGAAAAATTGAATTCGACCGTCCCGTTCTCGAAATATCAATTATTGAAGTCCACTATTTTGACATAAGTGTGTAAAAAAAGACTTTTTATTTTGTAAACAACACGTGTATGCAAAAAAACCATTGTCAAAAGTATATTTTAAAAACATATCAATCGAAGGAGAAGATTGATATATAATTTAGTGACATTCGGAATAAAATTTGGATTTTACGGAATTTTGTATTTTTTTTTAAATTTACGTTTTTGCTCTAACTTTTGCAAAACTTGAGATAGCGAGCCAAATTTTGTATATAAACGAAATAATATTCAGCCACAATATTTATTCATTCATTTATTTAAAGCAAGGATGCAAAATAGAACCTTGCACATTGCTTCGCGATTATTTTTCGATTTTTCAAAGCGTCCTCTATGAAGAAGCCAAAATCGATTGTCATAGTGATAAGTAGAGATATGAGCGGTAAATATGACCGGTCATTTTACCCTATTTTTACCGTAAAAAACGGGGACGGGACCGCTGAAAAAATTACCACATTGGTAATAAAATCATATGGTTTCATTTTCATTTAAAATCTCGTCAAGATACGGTGAAGTTACGAACAAATATTACGGTAATTTCACCAAAAAGTTTCTTACCGGTAATTACTATATAGATAGGAAGTTTACCATTTTTTACGGTAAATTTACCAAGAAAATTTGTGACCGGTCAAATTTACGAGCAATTTTCGTGACCGTATTTTCACAACACAAAGTTTGTAGAAAAAAAATAACGGTAAAATACGGTAAAAGTATCGTATTTTCACATCTCTAATGGTAAGCTTTGTAAAAATCGAAAAAATGAGGAAGTAATGTGCAAGTTTCTACTTTGCAACGCTTTTTTAAAAATAAAATTGTGTAATATATGTGTGATAAAACGTTTTCAATAACTTATATAATGTATATTCAATCGTACCGTCCGTTCGCCTGCCATTCGTAACTATCGGGCGCAGAATTACTTCTCCCTGCTTTATGAAACTGCTCAGTCTTGCTCTTGAGAGTTTCCACTGTGGGCAGCACTTCCGTCGACGAGTCTGTCGTATCGGAAGATACTTGCTGCTTGAGGCTTGCTCCACTCATACCAGCATTACTGGTCGTACAGCTCGATCGGACAATTCTCCTCGGCAAAAACGGATTCTAAAAATACAATATAAAAGTAATTTACATTGGCGACACGCCAACATACAAAAAAGTGTAAATGATGTATTGCTGTACAATTCAGTAAATAACCGATACCGAATTTTTTATTTAGTTTGGTCGAGAATCGCTCAAATTAGAACGTTGATTTTCTGAAATTACTTTAGATTTTTTAGTCAAACTCATACTTTTTTTAGAAAAAAGTATGAGCGTTTTTTTTAAAGCTATTATGGTAACATTAAAAATCAGGGGCTATATTGGAAGGTGTCAAACTCACTAAGTTGGCCAGGAATGCTCCAAATGTACTTATCTAACAATTGATAATTATTTTTTGCACAAGGGTCAATCTTTCAAAACCTAATACACACCAGTGTATCAAGGCTACGATCTTCTTTCAAATTTCTTAATAATTTCGCGTAGCTATTGGCAAAACACCCATTTCTTACCATGTTTCAAGCTCGGCTTAAACATTTTTCCCGCTTGTTAGTATTATATTCCTTCTCTAAGTTAAAAATTTGAGATATTTTATAGAGGGCCGATTTTCCAATTTTCGTTGTGTTATTCGTACTGTGATTGGTCCTGGGATCGGGGCCAATTTTGTATTTCACTAATCTGACAGTTTTGCGATCGTGTTCATATAACCCTAATCCCCTCCTAAAATGTTGGTGTGTAACGATTTATTGTATCGATACACTCATAATCGCATAGCGTGTCTAATTTTCGGCGGTAGTTACGTCCTGTGATTCGACCCATCCCGTGCAGAAAGTTAGACGGGCGTCAAAAGTGAAGGTTTACTTGTGGATAATAGAGAAACCGATCCTGGGCCTTACTCGGCCAAACAAAGGACTCTATAACGAAATGTACGGCCATTCTTGAGGAAGTCATACTGGCTGCACCAATATAGGGCCTTGTTAGACTTTGAGTGTCTGCCATAGTGGGGATTTTATACTAGGGTTCTATTAGGCTCAACAAAGGCAGTCACGATACAAAAAATATACTTTAGAATGAAACACTGGAGTTAGTACCTTCACGGAATGGTTTTAAGAAAGAATTTATTAAAACTTGGCACACATACTATTGCACATGTTATCTAAACAACTGTGCAATCGTATTTAGCTTTCCCGTTAGTAAGTTCAGATATTTATACTTGAAGTTGGCATAATTTACATGTATCTCCTATACCGAACATGCAAAATCTTCTTCACACATGTCAGAAATAAAAACAAAACCGCTAAATAATGAAGCAACTACCTTAATTATTCGTGAATCGTGGAATCTCCAGTAGGGTCAAATATATTGTGCCACGTTATTATATTCTCATCGCCACTGCTGGCAGTTCTTGGATGTATGACCGCCCCACGCCAAAATTTTTGTAATTTTAAGTCTCCCCAGGGTTAGTACTTGGATGTGTAATCGCCCCTTGTCCAAAATCTTCCAGGTTTATTACTTGAATGTGTAACCGCCCCACGCCCAAATTCTTCTAATGTTAAGTCTCCCCAAGGTCCGTACTTGAATGTGTCACCTCCCCACGCCTAAATTCTTCTAATTGTAAGTCTCCCCAGGGATAGTACTTGGATGTGCGACCGCCCCACGTCCAAATTATTCCAAGTCCGACAAGGGTCATTACTTGAATGTGTAACCCCCCACGTTAAAATTCTTCTAAATTGTAAGTCTCCTCTGGTTCAGTACTTGGGTGAGTGACGGCCTTACGTCCAAATACTTCCAAGTCCCACCAGAGTCAGTATGGGTGACTATCCACTCCTGTAGGTTACTATCAGTTATATTTATGTGTCCCCGTTCTATTCGTGCTGTGATTGCCGATGACCAGACTTTAGGAGCGAAGCTAAGTTTGAGTTTCACAAATTGGACAGATTATCAGCTGCACGGATTTGTTTACATCGGCGTATGTCAATTCTGACGCTGACGACGATGTTATGTTATATTCAAACGAGCAAATGTTCTCGGTCTACATACCCCTCAATAACAAAAGGGTTAAAACAGTGAAAAAAAACCCAGTCTGAAAACGTCACCATATACATATAGGGTACAAAACTGCGAGAAATTTAACAAAATTTATATTTATAAAAAAATGTCATCATGGGCTTTCGACCAAAAACTATTTTTTAATGTTTTTCCTTTTTATGTGCTTTCCTGGAAATGCAATGGATCGGCAATTTTGTTATTTAAATACTTTTGCCGGAAAAAGTATTTATGAAATAATGGTCCACATGCGTAAAAGTTGTATGAATTCATTTAAAAAAATGTTAATATCGAACCTGAAAGCTGTGCTGCTTCAACATAGTTTTGATAAGGATGAGAGTGTCGAGTTTGGGTACTCGGGTGACGACGCGGGCTACTTCTTCATCGGTGACAGTGACAGGAAGACGGCAATTGTCCGCCTCATTTGGCAGAGGTTCCTTGCCCTTATTCGTTATCCAGGGATGCTCCTTTATCTCAGTCAGAGTTATTCTTCTCGCTGGATCTTTGGAAAGCATTCGTGACACGAGATCCCGCAAGTCTTCGGAAAAGCACGGAGTTTCCGGGAAACGGAGCGGTTCCGAGCGCACCGCAGACTGAACACCTATTATACTTCCGGCACCATCCCAAGGCACTTTTCCCGTCACCAACGAATACAAGGTAACGCCCATTGACCACACGTCGCACAGCTGTATGAACATTTGTTAACTTAGAATTCTTTTTTATGTACTGGATACTAAAAAGGAAAAGAATAAACCATTTGTTCATAATAAATATATATATGGGGCATTCCATACCAACTCGACTAACCCTCAACAACCCTCAAATACGGTTCGTGATTTTTTATGTTATTCTTCCACATAAAAAATTCATATAGAATTTTTTTCAGATTTCTTTAACCTCCTTTTCTAATTGTAAATATTTAAAGCTAAACAAAGGACGCCCCAATTAACAAATCCAAATAATGATTAAAAAATACTGCGATAAACAACAAAATTTTGATCCACAAGCGAAAGTGGAAAAATAATGACTGCATTGTTTTGGTATTGATTGTATTTTTCGAATAATCGCAGACCATATTTGGTTAGGCGAGATTCAGCCGTTGGTCGAGTTTGCATGAAATGTGCCCTATTTATGACAAATTCGTAATAGATAGCTAATTAAACTTGATGTGAAATCACGACCATTGGTAATTTTCATAACAGTCTTTCCATCAAAGTTTTAAACATTTTCAAAGATTTTGTGTATATGTATTTATAAAAAAAAACATAAAATACAAAAAATCATTTCTCCACTTTGGCTTGAGGATAAAAAAATGTTGTTTATCGTAGTATTTTTTTTTAAATACAGATTTAAAAGAAATTGCGTTTTTTGTTTAGTTTTAAATATTTATAATTAAAAAACGACGTTAAAAAGAAAGCTGTAAAAAATGCTACATGCATTTTTTATGTGAAAGAACAATATAAAAAATCGTGAACCATTGGTATGGAATGCCTCATATTTTTTTTATGTACTCTATATATATAATTTTTTTATTTGGGTATTGCAACAACGTTGTGGTATTAATTGTAAAAAATGTGCTCACCGTCCCGGAATACTGGGCACCGGGGGTCGTTGTTTCGGGGGCGGCAAAAGCGGGCGTTCCAGCGGAGCCCGACAACAATTCGCCGGCTGCTCTCAATTCGGCACTGACTCCCAAATCAGCAACTTTAACTCTACCCTCACTATCCACCAGGAGATTACTTGGTTTTATATCACGATGAACGATTCTCTGGTAGTGAACTGTTGATTTAATAAATTAAACCATTCATTATAATGTAATTAAGTCACGTAGAGAAATTTCTGCGTTGTGACAATACAAAAAAATGACAACAGAAATCGCTTTGTTGAGCTAGCAAAAAGATTGATCAGCCCAGCAAAAAGATATGTCCGAACAATGTCCCGAACAAAATATACGTCAGCCTAAAAAAAGAGATTTGGTAGCCTAACAAAACGATTTGTGTTGTGACTTTTTTCTGTTGTCACAACACAGACATTTCTGCCCGTGTACATGAGATTTCAAAAACAACATAGTGCATGTTTTTTTTCTTTTCTTAGCAGAATAACTCACGATATTCAACGCCCATTACGACGTCGCGAAAGTTTATCCTTGCTGTCTCTTCATCTAATGGCTTGTCCGTCGGAAGCTGTAGGACTTCACCCTTCTGAACTAGTTCGAAGACAAGGTAGAGATTATCCTCGTCGGGATCATCAAGAACCTCTACGAGCTTCACGACATTCGGATGGTCGAGCTTTTTTAGCAGCGCTATTTCACGGTAAACTTTGGCTAAAGGATTTGTCACGCCCTTTCGTCCTGGCGCTATTCTACCGAATATTCCAGCTTTTTTCATTAGCTTTTTTTTGCTGAGAATCTTCATTGCGTAATGTGTTTCATCTTCCTCGTTATAAGCCAACTTGACGATCCCGTAAGATCCCTAAAAACAGATGTATTTATTTATTTATCCTCGACATGCCTCAAATGTACGCTTTTATTTCAATCAATAATAGAAAAGTCAGAGCAAATTTTATTTGCTTCCATATTTAATATTTTCCTAAAAATGTCAATAGGCTTTTAAAGGGCGAGTAAGAAGAAAACGGCAATGAAAAATTATGAATGCCGCTGAATGGGGCTAATCTTAAAGTGGAACGGCCATTCGGCAAGCGCATTTTTTTTAAAGACTGCCTCGTGATAAATGTAACAAATGTGACGTCAGATTAAATTATTCTTCATGTCGATGAAATAGAAACTAATGAATAAGATAGATACATTCTAATATTGTGGAACTATTCCATCGAAGTTGCACGTAAAACAACGTATCGCTGTACATACATTACTAAACAAAAATAGATTGTTGGTAATTTTAAAGAAACTTGAAAAAATCCATCGACACTTTAGATTACTTCCAAGGCAATGAAATAGAAAGTAGTTTTACCATTAATATTTTCACTACCATCATTATCTAACTGATATAGTTATCATTAGCTTCACCTCATTTACATAAAAAACGATTCTTAAAAAGCGAAATAGCAAGATATCTATTGCTGTGGTAAATCCGGTCTGGCTGTGTTGTTATAGGATAGATGCACCGTTTTTGGCAACCTTTGGTCCATGTTTTACCACCAAGTTATATATAAAGGACACAATTATAAATATTGTCGAATCTAAAGTAAATTGAGAGGATCTTGTTAACTTGTAAGAATACTGTCGAGGTATTAACACGTGAATACGGGTAAATGACGATTTGGAACAAACTGTAAAAAAAATCTACGTGAATTTTAATGTACTACAAAATTTTGAATAATTAATTTAAAAGAAATTTAATAATAAATGTCATTAATTTTACTGCAAAAGTATTCTAACTTTAATAATTTGCTTAAATTTTACTGGAAAAGTTAATTAATTGTTTATCACAAACGTACCTTCGTTTTAATTGACGAGTGTAAATTAACCATTTTTTTTGGTTGAGTAATACTTTAGTATCATAAAAAGAATATGCAATCGGTCCTACAGTGACAAGTTTTTTTAAAAAGCTTCAATTATCGAACGGCGACCGTTGAAGCGTTACGAAATGGAGAAGCCAAGCGTCGAGAAGATTGTCACATCGGCTAGAAAATTATCAGGAATCGATCCTGACGATTTTGAAGTGGAAGAAGGCTTTGGTTACCGAATTTTGAACTTTTTAGCAGTGTTCTCCGATATATAGCTGTTGTGTGCGAAAAATATAAATCTGATATGACATTCACCGAATATTTGGGAAAACTTTATACGCATTTTTTTCGAAACCACTTTTTTCAAACTGGGAAGACGTGTTACTTGAACACCGTTGCATGGATCGGTTTAAAATTTTGATAGTAGCTTCACAATTACATTCTCTATCGAAGTACGTAGTCATTTTTTAAATGTAATGTTAACTTTTTTTATTAATAATTTACTACTTATTTTTTGACAAAAAATCGTTTCATTTCTTCAAAAGCTCACAAGCACAGAAATAATTGGTTGCCCTAACCAAGTGCCATGGTTAAGTACGCTCCAAGCGCCAAAATTGGTTGGGAGAACCAACTATTGGGTGTCACAACCAATCCATTGGATGCCACATCCAATCGGTTGTTTGTGATGTCCAATGGATTGGTTGTGATGCCCGGTCAGTTGGTTGTGACACCCAATAGTTGGCTCTCCCAACCAATTTCATCGCTCGGAACGTATTTGACCATGGCACTTGATTAGGGCAATCAATTATTTCTTTGCGTGTACCATTCCTACAAAATATGATTTTGAAAAACCCCTACGTAGGTCCATAGCCAATAATATATAGATTATAACATTTTTTGGTTTTATGTTTCAGGTCTTATACTTTACGTCGCCGCCATTTTGTATCAAAATAATAATGAAAAAATCTTCATTCGTACTTAAATATGTGTTAAATAAGCCCTTTAAAAAGAAATCTTATTATTTTTTTCATACTTTTAAAATAAATTGTCAAATTTATCCCTTTTTTCTGCCGCTAGAGTGGTTAGCCCTTATTTCGAGTGTAAATTAATGTGAAAATAGCCACAAACAGTGCATCTATCATTTAGATCCAATATTTGCAGCGCATATAAAATATTAATTAATTACTTAATTAATTGAAATAGCGGTGAACTAACTTGTCCAATGTTGTTCAACAATTTGTACTGATTAAGTTGCAGCGCTCCTTGTCGGCTGTCGATGGAAACTCTTCTACTCTCGCGCAGTGGTCGTCTTCGGTTTGTTCTCGGTGATCCTTGAGGGCTCGCGTAAGGCGAGTAAGGACAGTAAGGATAAATCGGCCTGATACCGGGGGACGGTGGCCCAGATAGATTATCGGAGCCGGGTATTCGTCCGCCAACGCACAACCGCAACTCATCTAGCAAACGTCAACATTTTTATTCTCCAATTTAAGCTAACTTCAATTCAGACTCGTAACCATTTCATTATTTTCGAGCTCACTATGTTTGTTTATTTATTGCAGAAATAATATGGTAATACTATTTATCAAGAATATCCTACAATCTCGATAAAAAAATGTATTTAAGCGTACATTGCGTTCTCCATTAAGGAGGTTGGAGCGCTCCACACTAGTCAAATCAGTGCTAAATTTTTAAAAGCGTTTCTACAACTTCAGATGGTTTAATAACCTGTTCGAAGGTGTTAATCACATAGCAGAATTAGTTCTTGATATTCAAAGACATTCACAACTATGATATTAACAGTAAATCGATCAATATCTGCAAATTTCCGATGTTATGTTTTTTCATCCAGTTTTTTAAAAGGGTAAACCGTAATATCAGTCCGATTATGTCGACCACTAGCTCATTTTGGTTACTAAAAGATATTCTATCGATTGACCGTCTATTTTTTTTTAAATCGTATTAGTAGTTCAAAAGATACAACCGTTTGCTTATCCTATCATAACCTAACGTCAAATATACAAATCGCTGTAACTTTTGAACGCCTGATACTATAGAAAATCCGGACAGTCAATCGATTAAGGATCTTCCACTGATGAAAATGAGCTATGTTTCGTCATAATCGGATTGATATTACGGCTTACCCTTTTACAAAACTGGGTGAAAAAACATGACATCGGAAATTTGGCAAATATTGTCGATTGTAGAATAAACCGAGTGAATAATCTTATCAATTTGTAATGAATACTGTCGATCTATCAACATGTGTATACGGGTAAATAACGGTTTGGAATAAATTATTGTGAAAATGGCCACAAATGGTGCATCCGCCCTACATGAAAATAAAAGAAAATCCAGAACTCACTTTCCACACCCGTTGCGTCAGAACTCGGAATCTTGAGAATAGGCACGCTATCCGCGTGTACGAGCTTCTTCTCCTCAACATATTCGGAACTCGAAGGCATATTCCGACATACCGTCGGAAGAGGAGCTCCACAAGCGTTTCCTCGTATCGCCTCCTCCTCGTTCCTCGGTATTTGCAAGGATATTCGTCTATCGAATAATCTCGCATCACCATCGCCCCGATCCTCCGACTGCGTCGAGAGCAACTGGTAGACCTTTATCGACCTCGGCAAAAGTTTTCTCGCGTCCGCTTCGTTTTCCCGGCTTCTATCGCTTCCACCTAAATAAGCGCTGACGACCTGCTCGTTGTCATCCTCCTCGCAATCTTCCGTTGGACTCTGAATATTAACGACACTTTCCGGTGAATTTATGTGTTGAAATTCCGTCTTCGACCTGACTAAATTTTCGCTATGTGGTCTCTCAACAATCCTCTCCAATTCCGTATTCGTAATATTCGGCGAGCTGTACTGATGAACGACCATTCGGCTTCTCTGTCTGTTAGCTGCACGAGGACTTGCGCTCCATTGTGATGCCAAATCAACGCTGCCTAATTTAATCGCCAATTCTTTCGTTTCAACGTCATCGTTTGAGGATTCGTTGGTTTTTAAGACAGACGCCGAATTTTCAGTAAGCGGCATTATTACTTGCGTCTTTGACGGCAAATTATCCAGTGACATCTGTAACATTCTGTTGCTCAGTTCAGCTTCGTCATGAGGAAGTTCCTTATCCGTGCTTCGGTCAAGTTCGATAGATTTGTTGAACTCAAGGCTCGACTGTTCGTCAATATTCGGCATATCGATGCGTCCCGTTTTCGTCAGGGCAACGACATCATTTTCTGAGGGAGATATAGCAGTTTCGTCGCTTGTAGGACAGACGAGGGTCGTCATACGGTTGACTTGCTGGCCGCCCCCCATCGGAAGTCTGTTTTTCGTGGAAGATCTACGTCTCTCGCGAAGAGATTCTCTAGTTGACAGCGGTGCGTCCTGTTGATTAGCGGGTTCAGCTGTCCAGGAGCCCCATCGGTCCTCGTCAAAAGTGCCGAGATTGCTGAAGTATCCACTGCTCTCTCTTCTGGCTCTCGGTCCAGATTGTCTCGCGCTTACAGCCTCTTCGACGTTGTGTGGATGGTTGATCCCTACAGTGGATCGTGGACCAACACCTATTGCTACCAGACTGTCTCTGAGCTCCGCAGCTTCTATATCCTTCTCGTCGATGTACAAAGCGCTGTCCTTTCGGACCTGAATTATTTCCTCGGGGATTTCGTCCTCGTCCAATATCGTCTCTCCTATTGATTTTAACACTTGGATGCACGGCTTTTTCTGCAAATCCTCGACAAGCTCGAGATTTTTCACCTCCAAAGTCGCGGGAACCTCGCTCAAGATTGGGCACGGTCCATTGAAGGTTTTTGCAATGGGAATCGAGGAAGAGTTTGAGTTTAAAGATCGTTTGAAACTCTCGGCACGCTCTAACTCGAGCTCTCGAGGGATTCGTGGAACTTGTTCGACCTTTTTAGACGGTTCCGATGGTGGCTTCATAAAAGTTTCAAGCAAAGGCAAAGAGCCGGAGGCCGCGGGCTTTCCGTACTCCGTGTGGCAACCCGTCGATCTTTCGAGCATCGATTTTCTCGCTGCCGTAGTTACTGCCTCTTGAACTTGGGCCACAGATCTTGACGTCGAGGAACCCGGGGACTCTTCATCTACTGCTACGTGTCTGTGGACAGATGATTAACAGGTGGTTATTACATCTTTATAAAAATAGAAGAGAGTCGGTTAAATTTACAGCGACCCTGGTGAAAATATTTCTCTGACAGTGTATGAAAATTTTGTCTGAAAAGACCCTGAATTTCTTACAGTTTTCGTACTTTTTAGAGAAAATCAATGATTCCGGGGAATCTAAATTTTCCGGATTGTTCGGAAAATTTCTGATTTTTCCTGCCAAATTCTCTGAAAAACTGTGAACAGCGTTAATATTCTAAGCCTATTTCTCTATTACATTCAGAAACCGTTTTCTGAAAAAGTCGAATATTCACTGATCGGCTTGTACAAAGTATACATATTATAAGTCGTTCTCCTAGAAAGATTCAGGGAAAGTCCCAGTTTTCAATAAAATTCTCCACGTGTTTGGCCGACAATAATTTTCAGAATTACTCTGAAACTGTATGATTTTTTTTGTCGACTTCTCATAATAACTACGAACTTTGCTGCTTTTCTCTGGCTATCCATTTTCTATATTGACGAAAGTTTCTCTAAACACGCCAATTTTTGATAATTTTGTCACATAACTTCTAGAGAATTTCCAGGAGCGTCATTATTTCTCTGAAATTATCTGCGTGCTTCGTTAAAGAAAAAATTCAGAATTTCTACTATTTACGAATTCTCTCTAATATCTATGTTGTTGGAGAGAATTTGTAAATTCCCTGAAATTCTCAAAACCCACATTATCGCAGAAATTCGAAGTTTTTGAGAAAATAAATCGTATTTTCTCTGAAAAATTCTACTGTTCGTTCGAGTAACAGAATGAATAGAGAGAACTCGTAAGTTCTCTTAACGTACTTTATCCAAAAAAATCAGAGTTTCCAAGAATTTTTCGGAAAAAACTCTAAATTTATCTGATAATTGTCACTGCTGGAATTTGCGCGTAGAAAATGGCAGAAATATTTAGTGAATGGCAGAGAAACTCAGAGATAAATCTCGGAAAATCACTGAAACGGTACGGTTAGAGTTTTTCAGACAAATTATCAGAGAAATATTTTTACCAAGGGTTTATATATATTGATTGAAGCAATTGAAAAATACTAATTAGCGATTTATGGACTTCGTTTGATGATGTTGTAAGTTTGAAAATACTGTACACGAAGTGCCGGGTTTTTCAAGATATTACTATTTACAAGTAAAGTACAGCCTGAGCGAAAATCGATGTCAATGAAATATATGACAAATATAGAAGATTTTGGCGCATTAAGTACATTAAATATATTGTAATAGGTATATGGGAGATTCCAGCTGAATTTTTCATGCTCTGACTCTGAGAATTTTTTACGAAAATTTTGAGGCCCTATGCAGAATGGCAAGATTTTTTAATGACAAGTTCTACGTAATTGAAGTTTTACGTATTAAATTACGTAATAATTCAGGATGTTAAAAAAATGTCAACTACGAACAATTTCTCATAAAAAATCTTGTCATTATGCAAGATATAAAAAATGTCCTTCTTGCAAAACAATATTTTGTTTTTTAACGTCATATAACAAAATTTTCGAAAAACTAGAATAATTTTTTTTTCATCCTGGACCATTTTTTTTGGTCCTAGCCCCAAACAAAAAATACATATCTTTTCTTTTATAAAATAATTTTTGATAAAAAATTGTCAGAATTATTGAAGAGAGTCAAGATCAGAGCAGAAAAAATTCACCTGTAATCTCCTATATACAGCACATATTTTATGCGCAAATATCTTCTACATTTCAAATATATCTCCTTCATAAACACTCGAGGACGAATTTAATGTGGCTTGATTTTGGTATAAAATACATATGTACAAAGTACTCTATTTTCAGTCATAAATTGATACTGTATTCTGTAATACAATATATTACAAGTATTATATAATATAGTAAAATAAGTTGTTAGTTAGAAATTTAAAAAAAACAAATTCGGTTTTCAAACATATGTTGTTTTGCGGAAGCGAATGAAGCGAAATTGTTGGTTTAAAGAATCAACAAAACCATTGCTCTAACAAAATATTTATTTCGCAGCCCATGTCCGCCGGATTTAGTTGAAGCTACTAAGCACTTTTCTTAAATACACATTACTTAAAAATTCTGGCAGATTCTCAAAGCGGAGAATTTAGTGACTTTACTCCTTGCAATCTGTGCGACAACTGAAACGTCGTTCCGGGGTCTCTACCTGCTGAAGCAACCTGCACCTTTTTTATACCAAGTTATCAACCTCGGGTTCTCTGATTCCAGGAATTCCAGAATGGTAAAGTTTCACTGATGCTGTCGAGACCCCAGAGTAGAGAATTATAACTGAACTAAAGCCACCTTACATCTCATAATAAAAGCTTTTTTAATCAGCTGCAAGCCTAGCATCATGAATATAAGTTACTAATCTGATGAACGGTAATTATTTGAATATTTTAGACAACATTGTAAGCTATAAAGTCAAATAAAATTCTTGCAAATTTGGTTAATGTATATGTCATTTGAGATAGAATTCGTACAGAAATTGTCGAAAAACGAAATGGACGTATTAAAATCGGTGAAAAATTACGGATTTTTATTTGGAACAAACCGAAAAAACATGAATCATAAAATCAAAGTGCAGTATCTGAAACTATAGAAATAGGTTATTGTAATATATAGGGATTTAAAATATGTAAAATTGAAAAAAATCGAATGTTTTTGACAATTTCCTATAATAAAAATGAAAGTCGAAGGCCGAATGTGCAATTTTTAAAAAAGACAAAAAAGGAGAAATATAGCAATTTAAAAAATCTAAAGAAATTGAAAAAGAAAATTATGAAAATTTTTCCAGACCACGCAAAATTGAGGTGACCAACTTGGTATGGAATGCACCATATATGACTGAAGTCTGACGTTTACATTCTCGGCGAAAGACGATTCGCCACGCCAGCGGGAAGTAAATTGTGAAAGACGAACCAATAACGACTATATCGCTCCAGGATTTCTTTAGTTTCCCTGTGTTTTCGTGGCGCTGCTCGTTACCAACAGTGTCCAAGACGAATGCGATACGGATGGGGAAGTCAGTTGCAGCCGCAATTGAGGGAACTGTCTACTGACCCGGGGAGACCCTGTAATAGGTTCAATGCCAGCAGACAGGGGCAAATGCGAAGGAAAAAAGTATGTTATTCAATTTTGGCTTCCTCATAGAGGAAGCTTTGTAAAAAGCGACAAATAATGAGGAAGCAATGTGCAAGGTTCTACTTTGCATCCTTGTTTTAATGAGATAAATAAATATGTTATGTATTCACTTTTTCTATTTACCGAAAGTAAATGTGATAACGTATATGTTAAAAAATAATTCAACATTCCATAAAATCAAAAATTTCATACCGTTCGTCACTAAATTATACATATATAATGACTGAATATTGTTTCATTTACAAAATTGGAGCTCGCTATCTCAAATTTTGCAAAAGTTACAACAGTGCGATAATGTCAATTTTTTTTAAATTTCAAAATTCTATAAATCTGAACCACTTTACCGATTCGAGCCAAATTCAATACGAAACGACCTGCTCTTGTAACCAATAATTTAGAAAAATAGACTAAATGTTACGAAAGTTAGAGCCCGTCCCCCCTTTTTTCAAAAAATTCAAAATGGCATAAAATCGAAATTCTTGCATTTACATTTTGTCGAAAATTGCTACAGTTGCAAAGGTTTTTGCTGCTACACTTGGGTGCCAAATTTGAGCTCGATATACAAAATGGTTCTTGAGTTATCGGCGTTCAAATTTTCGGAGTTGTATACATACACTGAGAAAAAAAAATCGTTAGAACCAACAAAACGTGCGCTTGCGGGCAGCGAAAAGAATATTTTATCAGCTGTTACTTCAATCAATTACATATTTCATTCGATCAAAAGAATATTCTTTTCGCTGCCCGCAAGCGCACGTTTTGTTGGTTCTAACGATTTTTTTTCTCAGTGTACACACACACACACATACATACATACAGACATTTTTTCTAGATCACTTTTCTGGACGTTTTGGACAATTCTAAGTATCCTGGCATAAAAATCTCGAACATTTTTTTTCATGAAATCAAAGCTTCTCTATAAGGAAGCAAAAATATAAAAATATAAAAAATGGTATATTCTATCCCAAGGGAGGAAAATGCGTGATATTGGGCGAGGGCAAAAAAATCACACTTATTCAAAATTACACTCCCTACCATGTACCGTACCATACTTTTTTTTTTTATTTCGCGAAAAATTAACTGCATTCTGAACTTGCAACAACGACGCGATAATTGCTAATTTTTAATCAATAACGAGTATGTACCAGTGATGCCAGACTACCAAAGGGTGGATGAAACCCTCCGCCGCTCGAAGACATTTTTCCCTCCCGCCGAGCAGAAATGGATCGGTTTCCTCCCTAGGGAATAATGAAATCTGATTGCGCATGTTTTTTTTTTAACGAAGTCGGTAAAAAATATTATTTCTATTCTACGTTTGTTGAAGAGTTCAGATTACACCACCGGGTTAAATTGGTTTCGCAGGGTCACAGCTTTTTCGTAAAAAACACTGTGTCTGTTCTGAGTATAGAAATTTGTATATTTTTAGAAATTTAGTTATATATTTTATTTTATGTAATTTACATACATTGGTATAGCTCGTAGTTTACCTTCTCGCATCTTACAAAAGCAAGTGGTGAGGACGATATGAACAAATGCGAACGGATAAACAAAGAGTCTACTTTCTCCTCAGACTAAAAATTAATAATAACAGTATTCGGTCACGCCTATAACATACTACAATTAATAAGTTTCATTGTCAAAAAGATGACGGTGATAGGAAAGGAGAAACAGTATGTTTATGTAATGCTCTGGCTCGGCTTGACTTTCCATAAATATCTCGTAACCGGTCGATTCCTAACATTTGGAGAAATGGTAAGCAACGTCATGTTCCGAGCGTCATACCCGTGACGGTTATTATTATTGAACGTGCGCATTACCGTAGATTTAGCGTTTCAAAAGATTACATGGACTTAAGAGCGAGTGACCGCGTGCACCTGCAGTCCACAGCAACGTGGCGAGAACCGGTGTGTGAGAAGAAAAGGGAGGAAGGGAGGGAGGGAGGCTGTGACGTCTGGCTGAGAGATGGTCCATCGCTTTGGAGCTAAGAGAGCATGGGAATTGACGCTCGTCCGACAGTCAAGACACGTGCGTGCGTGCGTGCGTGCGTGTGTGGATCGCCCTCGCTGAGATGGCGATAAAAACTGTAATGAGATTCCACATCAAGTCGGCCAGACGCGGTTGGAAGCAGTAAGAGGTGTGAAAACTATTCTTGTGGTACACTGACTATCACGCGCACTATACATCGACTAAAATAATAAAAACTCGCGGATTAAATCTATGCAGTCATTCTTCGTTTTATCGTTTAATAAGTCATCAGATTCGAACTTTGATCGAATCGAACCTTTAGTTAGGAATATAAGCGTGTGATACGTGACGTACAACAGAGTTGTTAATGCCTAATAATTATAAAAATAAAGATGATGATCTGATCAGCTCTATAATAATGACTTCATAGTATTAACATGTAGCGATTATAATACAATGACTAAACTTTCGAAGAGCTGCAAAAATTATCATTTTTAAATAAAATTTCATGGCATTCTTTTTAAAAAAATGAAGAAACATAATTAATACATTAATAAAGTAATGCATTAATTATCTATCACATTGTTCCCCCTATTTCTTCTAATATTTAAGCGAAAATTAGTATTTTTTTTGTAGCTATTTAAATGTTTACAGTCTATTTTATAATCACTACATATTATTATTATGAAATCATAATTACAAAACAAACTGTACTGTAAACTAGATTTCATGAATGAATGGGGTTTTACAACTCTGGATACGTCATTGTGTTTAGAAACGCTAAAGAGTGGCCACAAAAAAATTGCATGAAATATATTATAAACAAAAAATAAAGGTGTAAAGTAAAATTTTGTTACCTTGGACAAAATTTTGCCTGATATCCTGAAATTTACAAAAGTAATAACGAAAAAGGTTTTTTTTAAATTTCCAAAATACTGTAAAATTTGAACCTCTCAACCGATTCGTGCTATATACCATTCCAAATAACATTGAATGTATCTGCACTTATGATGAACGATTTAGCAAAATATCCTAAATTTTACTAACGCTAGACCACTGACCTTTTTTTTTAATTCGAAAAGCTATAAGATCTAAATTTCTGCATACATTTTGTCAAAAATGGTATCAACCAAAGACGAGCCACTGCTTCACTTGTATGCAAGATTTCAACTTAATCGGTTGAGCGGTTCTTGAGTTACAGATAATTGAAATTTCGAAGTTTTTTTCTCGTTGTTTTGGACCATTCTGAGTGCCATGACACGAAAGTCTCGGAAAAAAATCATGAAAATACAGCTTCCTCTATGAGGAAGCCAAATAATTTATTGTGATCAATAAATTATGTTTAACGCATGAAAATCATAATTATTAAGGAATTTAAGTATTACCTATATTCGCGAAGAATATGATAGATACTGCTGATAATATTAAAATACTATATATTCAAGATTATTAATATATCTGATGGACCGAGATGTAGAAAGTCCAATAATATGCTGATTTATGGATCAGGTAACGGCTTATGTAAATTCAAGAATGTCTTTGGGGAATCTGACGGTATGATTATTATTTAGGGGAGGAAACGAGTAATATGAGAAGGAGAGAAGGCTTATAACTCGATCTCCTTCTCTCGTGTAACGAGAGAAGGAGATCGAGTTATAAGCTTCCCGGTTACTAATTTTCATCGAGTAGTATATTATCGTAACGCTGACGACTAACCGAATTCTCTATGCCCATGGGAACCTATTAAATTTGAGATAAATACATTTTGCAAGAAATTGATAAATTGTGAAGTGATTGGCTACTTTGAATAATGGAATTTTACTGCAATTTATATTAGGAGATTGATGTTAAATTTAGGAGCTTTTACGTGGTAGCGATTATTGAATTTCAGACAATTTTCAGTACGTCATTTAACTAATTTACGGAATTATTTTACTTTTGCATCAGAATATACGCATTTTTCAATTTATTAAAATAACAAAATATAAAACAGCACGAAGTGGACATAGGCAAGAGATTGAAATTTGAACAAATTATCCGTGATAACATTGTTACAATGTGTTGTTGAAATACGACTACATCGACGACCCGCGTCAATGGATGTGATTCTATATCTGGTCTATTTTTATCGTAACCATAATACTATCAGCACATTCAGCAAAATTTAATGGCGTTAATATCCTGTATCTGAGGCATTCCATATGAAGCGAGCCACCTTGATTTTCAATGTTCGTAGAGTGGGTTCATAATTTGTTTCCAGAGTATTTAGAGTTCCCCGAATACATACGAGTTATTTCAAATTTTTATCCCCATAGTTTTTCCACAATAAAATACGCTTTTTTGATTTTAATTTTTTTTCCTTCCGCTGCTATTCATTCCGAATATAAACAAGTAGACGTTTTAAGCTAGCTTTACTTGAATTAAATTAATCCCATAAAACGAATACATTTCAAAAAAAATTTAAGATAAAGTTACTTCATGGCCGACCTAGTAAGATTTACTTAATACAAATGAAATCAAATAGACCCTATTTTAAATTCGAATAAACTATAAATCAGACTAATGTGTTGGGGTAGAACTTGAAATGTTTACTATTTCTAAATGAATTCATAGCGTCTCGAAGCCTGTTGATTTGTGACGGAACATTTTTTTTAACAACATCAGAGATTTGTCTTTTTTTTTTCTTCGACACTTTTCTTCCTCTATCTTTCCCTGTCGCTTTACTCTTTTGTACGCAGTATATTGAAGATATCTTGGCCAACCCGCTCGCGACCCGCTTCTTATCATCTTTATCGGAGAGACTGACGCACGACCCGACCATCTGACCTCGCGTCTCCTATATTTACGACTCCCTATCATCGTCGCATATGAAAAAGACAACGTTTTATGCAATGCGATATAAGGTAAAATGAAGACTCAATTTTTGTCACATGCGCGATGTTGTTTATTTATGTGAATTGGATTTATATGAGCATGAACCTAAAACGGCTACCGAGTATTGCGAATGATAAGGTAGAATGATAAATTAAAGCAAGTGTAAAGCACTGGAAATAAATCTTGACGCACCGGCAACTCGTCGGTGCTGTCATTCCTTACGAGGGAAAACTTGAATTGCACAGATGGACGATGTGGGCTCTACTCGACTAACCGCTAATACGGCAATGCGCGGTACTCGTCGACACGTCGACACAAGGAATCTCGCGTAATCCTCGGTTTAAAAAAAAATAAGGTGACGTCGGTGAACCAGGTGAAAAGAGTATTGACCGGTGTCGTCTCGGCTTTCAAACATGATGACTCCAGCACAACTGAATAAATATTTGTCTAGAATATATTAACATACATTATTCATTGGTGAAAGATTCGGTGCAAATTAAGGTAGTGGTTTCACTAGGGCATGTATATTAGTTAAAGGTCTGAATTTTTTTTCCTGTTACACTGTGATGTCAGCTGTGTATAACAGATTTTTTATGCGACTCCCTACCGACTTTTTTTGCTAAAAATCAAATTCCGAAAATCGACAATTTCTGAAACTGTATGTGCAATTCCCGGTGATATCACCTCAATCACAGTTTTAATCACATAATTTTCATAATTTACGTTTAGATAACGGGAAGAAAAATGTTACTGTTTGTAGATTCAAGTCCGAAGAATATAATGCAACCATAAGAAAAATACTTTACCGACAATTTCATCGTGAATTCATCGGTTTATTCGCACGAAATTGTGGAAGCCGAGCAGACATTTTTGTTACGAAGATGGGGTTAGATAGACTTGGCAACGTCGCACGCTAATGACTATATATACTCCCATCATGCATATATATACACTTATTATGCTTACGCTTTTTTTGGCCGTTTAAAGATAGAAGAAAAAAATCGAAAATAATAAAAGTGTGTAAGAATTCATTTTATTTGTCGACCTGTATTTATTTTGGAATTTCTATCCGCACAATGGTGAATGCGTGCATCGTTACACGCTTCGAATGGGAAAAAATGGGTATTTTTAAAAAATAAGACAGAGAGTTGAATTAGATATCATCAATCTTAATTAATCTTAAGTAATTTGTTGAGAAAAAATATTTGACAAAAATAATTATTGATTCCAGCTGTTGCAATCACAATATTTCGCTGCTCACAAAAAGTTTAATTTCGAACTTCACATTTATCATTCATCGATGATTCTTGACTTGTGTGATTCTTTAGTTCTGTGAGCAGCGAATAGTACCTATTTTTAAATATTTTAGTTCATTATGCAATATATTTTAATGACAAATCCGTTTTGGGAGAAAAGTGGCACAATGAGCAACTGATCAAAAAAGGGCGGACGTCAAAAAACGACTAAGAGCGAAATGAAAAGGACGTGTGCAAATATTTGTGATACGCTTTAGTACAATTGTTCTAAGTGCAAGTTATGTTAGTTCAAATACGTACGAATTTCTCGTAAAAGTGTCAATATATATCGTATAAATACTATTTATTTATATGTATCGTTAACAACTTATGTACTAACAAAGAATCACGTAAAGCATAATTTCATAGCGAATACATCGATCAAATAAATCATTAATCTCTGTTGTCCTACGCTGCACCATGATTTGCGTCAATTGGCTCATTGTACCCGACCGGTGAGCCACAATGAGCAATTTCCAGAAATATTTTCAAACGAACTTGTTACATATACTCGATATTTTCGTACTGGTTATTGCAGCTCTAGTGTATGTCGAAAAGATCATAAAAATCGATGAGGAATTAGTTTTTTGACATTACCTTTTTGTTAAAAGTACACACGCATATAATAGTAAAAAGTGGCTGATTGTAGCCACCCCCCCCCCCCCCCCCCTCTGTAACTGAAAAGCATCTTCCAGGCTGAGGAACAAATCTCTCATGATCTTAACCAACAAAGCAGAAAAAATCCTATTTAAATCCCACCGAATAATTGTATAGAGTCAAAAATACTAAATATCAGACAAACTGCCTTAAAACTCTCCGCGTTTGACAAGCAGAAGAGAAATATTATAATACCAAATAGAATAAACAGAAAACGGCAGAAATCTGCTGGGATTAAATTAACGGGGAAATAAAAATAATAATTCTAATATCGACAACAAAGTCCGTGAACGAAAGGCAATTCTGAAACGCAAAGGATTACAAACATTATAAATTTGCATAAATTAACTAATCGGAGTAACCTATCTTGTTGTACCAGGAACCGGGGGAGGGAAGACAGACGTCGTTACCGTGTTATCGATCCTTCCCCTAATTTCGCGCCCAGCAAGGCAGTCTACTCTGATTGGTCCATTTATTCATATTTATAGTGCTTATAATTAAATGACGGTTGGGATTTTTTACTCCCGACTGCCCGCAGGACAAAACCCTATTGAAAAAGAATGAAAAATACTGATAAAAACCGATAGAAGTTAACAAAAACCGCATAGATCCTGATAGAATCCTATTTGAATCTATGGGGTTTTTAGTCCATTTCTACACCCAGAAAAAATATTTGGTAATATTAACTAAAATTATCTATTCAACATAGTCGGTGGTATCTATCATGAGAATAATTACCGACGGGAGATATTCTCACGACTAGATACTGACATACAAATGTGTAGTATGCATTCGCAAGAGCTGAGAAAATGTTTTCCTCCCGAGTATTGAATACGATTTTACGTTACTGTGACACGGAAAACTTCACTTTCCGTGCCGCAGTGACGTAAAAGTAATTTTCGTTCCAGCCACTTTGTATGCACATCCACAGTCACATTCGGACAGACCGTCAAATCTTGCGGTGACGGAATGCTCATTTTCTTTATTAGAATGAATTCAAAATTGTACGTTTTCAACTATCAATAGTCACGGTAGCGACTCGACGCCAAGTTAATAAAGAAAATTAATATAGTATAAAAGTTGAGAGTCAACAATGATATAGCGTTATGAATTTTATGACCTTTACTTTATACAATCATCCCAAATTCAACATTCATTCTTCTTTAGCATAGCGTTATTTGTAAACAATTATTTAGCTCTATGTCTACAAATTTGCGGAAGCTAGAGAAGATACAGGCATTTTCCGAAAAATTCAAAATTGAATAAAGATTAATGTGATGTTTGTATTTTTTTTTAAAACGATCACCAAAAAAGATGTCTACCTGCCGGCCACACACACATACATACTGACTGAAAAAAAGATTTTCATTCAACAAATCAAGGAGTTAAATATATAATTGATTAAAATACATGCTGCATTTTCTTACGCTAAAAATTAATTAAGTTGCATCAAATGAAATATTTGCTGTTTTAAATTATATTTTTCTCTCAGTGTGGAGAATTGTTCATATAAATTAATTTTCGTTGCAGCCAGCCACTTTGTATGCACATCCACGGTCAGATTTTGGCCGACCGTAAAATCTTGCGCTGACGACATGGTTATTTTGTTTATATGAATGAATTTAAAATTTTCAACTATATAGTTTAAAATTATAGCGAGTCAACAATGATATATAGCGTTATGACTTTTATGACCGTTGCAACGAGGAAGTACCAAGTGTTTATCTAGCGAATAAAAATGGAGAATGACTCGATAAGTCAGTAGACTAGCGGTACATGTATACTATTCATACTTTAAAGAAAAGAAAAAAGAGCGTCTACGTGAGTTAGTAGATACATGTGGAACGTACTTGCGTCGCGAACGCGTTTTTCACTCCGGGTATCGTCAATGCGATGCAGCTCGTCGTCACAAAACGCGCTGTAATTCCAAGCTCCCGCTCCTGCTGTGTTATGCACGATTATACCATGCATGAGCGAATTCCAGACTTGTTCAATTGCGTAAACGAAAATATGTTTTTATATGCCTCAGCGAGATAGTACGTATCGCACTGTTGTGCGCACTATAACCAACCGATAGGACGTTATTATCATTGTTCTACAAAATGTTTATCATTAACTTTCAGCCTTGAATGCACCACTACTACTTTAACCCTTATCATTTAAAAAATCGAAACTTTACGCCAATTTCGATGCAAAAGATGTGGAACTCAACAATATTGATTTCATCATTGACTAAATCTTGAAATACATGCAAAACTTAATGGTATTTTGTTAATGGTGACTTTCATCCTTCGATTTTATACCCAGAGAAATCGGACTAGTGGGTATTTTTTAAATTAAATATGGAATGTATTTGAAATAAATGAAATTTTGTTTGAAATTAATACCATTTATTTATATGCAATAAATTCTATTTGATCGAAATGAAATCCTATTAAGCCGGCAATTAAATCAATTTTCTCTTCAAATGCACTAGCATAAAAGGATTTTATTTCGGTACAAAGGAATATATCTTATTCAAATAAATAGCATTGATTTCAAATAGGTTTAATTTGGTCGAAATAAAATTTAATCCATTTTAAATAAATCCTGCACACTGCTATGAAAGATTGTAAATTTACTGTGACAAGTAAAATGCAATTTACAAAACTGGTGTATGAAAAAATGAATAGCATAACATTCACTGTAAAATTACCATAGAGTAAATTTATGGACGTAAAAATGTAATTTTCAAATACGTACTGTAATTTCAGAAATACAAAAACATTGTTTTCATTGTAGGTAGCTTTTGATTTTATAGTAAACATGTGCACGTAATTTACAAACGACATGCAAAAAAAAATACGGTATGTAAATTCCTAGTATTTTGTAACAGTAAATTTACAACACATATCTTAGATCATTTTCAGTCTCGTTACTTTAAATATCTAATAGAGATTGACAAAAAAATTGTGGTACCGGTTGTGAACAAGAACTTCCACTTTACTACTGTAATTTTCTTGGAATTTTTTGAACAGTGTATTTAACGTGATATACTACACTTTTCCGACCTTTTCTTTCACTCCACCATGATTGTCGATGGTTTTATCTCTCTTGCACTTGTGATGGCTCAATCGGTATAGCACATCACCCCAATTCAAATAAACCCATCAGACCGCTTTCTCTAGGAATGACAGAATTGTCATTTATGAAAAATTTCATGGAATTTATCAGCATTCATGATACAAATATTCCATAGGAAAAGTAAACCATTTATTTAAATTTCCATGTTAATCCTTTTGAATTAAAAATTAAATAAACTGCACGGGTTTTTATTATCGACAAAAATAGAAATAATTTTTTATACTCCTTAGGTCGACATTCCATGCTAGAACGATCCTTAACCTTCTCTGTGAGTCGTTAAAAGTTCAAAGTGCGAAAAGCACCACAAAACTTCAGTGACATTTCCATAACATGATCTTATAGGAATAACTTTTTAATGACCACGTGACACGATATTCCGTGCTCCAATGATTCTGAAACTTTTCTGCGTATGATTTAAAGTTCAATATAAAAAAAGATAAGATGCATGAAACTTACTTTTCATGTAACGAATATTGTGTAGGAAAAAACATGCCATTACTCAAATTTCCGGCCGATTTGCTTTGAATTTAATATTTTTATAAAAAATACATAAAAATCATTAACACTCGTACACGAAAATATAAGTAAATATAAGGTAAGACATTTTATTAATAGGTATTAGAACGTCCATGCTACAATAATCCTAATCTTTTAGTTGCATCCTTCAAAGATGAATATAAAAGAGGATGCAAAGTAGAGCATTGCACATTGCTTCCTCATTACTTTTAAATGTTTACAGAGCTACCTCTATAAGGAAGTATGTTTATCTATTTCGGCTTTCTCATAAAGGAAGCTTTGTAAACATTGAAATATAATGAGGAAGCAAAGTACAGAGCTCTACTTTGCATCCTTGTTTTATATAAGTAAATAAACGTTACGCTTATATATAATTTCTTGCTCTCTGGCAAATCCAAGTCCCCGTAAGAACGGAACCTATTTATAAATTCATCTCAAATCCAACATCGATCCTTCTTTAGCATAGCTTTATTTCTAAACAATTCTTTACCTCTATAGCTACAAAGTTGCGGATGCTAGAGAACATACCGACAATACTTGACAAATTTAAAATTGGATAGAAATTAATCTGATGTTTGAATATTTTTTAAATGATCACAAAAAGAGATGTCTATCTGCTCCATGTGTGTGTCAAATTTCAGCTCGATTGACAAAACCATTCTTAAGGTGTCAAAGTTTGAATTTTGCATGTTTGCCACACACACACGCACCACATAGATACATACATACATTTTTACCTCCTCATCACATACGAAGTATTTAAAAAGAGAAAGTATTGAAATCTCAAAAAGATATCGACCCTTCGATTTTGATGTAAATAAATATTTTGAGTGTCCCAGATTCCAAAAAACACATTAACTCATATCTGTCTATTTGTCGGTCTGTCTGTCTGGCGTCTGTATGGACCGTCCGAAACCACAATAACTTTAAAAAAAATCTATGGACCGCAATGAAATTTGGTATGTGCTATGTGCATTTAAATCCTAGTTTTGGTATTGAAATCCAAAACAAAATCTCCACCCCTTCTGATACATTACAAGAAATATGAAAAAATAAAATAAAACTTTTAATTCATTTTTGGACCGCCAGCTAATGTAAAGTTTATTATGCTTCAGTATGATACATACAAATAGAATTACCAGCAAATGAGCAGAGAACAACAAGGGATTTAGTATATAGCAAAAACTTTTTGTTTTTTTTTCTTTCTCAAATTTCTATTCGTACAGTTCGTCACTATACTCCAGTGAATTCACGATAAAAACTTTCACGGCGTATATTTTTAATTATGCAATAATTAGTATAATTTAATAGTTTAAACAACAAAAAGTCAAATCGACACCGCCACAAAACACTAACCCAAAAGGGCATATGGGGTCCGCTTGGCTCCCAGAAGTTTTTTAGTTGAATGCTGAGTCACTACTGAAGGCTGCCCGGCGGCAATAACAAGTGGTCACCCCTCACAGACCCTTAAACTGAATTATGTAAGGGATCCAAACACGGAAATGCCGTCGGATATCTAAAGAGGGTACTTTGAAGTAAGTACGGGTTCCGTATAGACCCCACGTGTTTTGTGTAGGGTTAAAAGACGGGTATCGCATTCTAGAAATCCATTGATGAAACGTGCGTTGTTTAGGCATCATAAACCGGAAAAAGGAAAACGGGGTACGATGATAAATGCTCGCTAATGGAATTTTGGTGTTGTTAGGATATATTCAAACTACATACAAATTTAATCCCGCCAGACCCCTAAGATGAGAAAAAGTACACATTCGTAATCAACGGAGGTTTATGGAAGGTCCAACAAGCCCTGGGGGAGCATTAGCATCCTTGTGACACAAGAAACTATGTAACAGAATTTTGTCAGCGTTAAATTGACAGAAATAATCTGAATTTTTAATCAATCTTCAGTGAAGCAAAAAGTATTGTGCTAATTTAATAAGAGTGTTTGCCCCGACCTAAATGAAACATTGAAAAATGATAACCCATTTTAGCCATGGAAAATTAGCTTCCGCTTATTTCATCCATTTTGCGATATTTGGTAATATAAAGCTATAGGGCCCTGTACACGCCCTGCGTACATATACACCGAGAAAAAGATTAGGTAACATTAACATGATTTGGTTTGAGTTAACCAAAGCTGGCGGTTGCAGGTGGCGAAAGAAATATTTCGTTGAGCTGACTAAAAATTACCATCGACATTAAAAACTGGATTTCATTATTATAACCCAATATATCTTTGACCCAACCGATTAGACAATATTATCGACAAAATATTCTATTATTCTGATCGCATGTTTGGTTGAGTGTACTGAATATGGGATTTGCAACCATATTCTTTGGTTGAATTGACCGCACGTAACTTTGAAGAGACCATATTATGGTTTATCGGGAAAAACAATAATTTTAATGTAAAACAAAAAAAGGTTCACTTGACTCACACGCGCAAACGCGCTGCTCGTCTCGACATTCGCGCAGAAAAAGAAACTACAGATCTTCTTCTGCCACCAGAGCGCCACTATTCCCGAGGAAAACACATTGTGCTGCGATGTCTAGTGTTTACTATTCTTTAGGTGTATAGAAACAAGGTAAACTTCTATCACGTCGGATCGTTTGATTGACATAATATATTTAATTTTCGATGTATCAAATAACACGTAACCACGGCGCAATCTAAAGTAGCTTTGATTAAATGGCTTGGGTAAAGTATTCGTATTATTTGGTCATGTTAAATAATTTTATAGTTATGGAATTAAAATATTTAGTCAAATGAATCGATTAATTAAAACAGCGACTTTTTTTAGACCCAACCAAATGTGCAGTTCAATCAACCCTGTTGTCTACACAGCGCTCTCAGCATATACAATTAAATCGAAGGAATATTTTTTTAAATCAATTCAGTTGTAGGTGATTTTGAACCAATTTTGTGTTGCTGATGATTGCTGTACACTTTAAACACAAACTTACCAGTTCCACTAAAACAAGGTCGGTATAGTGAATTCAAATATGCCTCGTTTGATTCAAACAAATTTTCTTCGACCACAGCTGCGAGGTAAACCTTTTTCTCGGTGTATCGACTTCCTAGAACCTCCACACCCTCCGTGTTTCCTGCGGTAGTCGCACTGAGAAAAAAAATATGTTAGAACTTAATTAAACGGTGTACACCCGCGTACAAACGAATTTTTAATTGGTATAACAAATATTTTGATTACCACAAATATATTTTAAACAATTTAATCTAATGATTATTAAAGAAACTCAACATTTGGTTGTCCTAACGAAGAATTTATTTGAACGAGGGTGTACACCGACTTAGTTCATTCAGATAGTTTTTTTTCTCAATACACTGTTATGCACCTACAGATCAGTGTTGCCAGATGGTCAGTGCAGCGTACCCCTAGACTAATTCTATTTCCCTTTAAAAATGCCCTAAACAGCTCCAACCAAGTCAAGAACGTTCTGTTATTAAATTAAGCTGTTGAACCTGTTGTTTGTAGAATGGGTAATTTAATTCGTCGAACGTATTTTCCCACGACTTTGTTTATACTACCAATTTGTAGTTCAACTGTGCACGCACAAGCGCCACGAGCCACAGACCTGTTCGCCTGACGTATAATTTCGACTCGTCTGTTTTATTTATATAGGGGTCAGAGCTGTGGATTTTGAGTTTTTAAATTCATAAAAAGGCTGAATTTCGAAAAACCCTAAACATTTTTATCCCCTGTTTATGCCCTGATGTGACAAGAAAACTCCTGAATCTAGGGGGAGATCCCCTAATCTGGCAACACTGCTACAGATGTATATGGTATGATATGGTATGGTAAGTTTTGAGGGCTTTAGAAATGATGCCCGCAGGCCCATTGTACTCCCCATTTTCCTGTTCATCTACTTTCTCACTCCAGTCCTGTGCTCTTCATGAAGGACACTAGGCTTCTGAAAGGTAGACTGACGATTGTGCTAGGTTTAACTATGTGAGCTCCTAGTTTCCGTATTCTCTGCTCAGCCAACGCTGGGCAGTGACATAAGATGTGGAGTGGTGTTTCCTCCTCCTCTTCGCATATTCTGCAGATTCCTGATTCGCTGGCCCCTAGTATTCTAAGGTGCTTCCTAAGATGACAGTGTCCTGTGAGTAGGCCTATTACCATCTTAAACTCCCTTTTTCTGAGGTCTAGAAGGAGCTCCGCGAGTTTCCTGTTTGGTCCCTCTACTAGCGCCTTTGTTTGCCTCATACAGATGTATAAGTAATATTAATTATTAGTTATTTATATCACAAAGTGTACCTTTTGTTTGATTAATACTAGTAGTAGTAAATGAATATTTATTGACAATACACGGTGACATAGATTTACACGCATTTAAATCTTATATCTATTATTTTATATTGTATTGTCAACGGGCTATCGACCGTAATCCCTCAGCCCTTTGATTAATATTTGATTTAAAAATATACAATTTATGTTATCTCCGAAAAATAAAAACCTGAGCCATAAAATATTTATCCTCCTTAAAAAGCTACCCGGTAGACCAAATGATCTATATGTACTTCCTTTATCAGACAAGACAGAATGACGTAGTCATAGGGGATTTTAGATAGTTAAATGAAATCGATGCCGAGGCTACTTTGCCGAAAATATTGCCAATCAAACTGACTGATTTAATATTATCTTTCTTTTTTCTTTCTAAGTTGCATAAAATTCTAGGAAAATTGCAGAGAAATTGCGAATGAGAAATCCAACTTCTGCTAAAAAAAATATATAAAAAATCAGGAATAACGATTTGCGGAATCATAACCTCACAGTATTTGCATGAAAATGAATACTTGAAATATGTAAAGGCTTCTGGTCGAAAAATTGGGGTAAAAGAATAATGGCTTCTGATCAAAAGTTTTTTGATGCCTTGTTGAAAAAAAACAGTCCCCGATCTAAATGGAAATTAATATCCAAATTTATAGGGGCTTGTGTTTTTTAGTGATTAAAATATAGACACGGCAATTAAGATCTCCAAAGCACAGGTCTATAATATAAAATATATATAAAAATGCCTCGTTGAAAATGCTGATTGAATTTTCACCGGATTTTAAAAACTATGAAAACTAAACTAAAACCATGAATTAAACCAATAATTTTAACATATGGTAATTTGCAAATTACGGTTCTCAAAATACTTAAACCGGTTCAAAACTATGCATCCGTCAGGATATGCGATTGAAACACGACAACGTCGTAGTCGGCTCACACGTGTTACGTGAGATTATAAACAGGATGCACTACTGCTACCAACCTTAACATTATGGTGTAACGTGATTTACGACGTTGTCAAATCGCCTCAAGTCAATTGAATCATTAAAGATGAATTGTATTATATCACCTCATGGAAAAGAAATATATGCGTAAATATATCTGAAATATATAGAACTTTTTGGACGATAATGTAATAAAAATATATTTTTGATTTATTTTTGGGAAAGATATATCTTATACATCTAGGATACATCTTTTATATATCTTGCATATACTTTATTTTCATATGGGCACCAAAACGCTCCATGTAACCACTATTTGCTTATGAATTCTTATTTGTATAAATATCTACAAGAAGATGATGAAAAAACGAACGTTAAGATATTTTTTTTAGGCGGATGCTCCATGGATAAAAATGTAGGCCACACCCCCATCCTTCACCCCCAATAGTCAAGTCCCTTAAAATACTTAAAAGGTAATCGGGGTCAAAGTCACGCACCGAGTAAAGGGTATAGTAAAATTTGTTTGAATCAAATGAGGCATAAAGTTTACAGCAATCACCAACAACACAATATTGGTTCAAAATTACCTACAACTTCATTGGTAAAAAAAAATATTTCTTCCATTTAATCGAATATGCTGTCAGCCTTGTGGAGACGAAAAGGTTAATTGAACTGCACATTTGATTGGGTTAAAAAAAATCGCTGTTTCAACTAACCGTTAGAGCCGGGTAGAATAGCGAATAGGTTTGAAACGATCGAATTATTTAATTCATTTGACTAAATATTTTTATTTCATAACTATAAAATTATTCAACATGACCAAATAATACGAATACTTTGCCCAAGCCATTTTGTCAAAGCTTCGCTGTATTGCGCCGTGGTTACGAGTTATTTGATACATCGAAAATTATAGTAGATTGTGATACTAGTGCGAGAAAGCGGCCGTTACGCGCGGAGGTTAGGAAGCGGCGAGTGCACCGCTTCCTAACCTCCGCGGGACGGCCGCTTTCTCGCACAAGTATAACATACTATTTTTTGTAACGAATGTCAACGTGATGTCGCACATCTCCGTGCCTGCAAAGCATTGCGTAAAATTATCTTGTAGATAGTTTCACACACGCCAATGTGTGCGTGAAGTTATCTACAGAAATCTAGATAACTTCATGCACGAGATGGCGTACGTGAAATTATCTACGTTCACGTGAGCATAATACGCGATCTCACGCACGCTTTGCAGGCACGAAATGTGCGATATTACGTGCATGAGTTACAAAAAGTATATTATTTCAACTTAACGATCCAACGTGGTAGAAGTTTACCTTGTTTCTATCGACCTAAAATATAGTAAACACTGGACACCGCAGCACAATGTGTTTTCCTCGGGAACAGTTGCACTCCGACGACAGAAGACGATCGGCATTTCCTTTTTCTGCGCGAATATCGGGGCGGGCGAGTCAAGTGAACCTTTTTTTGTTTTATATAAAGTTTATTGTTCTTCCCGATAACCTATAATGTGGTCAATTCAATCCATGGAGACTATAGAGTGAAGGAGGCCGAAGGTAGTACTTTGGATGTAGTCACAAAACGGTGACTAATATTGGCTTCGGATATGCAACTCGTGGTGGCGCTGTAGTCAAACGTCGGCTCGGGTGAGACAGAAACAGAGATAACGATTTAGCGGGAATTTTGAAAAGAGAATTTTTTGTGCTTAAAAACTGTTTTGTATGTTGTTAGATATGTATTGTCGGCAATAAGCACATCATAATAAGATATTTTCATACCTTAATGGGTACTAGCTCAACACTGGACGCTGATAAACAGCGTTTTTTTGTTTTTCAAACCGTTCGTCGCGCTCTTCACTCTACCACAAATTGCCAACTTCACTTGAGATCGCCTGTGCCTGGAGCGACGCTTGTGGCGAATTTTAGAACCTTCACATAATCACAATTCCCGAATCAAAATTTCGGCGCTTTTCCGTTTGCATTCAACCTCCTTTACTCTAGTCTCTACACTGAAAAAAAATCTATTGCGGGCTGCCAAAAAGACGTAGTTTTTAATCAACTCTAGTTCTTATTCGTTCAATCCCATTTAACATTGAAATAATAAAATATTATTTTGCTTATTTTAGAGTTATTGATTCAATCTCGTCTGGAATTGGAGGAATTAGAATTTGAATTAAGTTGATAACGCTTGTCTTTGGCAGCCCGCAAATGATGTATTTATTGAATCAATGACATAAACCCGGTGCGATGGTCTAGTGGGCCTCTAGTCCAGAGCATCGGTAGGTCCCGGGCTTGATTCCCGGTGCCGTCGATTTTCGTCGAAAATATAAATACGGGCGCGATGAAGCTCCAGATGTATACATGGGACCCACACAGGTATTTCTACCTGTGGAGGTCACATGTATATAGCTGTAGTCCGTGTTTACGTTCTCGACGAAACGTGACGTGGCTCCGGTGCCGTGAAGCGAGCTCGAGACTGGCTATATCGGCATAGGTTTTCCGCAGTTTCCCTATGCCCATGGCAGAAATGCTATGGCGAATGCGATATAGAGGGGGAGGACCAGACCCTCAGGAGGGACTGGCTACTGATCCGGGCCGACCCTGCAATAAGCGTAATGCCTGCAGGCGGGGGAAATGCGAATAAAAAAATAAAAATAAAAAAAATCAATGACATATTTTTTTTCAGTGTATAATTCAATCAATGAATTAGTTTACGAATCCCATATTAAGTACACTCAACCAAACATACGATCAAAATAATGAAATATTTTGTCGATAGACTTGTCTAATCGATTGGGTCAAAGATATATTGAGTTGTTATAATGAAATCCAGTCTTTAATGTCGATGGTAATTTTTAGTCAACTCAACGAAATATTTCTTTCGTCATCTACAAACGCCGGCTTTGGTTAACTCAAATCAACTTTTTTTCATGTTTCTAAATCTTTTTCTCCGTGCGGTTAAACATTGGCCTGATAGCAAAAGAAGTACCTGCCCACAAATAAACCATTTATCTTTTATCTGGAAAATCGGGGAGTAACTCGGCCTATCGTTGTCAATTTATTCTAAAGCTAATTTATGCTAAAGCGCCAGGGCCGCCCACCCCAGTATAATATACAATACACGGAGAAAAAAAAGTAGTTGGACAAACCAATAAATGGGTTCCAACGACCATTCGAAAGAGTTGAAATAGTGTCACTACTCAGTGGGTTATGACAACTACTCAGTGGGTTATGACAACTACTCGTTGGTTATACGAACCGCTGTGGTTGGTTATAGGAACTCGCTGTTGGTTGCGCCACCTATTGTATTGGTGAAAACAGCACTGCGATTGGTTACAGGAGCGAGTTAGTTGCTGCAACTATTCAGCGGTACAGCATATGCCGGAGATGGTTCTTCCAACTACTTTTTTCTTTCAGTGTATAGTTTAATGGAAAAATACTCTAATTAACGGCATAAAAAGGATTTGAAAAAGGTGATTGACCGTTCAGTTTTTCGGCTAATTACAGTTAAACTTCAGCTTTTGTTCTCTTCACCCCTATAATAATGTAGCCTGAGTTTTCTTTGGCTTATCTGTTCTCACCGAAGACAGAAAAAAAGTAGAGCCAATATCTGATGATATACATCTACACTGAGAAAAAGGATTGCTTGGGCTTACTAAGGTTTTGGTTAAAAATTGTACCAAGAAAAATTTGCCGGGCGCAACAAAGTTATTGATTAGGCGTACTAAATACTTGGTTGTTTTACAAAACCCTTGGTTATGTTAACCAACAACTTGGTTATGCCTACCAAGCTTTTTTTTTCAATGTACCTTTTTAAATATCAACGTAAATTTTACGCTGATTCAGACAGTTATTAAGTGAACAAAAATTCAATTAAAAATCGTGCATTATGGATTATTTGTTATATTCAATTATGGTCGAATATACTTTAATATAAAGGTCTCTTGATTTTCAAAGAGCGTGTCCATTAACAGAATGTAAGATAATATTTCTATGCGAAGAAAATTTGTCAAATGAAACTCTTTTTATTTCATTAAAAAAACAACATCTGTTTTTCGGATACCTTTTCTGTGAAGTAGCAAATTAAATGTACAACCATTTCAAGTTTTTTTATACGACTCTTAACGATTATTCATTTTATGGGCCATATTTCAATAAACTTGAAAACTATGTAAAAATTCGTTTGACTTAATCCAAATACAACTCAACGACCTTAATTATCAATTCAAATGATATTCCGTGCTTCAATGACCCGCAACCTATTCGGAGAACCGTTTAAATTGAAACATCAAAAATGAAAAACTGCTATCGATTTTATCGACATTCAAATATTACCTGAAGATTTCGTGGAAAAAGAATGTAATTAATAGTTAGAACGCCATTACGTGCTTCAATGAACCTCAAACTTTCCAGCTCATCGCTTGAAACTAAATATCAAAAAGAAAAAAGTGCACGGGATTCCAATGGCATTTGAATAACAAAGAAAGCGTGAGCTTGGATAGCGTGGGTCTCGGTTATACGAATCGTGCACGGACCACTCGTTTCAACGGCTCCATGGAGACTACAAGTATACCAACTACAGTGATACAGAGTAATAATACCCAGTGAAATACTTTGTCCGTATATGAGGGATTCCACGTCATTCCAGCCATCACGTCCAGACTTCGATGTTTTGGATCTTTTTGCAATTCGAGTATGTTTTAGTACTTGGTCATCCATCATTTTTCATATATTATGTTGCATGATTGCATCAATAATTGCAGAGTTACAGGCTCCCGAAGATTTTGACTAGTCTTTTTTTTTTTTTTTTTTTGAAGGCCCATTATCTCAAAAATGCCTAATCGAAACGCAAAAGTGCTAAGGATCTTCATTATGGTTGTTTTCATGGGCTTTTGGATATTTTATGGTATCCAAAAATCGAATCAGAATTTTTTAAATGTCATAATTACCGAAAAAGATATTTCAACAATGGAAAGTACTTTTTTTCCGCAATGTATAGAAAATCAAGTTATACATTTTTTTCGTAAAGTCTATGAAAACAACTACAAAAAAGATCCTTAGCGCTTTTGCTTTTCAATTAGGCACTTTCGAGATAATAGGGCTTAAAAAAGAAAAATGTTAAAAATGTTAGTCGATATGTGGACAAAATTAGGACCCGGGATGGCGTGATTTTCCAGCGCGACACTGAAAGAAAAAAGTTGTTGGAAGAACCATCTCCAGCATATGCTGTACTGCTGAATAGTTGCAGCAACTAACTCGCTCCTGTAACCAATCGCAGTGCTGTTTTCACCAATACAATAGGTGGCGCAACCATCAGCGAGTTCCTATAACCAACCACAGCGGTTCGTATAACCAACGAGTAGTTGTCATAACCCACTGAGTAGTTGTCATAACCCGCTGAGTAGTGACACTATTTCAACTCTTCCGAATGGTCGTCGGAACCCATTTATTGGTTTGTCCAACTACTTTTTTTTCTCCGTGGATAACGAGATTTTTCGAATAATTCAAAAAGCCATAAAATTTGAACGGCTGGTCAGATCTGCGTCAAATTTGTACTCAAACCTTTTTCGATGATAGTCCATGTGGACTATGAGCAAAATTTGAAAAAAATCTGTGAAAAATTTCAAATTTTTAACATTTTTTTCTGTTTTCTTCACCAAAGTCGAAATTTACCGACTAAATATAGTTCCTTTGACTAAATTCATCATCGATAATCAATAATCGTGAAATCATGTCGAAAATTGCAGCCGGATATCCCTTAACTTGCGAAAGTTATAGCGTGAAAGATATTTAAAAAATTTTCAAAATACTGTACAATTTGAATTTTCCAACCGATTCACATCAACTACAATCCCAAACGTTGCTGTATGACTCCCCACTTGCGTGCCAAATTTAATACATCTAAAATTACGACAGTTATCGTGCTTACAAGGAAATCTGCACGCGCGAACACACACGCACGCACACACACATGCACACACGCAGGCGCACGCGCGTGCACACACACACACACACACATATTCTTTCTACACCACTTTTCTCAACGATTTGGACCATTCTGAGTGACATGAAAATCTCGAAAAAAAATTTTTTTACGAAAACAAAACTTCCTCTATCAGGAAGTAAAAGTAGTCAAAATCATCGTGAGCCTATAACTCCTCAACAATTGATGCGATCACGCAACATGTATAGATATATAGATAAGATACTCGAATTGCAAAAAGATCCGAGACATTGAAGTTTTGGAGGTGGCTGCAATGACGTGGAATCCCTCATATAGTAGTGGTACATGGATGAGAAGGTGGGAGGAGGTGGCGCCGCGAGACACTCGGCACACCAGAGTCGGGTATCACTTGAATCGATGGCCTATACACTGTTCCATTTCATTCGGACTCCGTCAAACATCAACGGCGTACTATTCTCGACGATATAGCCCGGCAACATTTTGCTTCCTCTTCCTCGGCTTCCACACACCCACTGCCTTGTACTTTTGATATCCTTATCAGCTTACCGGTATCTTTCACCGCGACTTTCTTATCCTACTTTCCGTCAAAGGGATTTCTTTTCTTCACGAGATTCTTCCGCTTCGTTTCCATAATATTCAAGGCAATATGTTTTATATAAAAGCCTCATATACGAACCGCAAAAAACTTTATCGCAAGAAAAATGAGACCTCGAAAGTAAAAATCCATTTATTGGCTTGGTATGAATGTTGCAACAAGTGAAAAAAGCCTGCAAAGTAGAGCCAACTTACACATTGCTTATTCATTGTCTTCTAGACTTCACGAAGCTAACTCCATGAGGAACTTTTTTTTTCAATTTATTGATTTTCGCTTCTTCATTGAGGAGTCTTTGTGAAATCTAGAAAGTACTTCTGTAACTTTCGTCACCCACTTTTCGTCTTTGACTAACTCTACGCCAATCGAAATAACTGTAAGATAATTGATGTGGAAATTTTCACTTTTTGAGTCTTCAAATTTACACCATACAGGATATTTAAACCGATTTTTATCTTTGAAAGAAAACAAAATGTCAATCTCATATAACTTTAATTATAATGTAATATTTATAACGTAATTTAAAAAATTAATGGCTGTCGAATAGTATCTATTTCACTACTTTCCTACATTTAAATTTAATGCTTCAAGGCATTCTTCAATATTAAAGTTTTTTTTTAAATTAAATAACATTTCAACCACTTTGTCGATTTGGCCCAAATGCAATTATCCATTTTTATTCCAAGTTCAAGGATCGAAAAATGTCCATTCTGGTAATTTGAAATTTGTAGGAATTAGCGTGTTTTATTTTTCCCAAAACACATCGTTTTGGAAAAAAATAAAACTCTGTTAAAACTTTAAGGTACCATACCGAACATCAATTTAATTCACCACGATGCAAGAAAGTATGTTCATCAAGTCTAATATAATGCTTCCTCATAGAGAAAACATTATAAAAGCGATTGAGCAAGCTGTATACAAAAGTATTCTTGTTTTAGATAATAATAAGCTTCATAACTTTCGAATCTCATTGTCAATGTACTTTCCTGACCTTCGTCGTAACTATACCTATGCAGAAAATTCCATTCTGATAGCTCGTTTTTTGCTAATTTTGCCAAGTTTATATCGTTTTACATTTCTGAGAGAAAATAAATAAAAAATGTTATATTCAATTCCGATATTTCTAACCGGTTTCGAGTTTTAAGACAAGAAGCCCAGTTTCCCACACTGCCGCACTTTCTGACACCCACGGTACATTTATATCTGTAGTAAATAAAGTTCTCATCGAATATAAAAAAATATGCAGTCAATCGAAGAGCGTTTTTTACTGTCGTATATAGCAGAGGTACGAAAGTTTTTCGAAAATATTTCATACTGAAATTTAATAGTGAGAGTTGCGACTGACATTTCAGTGGCTTCCGAGCGACATTCGTAGACGAAAGGAACTAGCTCAAGCACATGAAAAATTTCGGATTTATACCCTGAAGTAAGTATTAAATACCATAAAAGTAATATGAATACCTTCAGAATATACCACGCTTTCGACCTGATGCGTTACAGTTTATGTAAAGTTCAGTTATTCCCATAAATTCTTGAAGTCAATAAGTGTGTGACCTAATTCAGTTTGTAATTTGGCAGTTTCCGACATTGAATGTATAACCTATGTCAAAGTGTCAGAAACTGGGGACTGGGATTTCGGATAATATTAAACTTGGTAACTTTTGAACCTCATTGTCAATCCAAGTCAATGTCATTTCCTTACTACCTTCTTCGTATCTAGACCTATGCAGAAAATTCCATTTTGATAGCTCGTTATTTGCCAAATTTGCCAAGTTTATATCGTTTTCCACTTTTGAGAAGAAAAAAAATTAAAAAATCAAATAAAATGTCAGTCATCTTATAACTTTTTTATTAAATTCGCTATGATGATCGGATAGTGCTCCAATCGCGAGTCAAGTTTCAGTCAGATGTGTCTAACCGTTCTCGAGTTAAAAGAGTCAAATTGCTTGTAGTATTTTTGAAAAAAAATAATAACTTTTGAACCTTTTTGTTGCTTCAGGCCAACACCAGTACAAAAAATCTTCGTATTAATTGCACTCGAAAAGAAAATATATCGCAAATGAATATTCACAAAAGTGTTTGATTTTATTGATTGATTGATTGATTGATCACAAATAACGAGAAATTAACACAAATGAACGAGCACCTGACATTTTTTTCCATACTGCTTTAAGTATCCTGATATTAAAAAACTCGATAAAAATGTTATCACGGACACAAAGTTTTCTCCACGAGGAAGCAATAATATTTCTATGCAAAGCATTCTCGTGCAATTTATGGTTATATGAAACTGCGAATATACTGTGCGTGATGTGCACTTATTCCGCAGTATGAGTGCAAGTTTTTATAAGAGCGATAGTGTCATCGATGAAAATATCTTGTGTTCATTTCTCGGCGATTAGATTCTGTCATTAATCGAATTCCCTGAATGACCAATAAAAAATAATATCTGTAAATAAAAATTGACATTCCTCTATGACTTCCCTGGCGGAAAAAATCTACAACTTCCTACACTGAAACAATACTATAACTACAAATTTTTACTAAGAAATGAACCGAAAAAATATACCGAAACTACAACTTGTTATGCAAAAATATTTTAAAAGTACAATTAACTGCGCTAAACAACTCTAAACTACAACTGTCTATGAGAAAGTGCGAGATTTGGAACATGCTTGTAAATTGTTGTAATACTCTACGTCACAGAATAATGTATAACTTTCAACAACAATCTAAAACGATTTGATTGTAATCGGATATCGGTAATATACAATATTATATGCAAATTTACAACAATCTACAAGCATGTTCCAAATCTCGCACTTTCTGCAGTTATTTTTTGTAATAACTAAAACTTTATACAAACACCTAAGACGGATTGAGTTATCAATGCCATGTGGATTTCTAAAAATTGATTATCTCTTTGATTGAGCTGTAGAATGTTGTTGTAAATTATAAGTTTTACAACAAATTTCAAGAAACAATACCCTGTGTTGCGAGTTTTAGATTTCTATTAAATATTGTAGAAACTCATAACTCTGCGTACAATCTTTTACTTTCTACAAGAATTAACAAAAAGTTACTACGCATCTGTGCTCGAATTTTCGTATCATTTTAACAGAATCATAAAATGTAGTAATATCTCATAGAAAATAGTAGTGTCTACAATAAAAGACATCGAATTACGTCGAATTCTTTATCGACTTTGGCTTGACATAGAAAGTGATATGTAATAATTAATAGTCGTATTTTATTCAAAAACGTACAGCTTACTACTATTTTGTTGTAGGAAGATATAGGATGTTGTATTTCACGTAAAAACTTCTACAAATTATGTACAAAAAACTGCAAATTTTTACAAAATCTATGTATTGTAAATATCGCGTAATTTGTTGTAGAAATAAGTAAATTGTTGTTGAAATGGCGTAGTAAATTGTAGATTTTTTTCCGCCAGGGTTGAAAGGCATAAAAATACTTTTTAACTTTTCATATCCTTATCACCTCACCGGTGTCTCTCACGATTAATTTCTTATCCTTCTTTCCACCAAAGGGCTTTTTCCTTCACGAGACTCTTCCGGCACGTTTCCATAATACCCGACACGATATAGATTTTCGATAGGTCTCACCGCATTCTCCTATAGGTCTCGACTATATACCTGCATACTTCCGCATTCCGCGTTACCACTCGAGTGGTCTCAAGCCCGGCTGATATTATCACCATTATATATTATACGTAGACGTACACGTGTCTTTATTTATTTTTTACTCACCTATAACAAAGTTCAATCCACTGTTATAGTCACTTTTATTTTTAAATTGGTAAATAACTTCACGTTACAAGCGTGGCATTTTAAAAAAATGTCTTCGTTATTATTGTGCACTCGATAGCGTATCACCGCTTGTGTCGCTGTAATAAGGGCGACTGTCGACAATTGCTCGATGAAATAACCCGCCAAGGTATCGAAGCCGCGCGGGCGCGCGCGACCGAAGCTCGCTTTCTCGTGGAGGGGTTTATAGACCTAGTGGGCACGTGGATCCGTTGTCTGTTGAATGCAATAGAGGTAGTTGAGCCGGAATGAGTAATGAAAGCACGCGGACAGACTCTCGTACACTGAGCGAAGAGTAACTAACAACAATAGAGGCTTTGGGCTGCCGCTGCTGCTGCTGCTGCTGCTTGGGCTGCTTTTGGCACTAGCACTCAACGGCGAGAGTAAACACTACATACGAGCTTAGACGCGTTTATAGATACATCGAATATGACAAAACGCTTGTTCAGGGCTATAGGAAAGTTGAATAATGATTGTCACTAACACTGTTCGGCGTTATACATTCTGGCACGGGCAAATACAAGTGGGAGACTTTGCTGTAAGTATCACTCTCTCTCGTGTCTACCGGGTCGTGCAGAGTAGCGAGGCACGACGATATCTTGCCATCCTCTACCAGCAACGAACGAAACAAGCGCGCTCTCCGTGTACAACGCGCGGAGTGTATAATAACACACGCGGCACCGGAGTTTGGACCGCGCGGCGCTTCTTCCCTTCCCGCGGCAGCACACACGACCGTTTGTGTATAACTCCTTCTCTCGAGACTCAACGTCACTCCTTCCTATCAAAACGCCGTCGCTGTAGCTACTGCTACTACTGCTGCTGCTACTACTGCTGCTCAACGTATACTTTCATTCTCAAGTGCCTGGAGACTTGAGATTCTACACTAGGTTGTAGTACTGTCGGGCACCCAGCGTATTTCTACTTTCTTATCTTAGCTCGAGAGATTCAAATCTTGGGGTTTTTTCTTTCGTTCCTCACAGAGGAAGCTTTGTTTTGATAAAAAAAATAAATCAAGGATGTAAAGTAGAACCTTGCACATTGCTTTCTCATTATATCTCGCTTTTTACAAAGCAACCTCTAAGAGGATGTATGGTAATCGATTCTGGCTTCCTCATAGAGGAAGCTTTGTAAAAAACAAAATATCCTTGTTTTAAATAAATAAATAAATAAGCGCACACTCCCGCTTTGTGAAAATATAATAAGGACGAACGGCCCGGAAACTCCTTCGAAAACTATATTTAACGCCCAGTTCGATATTTGATATCAAAATTCGCGTCGGAGAAAAAAAAAACTAAAAAATCAAAACCTCACAATATTTTAACGTTTCGACCGATCTTAACTAAATACCAATTTTCAGCTCAATATCTCGAAAATTGAAAGAGTTATCGCGTAAATAGAAATTTTTCAAAAAATTCAAAACCGCGTAAAAATGTAACGATCAGGAGATTTTAAAAAAATATTGGTATGAACGATATTTACCGTTCCATCTATGGTGTAAATTTCAGCTTGACCGGTGCGATGGTCTAGTGGTCAGTGTACTGGCCTCTAGTCCAGAGCATCGGTAGGTCGCGGGTTCGATTCCCGGTGCCGTCGATTTTCGTCGAAAATATAAATACGGGCGCGATGAAGCTCCAGATGTATACATGAGACCCACACAGGTATTTCTACCTGTGGAGGTCACATGTATACAGCTGTAGTCCGTGTTTACGTTCTCGACGAAACGTGACGTAGCTCCGGTGCCAGGAGGCGAACTCGAGACTGGCTATATCGGCATAGGTTTTCCGCAGTTTCCCTATGCCCATAGCAGAAATGCTATGGCAAATGCGATATAGAGGGGGAAGTCGGATGCGGCCGCATGGGGACCTGGTTACTGATCCGGACCAGACCCCCAGGGGGGACTGGCTACTGATCCGGGCCGACCCTGTAATAGGCGTAGTGCCTGCAGACGGGGGGAAATGCAAAAAAAAAAAAAAAAAAAAAAAAAAATTCAGCTTGATATCTGGAGGCGTTCCCGAGTAATAAAGGTTTACATTTTTCGTGTCACAATTGGACATTGCCTTTAATTGCCGAGTTTATGCGTACGTCCGATATTTTCTAACAGTGTATAAAATGGAAATTATGAGGAGTACGGGAAAGGTGGCCACAATGAGCCACATAGTTTTCTCGGTTAGATGAGTAATTTGCTTCAAGTTCATTTTGCAGTGTCAAATTTGACATAAGAGGACGGGCCCTTCAGCGCCTGTAACCATTTAAACCTTTGAAAAAGTGCAGCAGCGCAAAAGTCTTTCAGGCATGCGCGCCAGCGTGTGTGATTAGCCTAGTCTTCTCTTAAAAAGTTGGTGCCGGGATATATCGACTTTCAAGTTTTAGTATCGAAAGTGCGAGATTTAATTATTGTCGGTCGGTTTATTCGTGCTGTGATTGGTCGATGGTGTCGTCAGGCAGTCACACTGCGATCGGGACCAAAAAAAAACATGCATTCATTGTTTTATTTATGTCAAATGTCAAAACTTATAGAAAGAGACTCGGGCGCTTAAGCTTAAGCGCCCGAGTCCGCTTAACCCTAGTCTTGTCTTAAAAAGTTGGTGGCGGGATATATCGACTTTCGAGTTTTAGTATCGAAAGTGCGAGATTTAATTGTTGTCGGTTTATTCGTGCTGTGATTGGTCGGAGGTGTCGTCAGTCAGTCACACTGCGATCGAGACCAAGATCATGCATTCATTTTTTTTGTTTATGTCAAATGTCAAAACTTATAGAAAGAGACTCGGGCGCTAACCCTAGTAATAGTAAAAAAAAGGGGCTCATTGTGGCCATCTCTTGCCTATGTCATATTGGACTAAATAATATTCAAATTATACTAACATTATATTTACATTATACTCAATTATATTCCTTTTATTTATAGTACTTTCACACATCAAACTTTTTGACAAAACATTGATTGGGTATAATTTGAGTATGATTTAGTCCAATATGGCATACTACTCATACTATCCATTACCTACATACCATTCTAATACTCTTTTTATACTTTTGCTGTCTCATAGAGGAAGATTTTTCATGAGTTTTTTTTTTGTTTTTTTTTTTTTGCGCAGTTCAAGTTATGAATGTTTGATAGCGAAGTTTGTGGTCAAGCTTAATTGCTCTGTCCATCCGTCTCATTGCAACGAATATTACGGTCGCTTTTGTCGTAATGGAACTTTCCACGCGTGGAAAAAATGGATACAAAAAATATAATAGAAGTAAGCCAGTATATAAATCGGCCGAAAGTTTGATATTTAAAATATGTTTTATTTATATTCGGTATGTATTCGATTAATGTGCTCATATGCATACTATATATGAACATAGATTTTTTATATATGTCACATACATTTATTTAAAAACTAAATTCAAGCTTTATAACGTTGAATTTTTCTTCTGTTCAATGATGTTATATGTACATTTCTACGATAATGATGAAGCAAAACATTTTGCTTTATCATAGAGGTGGCTTTGTTTTCGTGAAAAACAATTTTTGTTAAGATTTTTCATACCAGTTTAAATCAAATTGTCTGAAATGTTAAGTAAAATGGTCTATAAAAAATCCGGTGTGTGTGCAGTTTTCTTTTTATTAAAAAACGGCAGAAACACGCTAACCCCTGACAATTTCCACCTAACAATATCGCCACTAGCTCTTGTGATCTAACTTGGTTGATATTGCATTTTTGCAGAATAGACAAACCAGTTCAAGAGTCATGTTTTTTTATTTTGTTTTATTTGCTCCTCTGATTAAATATTTATAAAGTGGGTATGGCTCGACGTATTTAACTAAAACTTTACGTGGGAGTGCACAAAATACTACTTCACTATTGTAGTAAATTTCATTACAATTGGCAGAGCCATGTCAGTTTTATGAGATACCATTTTTTTTTAAATAACAGCTCAAATACCCTGTATCGTTTAAATTTTGAAATTACGAAGTGAATATTTACACATAAGCAGTTACAATTAACGTGATCTGTGAACGTAACTAATCTTTTTTAACATTAGTTTCCTTCGTTTTGCACTTCTTCGCAACAGCTTTCTTTGTCACAAATAGTCATACACTATATTAATGTTTTACTTTGTACACTTTTATTTTTATTTTTACCAGAGCTTTTTTCCAAAGTAGATTTTGGCATTGCATAATGATGAGAATCTCCAGGATGAAAGGTGTTCCACCATTTTATCTTTTTTTTTACTATACATTTCTTTAGCTATATTTTTCTCAGCAGAACAAAAAAAATCAAAGCACGAGCTTTGGTTTTTTTTGTTCTTATTTATGAATATATGAATTGATTGTGTAATAATTAACGAAAACTTAATGATTATATCATAATGGCCATATCTGATGCAACATGCTTATTCCATGTACAAGTAGTGGCCATCTTTGTTTTTATAAACGTATAGCTTTATTTCAGACTTTTAGTACATACAAATTTCCAGTGATGCCTTTTAAGATTGTTACGTTAATCTATACAACTATATAACCCGAAAATGTACCTAGCGCTTTCGTCAAAATCTTGTCGAATTACGCAAAGAGTTGAGAATTTGCACTCAGAGAAATCGTAATAGTACAGTCAACTATAAAGTGACAACAATTCATTGTTATTACATGCAACTATTTTTATAGTTACTATAACTACCAAATAGTTACATTTGGTAGTTATAGTATATAGTAACTATTTGATAGTTGTGTCAACTATAAAAAAATGGTTGCACCAACCATAAATGAATAGTTGTCACTTTATAGTTAATAATACCATAAATTTTTCTCAGTGTGGCGAATCAGCTGATGATATTTTAATTATTGATACAGTGTTTTTTGTAATGAATACGAACTGACGTCAATATCACGATAAATGTTTCCAAAATATACAACGTTATGAACAATCATGATTAAATACATGCACACAATTACAATAACCACGAAAAACGTATTCAAGGGGTGGCCATAACCGGCACAGTTGCTACAACTGGTATTCCTACCCTACCAAAAAAGGTTATTTTGTAAATACAGGTTGAAAATTTCATTTTTTATAACACGTGCATGACCAACGGTGCTTTCCATGGCAGTTTTGCGAGACGAAAGTCGCTAGTTTCATGGCAGTGTTGAAATAATAGGTTGGCGCATGCGCAGTTAGCGATTCCTTCACTTTCGTCTCTAGAGACGGTAATTTGTAACCTTACTTTTTCCTATTCGTCTCGCAAAACCACCATTTAAAGCACCACTAATCATGCACTTGATACAAAAAATATAGTGTGCAACACGGGCCAAAATTGGCGTTTGCGACTCGTGTGATTGCCTCACACTCGTCGCAATCACCAACTTTCGACCCTTGTTGCACAATATACTGTTACCTCTTTCTTGCATGTGTCTCTAAAAAACCATAGATCCCCTAAAGATTTCACAATGTCTATTTTCTAGTAAAGATTTCGCTATTTCTGTTTTTACAGTATCAGGAAACTTTGAAAAAAATCTTTTTTTTTAATCAGCTATAACTACTAAGGGGTGACGGCCGAGAACCACTATATCAGTCGTAGGCTTTATCAAATACAGGTTGAAAATTTAACTTTGCCTCTTTCTTGCATATATCTCTAAAAAAAACCATAGAGAATTCTCCTAAAGATTTCGCTATTTCTATTTTTACGGTATCAGGAAACTTTGATAAAATCTTTTTTCCTTCCTCAGGTGTAAGGATCGAGAACCGCTACATCAATCGTAGGCTTCGTCGAATACAGGTTGAAAATTTAATTTTACCTCTTTCTTGCATGTGTCTCTAAAAAACCATAGATCCCCTAAAGATTTCACGATGTCTATTTTCTAGTAAAGATTTCGCTATTTCTGTTTTTACAGTATCAGGAAACTTTGAAAAAATCTTTTTTTTAAATCCGCTATAACTACTAAGGGGTGACGGCCGAGAACCACTATATCAGTCGTAGGCAAATACAGGTTGAAAATTTAACTCTGCCTCTTTCTTGCATATATCTCTAAAAAAACCATAGAGAATTCTCCTAAAGATTTCGGTATTTCTATTTTTACGGTATCAGGAAACTTTGATAAAATCTTTTTTCCTTCCTCAGGTGTAAGGATCGAGAACCGCTACATCAATCGTAGGCTTCGTCGAATACAGGTTGAAAATTTAATTTTACCTCTTTCTTGCATGTGTCTCTAAAAAATCATAGATCCCCTAAAGATTTCACGATGTCTATTTTCTCGTAAAGATTTCGCTATTTCTGTTTTTACAGTATCAGGAAACTTTGAAAAAATCTTTTTTTTTAAATCAGCTATAACTACTAAGGGGTGACGGCCGAGAACCACTATATCAGTCGTAGGCAAATACAGGTTGAAAATTTAACTCTGCCTCTTTCTTGCATATATCTCTAAAAAAACCATAGAGAATTCTCCTAAAGATTTCGCTATTTCTATTTTTACGGTATCAGGAAACTTTGATAAAATCTTTTTTCCTTCCTCAGGTATAACTCCTTAGGTGTAAGGATCGAGAACCGCTACATCAATCGTAGGCTTCGTCGAATACAGGTTGAAAATTTAATTTTACCTCTTTCTAGCATGTATCTTTAAAAAAACCATAGATCCCCTAAAGATTTCACCATTTCTATTTTTACGGTATCAGGAAACTTTGATAAAATCTTTTTTCTTTCCTCAGGTATAACTCCTTAGGAGTGAGGGTCGAGAACCGCTATATCAGTGGTAGACTTCATCAAATATAGGTTGAAAATTAAATTTTATCTCTTTCTTGCATGTACCTCTAAAAGACCATAGATTTCTTAAAGATTTCGCTATGTCTATTTTTACGGTATCAGAAAACTTTGATAAAATCTTTCTCTTTATTCATCAAATACAGGTCGAAAATTTATTTTTACCTCTTTCTTGCATGTACCGCTACAAAACCATAGATCCCCTAAAGATTTCGCTACTTCTATTTTTACGGTATCAGGAAACTTTGATAAAATCTTTTTTCTTTCCTCAGGTATAACTCCTTAGGGGTGAGGGTCGAGAACCGCTATATCAGTCGTCGGCTTAATCAAATTGCATTACTATTCCTGGAGTACATGCGCGAAAGCTTCTGCTCATTATTATATACCTTGACCATGAGCCAACGTGTCCAGGAGAAAAGTGCGGCCTTGGGCCGATGCTTGCACGAAAATCGTGTACATCTGTGTGCGTGTCTTGGTTGAAGTTCCTTAACAAGAGCTCCATTGTACCATGTGATATAGATGTGTATTGCGCGGTCAACGTGGTAGATTGAGGTATATTACCTGGCACTATTCTTACACTAAAGCACCAGAGCAGTTACTCTGGCACGCGAGCAAACTATTTAACTACTTGATGTGCTATCCGCAGACCCAAACACTTGGCATGCCTACGGTAATGTGTTCCTAAAACACTACCGAGGCTTTCAACGGATTGAGAGCTGTAATTTCACCCATGATCACAGATTCACCTGATAACTCTTAAATCATCGTTAAAAAATAATAAACAGGAAATAATTATTTATTTTCCTCACCATACCTAACCATGTTCAATAGGGTGGTCGTTATTTTGGGATATAATTATTTATTTATTTATTTATTTTACAGTGGACGGGTGTATACGGGGTTTATAGAGTGTAACACGTAGGGAATGTGCAAAAAACATTGAACATGACGTCGCTTAATTTTTGTGGTACAATATTTTGCCAAATAAACAACAGTATTAGAATTAGATGCGGTACAAATCGGTTAATTATTTCATAAAAGGTTCATTTTTTTCTCTCTTGTTGGTAATATATATATGTGACTTATATCTCGAAATTACAGACTTTTTGGTAAATATGTAGAGGCCCGACGAAAAATTGAATGGAGATACAGTGAAGTCCCATATAAGGTAAACGTACCAATGGCGGGACGTTTAAGGCGGTGTCTGGTTTGTATGCCAATTTTCGCATGAATATATTAATTATTGTAGCAAATGGTGGTAATGAATTGTAAGGTTAGAGTTTCTAGTTTCCAAAAACTATACAATAAAAATATTTCTGATTGTTTGATAAATAGTTATTGATCAAAAAGCTGAAAAGTGCTGATGTACCAGTGCCAGGACGGATATTTTTGTGCATGTCCCACTGTCGGGACATCCCATGTACATCCCGTGGACATCTACAAATTTTAATGCATCTGCTTGAAAAGAAATGCCAAAAAATGTGCGGTACACATATTTACACCTATGATGCAATAAATAAAACGTATATGTTTATAAAATATATATATATATATATATATATATATATTTGAATAAATTAACAATGAAGTTCTTGATACCGCATAACCCAACATTTGCGTTAAAATGTCAATCGTACGATTCTAACCCGGCTCTGGGTCGCAGTGAGATAACTTACTACTTGCCCTAGTCGCGGAACATACGTTGGACAGTGGTGCCAACGTATATTCGGTCAGATCCAATAACGGGACATAAAAATTACGAGTTTTAAGATATTATACGTAATATTTGACAGTGTAATCTTAAACCTTAAGAATTTCTGAATTTGAAATACCTATGGAAAGTCTCGAACGAACTGTAATCTCCGGGGTATCATATTAATGATTATTCGGCCCTCCTTAGCTAATTGGTTTAGGGATTTGCTGAAAAAGCTCGAACACCATAGGTCCGCTAATATACTTATTATTTAAATTTTCAATTTACGATGGAAAACATGAAATTTTTTCGCGTATGTTAATTATATATAACAGATACAATTGGAAGAGTTATTTTTAAATATTTTATCCATTAAACCCTTAGTATCTTCAAATATCCCTTTAGTGTTCCTCAATTGGGACCTGTCCCACCATTGGTACGTTTACCTTATTTTAAATGGCAAAATGTCGTAAAAATGGGTGTATCGAATAAACGTTGCGAAACAGTTGAAACAACGATCGCAATTTGTCAAAAACGATAAAAACGTCGTGACACAGTTTTAGGACGCAGATAAATAACGTCGCTTGACCAGATAATCGAATGGCCCAAAACGACGTCGTTGAAAGAGTCGTCCGACCGTCTTTAGGAACGACAGGGGGAGGAGAACACTACTTTGTAAAAATTCCGTCGAATAAATGTCTTGTACTACTACTGATTTATGATCTGATCTAATGATGGGCTATAAGGGCTTTGTAACATTACGTTTTCTCTACTTATAGGTCGTTATCGATGAACTATATATACCGGGAAAAAAAAGGTCTGGGCGATGGCCTTATATACCTATGCATCGGAAGTACTCGCGCGTATAGAATAACTCGTGCATACAGGTGCGGACAGTCAACATCGGTATAAAGAGCTAAGCGGTAGAGGAACTGATGCTGGTGGGTCTGTACAGGAATAGTCCGCATTGACCAAGACCGAGCAACAGTCTCGCTTTGATGTGCTTCAACGAGCCGAAAACTTTGCAAGCGAACTCGTTGAGGCATTCGCAAACTCGGAATGACGCCCCAGCAGACTATACGCTTCAAATTTCCCTGAGGGAGACCACTGAGTTTCTATAAACACGGAATTGCGGCTTTTTCTAGCCTATGAAGTGCAATGGAATTGTTGGAACCTGTGCGAGTACGTGTATGTATCCGTACACGAGGAGTAATTAGTCATATTTATACATTTACTTTGCGGCTGGTCTTTTTTATTTTTAGCAAAAGGTCAATGCGACGTAGAGGAGAATCGCTGTGATTGGACCAGTTTGCATCAATGGACTACTTTCGGTTCTCAGCTACACCGCAAAAACGATTTGGTTACGGTAATGAAAAAAATAGTTGGAGTTTCTGTAAACACGGAATTGCGGCATTTTCTAGCCCATGAAGTGCAACGCACTGAGAGAAGAGTTTGTTAACAGTTAACAAATCAAATGTTAAATATGGCGAAATGAACCATTTATTTAGTTATTCTTGTTGAATCTCAGTTGAGCCAAATAACATTGAATTGCCTCAAATGAAGCTCGCTGACATTTGTTAATAGTTAACAAATCTTATTTAGCTCAACATACATTTAGTACCAATAGCTAAATGGTTTGTTAGTCATGTTTATAAATTTATTTTGTGGCTGGTCTTTTTGTATTTTTAGCAAAAGTTCAATGCGACATAGAGGAGAAAAACAACTTGGTTAAGGTAACGAAAAAAAAAATTTCACCTAACCAAATGTCTTAGAGCTCTGAGAGACAGACGTTTAATTGGTTGGATCAACTATTTTCACTTGGTTAGTTCTGTATCGTTGCTCGAACAGAGCGAGAGGGGTTGATGAGCACATCAACCTCTCTGATTATGCAAAGACCCTAAAATACCCTTCTCATTCTCACGCCAAAACCCCTTTCTATAAAACCCATCTCTACACGAGGGGTCGTACGTAGATTATTAGTACACACTCAATTCAGCATGTCGCAATTTTGTACATAAAAACGACAAAACTGTAGATAACACTAACACGTACATGGCAAATTTATACACGTCATAGTTTGACACACTATCAGCTTTTTTCCATAAACACACTTTAAATAATATTTGACAAATGAAAAAACTGTATAGGTAATTCTTCGCTTCTCAAGTATCATTACAGGGATGGGCATATTCAAATGACAAAGTATTTGAATACACTGAATGGTTTTTCACTCATTATCTATTTTCAAATAAAATAATGAGTGGCTTTGCATTCATTATCTTTTGAGGTAGAAATAATGAGTGATTTTCCACTCATAATTTCTTTAAAGTTTAAATAATAAATGGATTTCCACTCATTATTTAAACTCGAAATGAATTACGAGTGGTTTTTTCACACAATTTATTTTGATTTTAAATAATGATTTTTTATCGACTCATCATCCATCTCAGAGAGATAGCTTTATAAGAAGCGACAAATAATGAGGAAGCAAGGTGCAATATGCAAGGTTCTAATTTGTATCGTTTTTCGTATTTTTCCAGTTTTAATTAGCATCCGTATTTGTCTTTTTCATCCTTTTTCGTACTAATGAATGAATTCTGAGAAGGGTGTTTTAATTACTCAATTCTTTATAAAGATGTCAAGATGCACCATTTTATTCCCTAGCATACTATCACTCCTGATTTTATCTTAACTTGTTATCCACGTGGCATTTTTTATAATTCCGATACAAAGTTGAAATAGTATTTTCTGGGCAATAGTTCTTGACGAAATGTACGATTGCCTATTTTTTTAAGAACTAATATTCAAAGAGATTATTTCAGTTTCACAATTTAACATAATTCATTTCTAATTATTTCTCTATCTTGCATCTGATTATATGTTGAGCGAATGGTTGCACCGTCCGTGGCCTCCACGCTTGACCGGCTTTTTCTACGAAGCTGCCGCAATTATTTTCGATATTGAATAATACATGTTGGCGGCTGAACGAGAACGAGTGGGAATCGAAACAACGACGCCGTGAACTGCAGGATGGCACGCTAGTCAGTAAACAACTATGCCTCACAGACCATCAAGACATGCAGCCGCCTATTACCGTTAATAAAATTTGGCGCAGCGCCTACCTTGGTATATCGCCGATTTTCGGTGGTCTCGTCTTCCGCGGACAAACATCGTTCCAGACATTGCACGCTGAAATGCAAAAAGGACAGAAATGAGTTTGTGAATTATAAAGCAAGATCTCCTCTTGAAATCGGCTATCATGTACTTATTTATAAGTTATTTGATTCTTATATCTAATACTATCCAATTCTTCATGAATTTTCATAAAGTGTGTATACCATATTTATCTACCAATATTTGAGTCCAGATTAAATAAAATATCCCTTTCCCGGTAAATATTGTTTTAATAACTGTCCCTCAAAAAATCGTCTCAGTATCGTTATAAAACGTTCAACCGTACACCCCCCAACCCGTGAAGAAAAATATTAGGGTCGCCCTAAGATAACTTAGGGCCCTATCGGGCTTTAATGTGGACATCGTAAAAGGGAGTTCCATATCACTCCCAATTAGGGACCTACTAAGGAAACTGTAGGGTTTCATGCCGATATTTAATGGGGCTATATTAGGGCAATTAATTAAGGGCCCAGTCAAGCTTAATCATGGCACCAAGTAAATAAATCAATAATAATTTCGCTACGTAAGGGCCTCATAAGGCAATTCTAGGTTGCCACGACGAAGTTTAATAAGGGCTTGATAGGGTAATTACTTAAGGGCCCAGTCAGGCTTCATCATGATATCAAGTAAACTAATTAATCATAATTTTGCCAAATAAGGATCTCATAAGGCCATGGTGAAGTTTAATAAGGCCTTGATAAGTTAATTAATTAAAGGCCCAGTCAGGCTTAACCATGGCATAAAGTAAACAAATCAATAATAAATTTGACAGTTGAGGATCTTATATGGCAATCTGAGGTTTCCATGGCAAAATTGGTGGTCACCTATCCAACTAATGACCGTCAAAATCAGCCAGGTGGTCACCCATTCTAATACTGGCCCTCAGGTTAGTCAGACAGTCACGCACCTAGATACAAACGAACTAATTCGCGCAAACGATAAAACAAGCAATTTTGTGAAATATAATTATAGATGACAACAACGATACAATGTACTCTATTCGATATAACCAATTTCTGCAAAAAATAACTGAACGTGCTTTTATTTTTACACATCAGACGCAGTCATGTAAATCTATCAAGTTCTGACTATATTACATTAATGTTATTTCATATTTCATATCACAGTCATTCAAATAAACAAAAAAATATTGCATATTCATATGATTTGAATGGCCAAGAGAGCTAAGGCGCAGTGCAACTACACTATCCGGAGGGTTCAAGGTTCGATTCCCGTCAATGTAAAAAAAATGTAAAATGTTTTTTCAGCGATTAATGTGTACCATCCTGTAGAGAAAGACGAAATATCTAATTAAGAGTGCAGCATTACTCAACTAAATAGTAACAAATATATATTTTTAAATTAAATGTCTTTATTATTTTAGTAAGGACTTAACAGGGCAGCCTTAAAAGGTCCTCATTATTTTGCCTTTAAAGGTCCCGAAGAAAAAAGCGTGACCATCATTTGCGAAACCCTATGACGCTTCCACATAAGGCCCCTAAGAGAATTAGGGAATATTAATCGGGGCCTTGGAAGAACCCTGATAAGATTTCTTCACGGGAAGTCGACACCAAAGTAGATCTACGCAAAAAATATGCACCGAAAGATTGTACACAGTAAAAACTTTACATCGTATAAAATCTGCACCGAACACTGTGCACCGACAAATTGTACATGATGACAGATCTACAAATGAGTTGCTCACTGATCATCTGTAGACAGATAACTTGGCACTTAATAACTCTGTATCGAACACTATGCACCAACTCTACACGACGACAGATCTGCGCAAAATATATGCACCGAATTTAAAGTCAAGATTTAAATACTTTTTTGAATGGAAAACCATACAAATAGTACTTTTATTTCAATGTTGCCCATCCGTAACCCTAAATATATTCCTTGTCCGGTATACATTGTACTCCAACGGATGCCTACTATTTCCTGAGCCAATGTTGGTTCGTTGCTTGGTTGATATTTGGCGATAGTTTGGCGCCGAATCTTAGATTAGGGACTCTCCCTTTGACGACCCATTATCCTGTTGAGGCTTGGGCCTATCCTAACAGCCGAATGTTGTCTGCTAATACTTGTCCAAGATACAGACGGTTGTCCAAGAACGGCAAGAGATCGGCATTCATACATGGGATGCCTGGCTGGAGGCTGTGCTGTTAATCGAGCCAACATCGGCCCAGATTAGAAATCGCGTACCTGGCTGCTAAGCTTCGGCCACGCGCACGGAGAAAAAAAATTTTGTTGTTGCAGCTAGTCTTAGTTTGCTGCAATAGCCTTTCATTTAGCGTATGCAGCAGCTAATTTGGTCTCTCAGCAAATAAGCGTTAGTTGCGGAAACGAAAAATTCATCTCCCCGATTATTTGCGGACCCAACTAATACGATTTGTTGGTGGAACTTATACATTTTGCTGGAAAAACAAATTAGTAAAAAGGGCTTCGCACCATAAGCAACTGAATATTTGCTGTAGCGACGGCGTTTCATTTATCGAAATATTCGTGCATATAAACAAACATTTGCTACTACCACAAGCAAAGTTTCGCACTCGAGCGAATTCGTTTAAATGGCTAGCGTAACCAAACGAAGAAAGTTCCGCCAGCAAATGAGCTGCTGCAAGAAAAGGCGGGTTGCGCGTCCTAACACGTTACGCGCAGCTCTATTATTCTGTCGCGATTTATTTTCAATATTATTGTGTTAGTGCGAAGTTCATTCATGCCCAGTTCGCATCGCCAGCGTAGTATGTCTTGACGAATTTACCAAAAACGCCGGGATCCTTGCGATCTTTCTTCAAAACGTGGGGCATTAGTTAACAAGTTATACAAAGAAGTTATAAGTGTACACTGTTTAAAAAGTTCGAAGCTCAAAATGGCAGCTGCAGAAATGACGTGTTTCGTGAAACTATTCGGGGTGATCATAGGGGATTTAGTTTCGGAAAATAATCCGTATTGGAAACTTTACGTGTCATTGCGTGAAATACTCGACCTCACCTATGCTAAACGATTGCTGAAAAATGTTAGTCCTCTGTTGCGAGTACTAATACAAGAGCATCTTGAACTGCACATCAAATTAGGTGGTCCAACCCTGAAGCCCAAACATCACACTCTCATGAGCGCGTTTGCGCTGTTAGGAAATCACTATTGCTGCAACATCAAGTTGTTTGTGCTACCAGAAAAATACTTCTGCTGTAACAGCTGCTGCTTGCGCTGCCAGCAAACTGTTTGCGCTGCCAGCAAACTGCTATTACTGCAATAGAAAATTGCTATTGCTACTGTAGCAAATCAGATACAGCAAATAAATATTGCTGTAAGAGCAAGTACTTTTGCTGTCACTATATTTGCTAATGATTTTTGCTGCGATAGCTAATCTCGTGCTGCTGTAACCAATTATTTTTCTAAGTGCGTCACATGTTGGTGGATGGCCCATAATAAATGCCAAGCATCGGCCGATACAGTTGATCGCCCAGCCAGGGCTGGGGCGCTGGTCAATTCCTATATGGGTAGTTGCTGACAATTGTTCCTCTTGACGAGATTGCCGCCTTCGAGGTTTTCCATCACAGATTCTTCTGATTTCTTCGTGGATATGTTTCTTCGATGAATATAATGATTTCATCTTCGAGGGATTTTTGTCTGTCATCTCCAGCTTTTCTAGCTGTGACGACAGGTGATGCGAGGCTCTCTGTCGAGTCCCTGTGTATTCACTTTTAATTAATTATAACTAATTATTTCTTTTATTTTCAGGTTTGTCATGAGCAGCTTTGGAGGAAACCTATCTTGGTTTCTCTAAGCAGCAGGCCGCAGTAAGTAAAATTGTATCGATGATAAGAGTTTACTTATTTTTTAAGTATTGTTTATTAATTTATGTTTATTTGTTGTTACAGGAAGGAGGAAACTAACAGCCCAGTGGTCAATTTAGTTGCTGGTGGACAACAACATAATTTTTCTTAAATTCTGATGATAGATAGTGCGTCGCAATGAGTGTACGATATTGCGGAATGAGAAAACGCGGTTTAGTGTTGATCGGCCGGGGGAGGGGAACTAACCAGAGGGCGTATGTCGCCGGGGGGCAATTACCCGCCGGTGCTATATCCAACTCGAAGCCCAAGTCAATTGTTAAATTGACAAGAGGCAAAAGAGGCCAGTCGGCGGGTGAGTACAAGCTAAACGCTAATTTGAGCGCGTAGGCTCCGTAACATCCGTATTATCTCGGTCATATCCTCCTTCCCGTCCGTGCTCGCCGTTCTTCGTTCTCTTCGAACTCCGTTCTCTATTATTCGCGCTTCGAGCGCTACAACCACATTAGGCCCGGAGCATCAGACTCGTCGCCCAGTTGTACATCCCACAGTGTACGCTATATACTAACAATATCCGATAATTGTATGATGTGTCCCCTTTTGTCTCCGTCGCGCTTTCTATCGTAACGATGTGTCATATCACAGTAAGAACTGCTGTCGTCACGCATCGCGAGATCTTCGCGCTTTGTAACGCTTTTCTCTACACATTTGTCTCTTACTAAGGGCTTCCACACTCAATATAATTGCATAACGTTGTCACGTTTAGACATCTAGTTTAAGAGAGTATTTTTATTCTGTCTATTTACGATTTCACTGGTAACTTCACTCGCTCTTACACCGGGAAAAAAGAATTCATTGATTCCAAAGAAATGCCCGCGTAAAAACGATGTGTCCAGGATGGAGTCTGGGCAGTCCAGGATGGACAATGGAATTTAATCCGATCCCACTGTCCATCTTGGACTCCATCCTGGACTGCCCAGCCTCCATCCTGGACTACCCAGACCCCATCCTGGACTGCCCAGACTCCATCCTGGATTCTGTCGTGGATTCCATCCTGGACTCTGCATCTTTTTTACGCGGGTGGGTGGATTGCATTTTTTTAATGACATTAAGGAAATGTTTTTTTTTGCTTTCAATGAAATGGTGCATTTGAATTTTGAAGGAAGGGTTTCGTTGATTTAAAGAAACTATTTCATTGATACAAAGAAACAGTTTCCTTGACGGCACGGCTTTAGTAGCTAGCGTGCTTGCTTCTTGAGTAGAAAATCGGTAGATTGCGGGTTTGGGACCCGTTGCCGCCGTTTAGCTGAAAATAATATTTGCACCAATGGATCATCCGCATTTTTCCGTAATTTAATAATACCCCCATGAAAAAGAAACATATGCAAAAATATATCTGACATATAGAACTTTTCGGACGATAATATAACAAAAATATATTTTTCATTTATCTTGGATGTCTCTCAGATATATTTTTCATATAGAATTTTTTAGAAAAGATATATATTGTACATCTAGGATACATCTTTTATATATCTTACATATACTTTATTTCCATATGGATAGATCACGATAAATTGGATTCGGCTTTTTTTAGGATATCGAAATCTAAACATCTGCCTAGTTAAAGTCGAATCAATATACCAAATTGACAAGGGCACGATAGAGCCCTTAACTAATATGGTTGAAGTTAAAAAAGGCTTCTTCAATGTACCTCTTAAATCTTCAATATTCTGGAGAGTATAAAAGGCACGTTAATAGCCTCTTGCACATCGTAAAAGACCCCTTACCGTTCACAATTAGTTCTCATAAACCTTTCATTTCCTGAGACTACAGCTATGGTTTTGTTAGTGGACCATAAATGTATATATATATATATATTTATGGTCCACCATAAATCGGGACGTCAAAAATGGACCAGTTGTTACCGAAAAACGGCCGGGTATTACGAATAAAATAATAATAAATAATAAATATCCATTAATTGACACAGATTTTATCAACTTGATATTATTTTATTTTCCATTAAAATTTATTTATCATTTGCAAATTAAATAGCTACTGTTGCGGAAAATGTAATAAATATATTTTTTTAATAATTCGGGTACCTGAGCTTCCCTTGTCAGCAGGGCATTGAGCTCCAATCCAACAATTGGCAAATCAATACTTGGCCAGGCATTGGCCTCAAATCGGTAATCCAACAATCCAAATCGCTAATCAACAACGATATGAGACCAACGAGCGTTGGTCTCATATCGGCAAACCAACAATTGGCAAATTAGTACTTGGCCGAGCATTGGCCACAAATCGATGAATCAATCATTGGCACGTCGATATTCGGCCGAGCATTGACCTAAGGCTGCGAAGTCGGTAATTGTCACTCCAACGTTGACTCGAGTATTAACCGTTTCAGTTTTATTGACAAAACCTACATGGGCCTAGACCTACATACCCAGATAGACATTCGGTAGCACAGTGGTGGCATGAAACGACACGCGTGTCGGCAGAACTGCGTCATGAACTGCAGCATCTTGATGCAATGCTAACGGCACGACGTACCTAACAGCACGAATGTCGGCACTGTGCCTGCAAACTTCCGATATGCTATATAGCGCCAGGGCCTGTCGGAACCAGTTACATAAAAATTATAATAATGGTTATAAATTGCATTTTACGTTACAAAACTTTCGGAATGAATAAAAATTGTTGTTTTTCATTATTAATGATATCTCAATTACATTATTTTCAATTAAATTAAATTAAAAGATATTAAAGCTGCAAAAAGGTTCAATGATTCCGCTTCACCTTACAAAGCACATCATTTTTATATACGGATCTATTAAATTTTCATGCTGTTTACCTTATTTTTAATTTGCAAATATTACGATGAAAAAAAAAATCTTAATTTTCCATTGCAATGCATACGAATTTTTATCGAATATGCAAATATTAAATTTAAGAAAAAAAACTCTTAATTTTCCATTGCAACGCACATGCATTTTTATTTAATATAGTTGATTTGTATATTTAATCGAATTTTATATGTTAAACGCGTTTTGAATTTCATACAATTTTTATCAGTGTATCTGCATAGCAGCCCACTCAACTTGACCTTCTCGAACAAGGTTAATAAACCTAAGCCTAGTAATAAGCATAATCCGTCATTTGCAGTATCTAATTGCACGCCAATGACTACGGATTTTCATAATTCATACTTTACCATTTTATGGAATGTTGAGTTAATAATCAACCAGTGAATTACAATTGTATTTCATTGTGTTATTGCATCGCAGTGACGGAAGAACGGCGTAAACAAATAATTATTTAGCTTCGTGTCTGTTTTATTTTATTTCGAAAGTTTTTTTCGTCTTTTTATTTTTATATTTCAACCATTTAAAAAGACCCTAGGATAAAAATTACTTGCTAGAATTGAACCGAATTACTAAGTAAAATAAGTTGACTTATTAACTGTTTCTTTGGGTTACCAGCAAAATATTTTTTAATGGTTTGAGTATCGTATTTAATATTGACCTCGAAAAAATTGAGCCCACAGATATCGGATGAGCATTAAGTAACAGCTAATGCAAATGAAGCTATGCAATAACGATTCTCATGAAGAAAATTCGTAGTCCCGCGTAGTTTCGTAACGACAAGCTATTACAAGGACGCCGGGACTTTCGAACGATCGTTTATAGGATAAACGATCGCCTATACCGAAATTGCTACTGCGTGTGGTACGTGAATTACCAAAATATATGTATATATATACTAGGATTTTATTGTGGCTCGCGCGCTGCGCGCGCTCGCAATCGCCCCCCACCCAAGGGTGCCCCCCCCCCCCCCCCCCGAAGGGTGCCCCTCCCCCCCAAAGGTGCCCGCACCTTGGGGGACCTATGTTTTTGGAAAAGGACTTAGAATAATTTGGGCTCGGGGCTTGGCGGAAAGGGGTGGGGCTAGCCCCAGCCCCTGGGGCTAGCCCCAAGCCTTTAGCCCCACCCCCATCCGCCAAGCCCTGAGCCCGAATTATTCTAGGTCCCTCGATTCTTGACACGGCGGCGGCGAGATCTTTTTATAATATAGAGATATATATATATATAACGTTTATAGATGAGAAATTCTTCTGTTGAACTGATTTGTTTTCTGTTGTCACTGTATGAGATACTATTTTTTTTGTATTCTTTCTTCGTTGTAGAGGGTTGGGACTGTCTTGCGGCTATTGTATTATAGAGTCGAAAGCCCGCATTACATATTTTTTAAGTTTTAAAAAATGTTTAGAGGTGTTTCGTGTATTTTTTTTCTGTTTTTGATTTTGTTTTTCCTTTTTTTTAATTATTTAATGCTTATAATAATATGAGTCACTTTCTCTTTTTACGAGTAAACTACAGCAATAATACCAATCTTCGTAGTCACAATCGTACTGTCGGCGGGCGAGGAATATCGCCTCATTTATAAGCGATTGCGATTACCTTACTTTAAAAACTTAGATTAAAAGAACAAAAATATATAAAGAGCACATAAAAAAGCGCAAATTTTCGTATTTTTTAAGTTACTATACATTTGGAGGTTGTCGAGATATCAATAATCCAGACAAAATTTAAGCAAACGATTTATCTCGTAATCGGAACACCATAAGTTCTTGAAATTTAGAAATTTTTCTGAGAAAATATAGTAGTACAATACCGCAAAATTACAACATTTTTTCGATACATCGAAAAATCAGTGTGGAATATTTAATATATCGTCTAATCTTGACTGTAAATTGTGTGAAAATTATGGATATTATTATTAATGAATTTTTATGGATGTTTATTTATCAACTGACCTTCTATGGGAGCCATGTTGTCGCCGAGCTTCATCGCGTTATCCGATTCCAGTTAACGGCTCTCCAACTTCAATGTCTTTGACCGCAACCACTCGATCAATTGCCGGACAATAACCGCTCAGGTCAAATTCACTCGTGTCCACTCGTGTGCTATGATCACTGCCACTCAGCGCCAGCACAATTCTCTCTCCAATTAGTTTTAATCTTTCGGAAAGTAGTGATGCTCGCTCCTTCATGAAAATTCATTGATTTCGGTCGCCTGTATTGTTCTCAACAATACTTGTGGGTGACCAACAAAGCGTTTTTGATTGCTTTACTGGATCGCTTTGTGCTTCTACTTTTTCTTCTCGTTCTTTCGTCGCTGTCACGGACGTTAACTCTCTCGAAGTGTCGAACTTTTACTGTCAAGATTATGGCTTTGTCATCGAAACCTCTTCGGATATTCTGGATCTGCGAACAGGTGAAAACAAAATAACATGTTAGTGAGACAATATCAAAGTTTTTTTCAAATGGTTTCTTCTATCGGTACCGAATTGGTGATCAAAAACATGAAATAATACAGTAACGTAAAGAATTAAAACAAAATTATTGTTTTTTACTCATAATATAGAAAGTTTAGTTCTCGTGAAAAAATGTCGGGGTAAATAAGAGTGGTTCAGAAAAAATGGTACGTAGAAAGGATATTCCTTGTTATTGCTAATCATTGTTATTGAAATTGTTGCGACTGGACACATATTTTGAAATTATTTAAAAATCCCGAATGATCTAAAGACGCTAACTTGTGCAGATTTGAAACTATCAAAACGAAACTTACTACATAAATGTATATTATAACCACAGTTGGGTGGTATTGCATTTTATGAGAGCCAACCGAACGGTTTAAAAGTTACGAGATACTAAATGGCAAATTCACTAGATCGTGAAATTGCCAGACATCGAACGGAAATTTTCCGTTTACGCGTGAATAGGAGCAAGATTGTTCGTTAATAAGTTTGACCTTGATCGACAACGGGCTCCAAAAGTTATCAAACTTATTATTAAAAATAACGAGCTTTCACAAAGTGTGCTTCTCTGAGGGAGCCAAAACCGATCATACTTCCTAAAAGCGGTGGGTGTGCAAGACATGGAGATAGTAAGGAAGCAATGTGCAAAGTTCGACTTTTTTAGTTGACAATATAAGTCCTGGCTTGCCGACTTCGTTATATAATAGTTAAAAATTTTTATGTCACTTAATCGATAAGGCAATGTCATTTTATTCCCTTTTTTTCACATATCCAGAAAAATGTATAGTCTATTCTACCAAACACATGTCTCCCAGAGAGCACTGTTAAAAAAAATCTGAGGTAAAATTACTAAACATGTGCTATACTAAAATTATCGCCATGTGTTGTAATTTTATTATACCGATATTATAATTACCGCCGTGTGTTGTAAATTTACTGTACGTATAGTAAAATTACGGGTTATTTGGAAATTTACAACACAATGTAAATTAATTCTCATTTACTGCACAAAGTTTGTGAATTTAATATACATTTGAATAGTAATTTTCAATATTTGTGTTGTAAATTCATTTTTATTTTCAACAGTGAGAACAATAATTTTTTAGTTTTTCACACGCCTGCACCTAAATTTCGTACTTTACGTGCCGTCTAGCTTCGTAAAATAAAAATAAATAAATAATCCTTTAAAAATTCAGAGAATCTTAACATGACTTCTGTCGCGCAACTTATTCGAGAACTGTCAAGAAATTACGATTTGGAGGTTATGTTTGCTGTCTTCACCGATAACAGCGGCGAGTAGTGACAGGGTTTGGAAATATTGATACTTAGCGTAAGTATTTACCCCCACCACCTAAAATCCGATCAGTGCCTAGATCTGTATGTACGACCGTGCTTGCGACAAACACTCCGCCCGTTCGCCATCTAGTGACATCATACGAAACAGTGATGCCCATGCTCTGCTAGATGGCGAAAAGACGGAGCGTTTTTCGCAAGTGTTTTGAAGCCTCAGCGTATATATAACTGCAAAGTTGTCCTGAGTTCGACTACAGACGAGGGATCTACGCTTCGCTGCCACAGCGACACGATAAGATGCCTCCACGGCACGTTTGTCTGTCTAGGTAACAAAGCCCACGTTCTCCTTTTCACGGACATCTAATCCCGACTAGAAATTCAGTTATGGGGAATATCAGGGCCGGACCTGGTAACCGGATTCTAAATCCAAGGCCCCTGTCTGGCTACCTTACACGGCCCTGATTGGAAATGTAACGCTTTGGCACATCAGGGCCAGTTCAAGTTTACCACATAAGGACCTGATAAAAATAACCATTTAAGGGCCTGATAAATATAATCATAGATATATAAATACATATACTTATCTTTATATTAAATTAAAAAATTAATTATTAATTTCCGCGCATTATGCCGCAATATGAACAATAATATTCTATTAATATTACAAAAAAAAAAAACAAGTCGTCTTCAGATACGGTTTTTCGTAACATCATTCGGGAAGTGATGCACGCGGGATTTGAACCTAAGACCTACGAGACCTACCTATTTACCTAACTACCTAACCGAGCACGCTAACCACTAGACCAAACCGACTATATGGATATCTCGTACAGTATTTCCATAATAGTTCAATGTACTATTTATTTAAATAATAGTTCAGTTTTTAACGTAACTAATTAGGAATTTGAACTTAAAATTTGTAAATTCAAAATGACGGGTTTAAAATTAAAAACATATTGAATGCGACATTTTGATTTTATAAATGATATTCTTAATTCCGCCAATATTTCGATCAGGTCTACCTTATCTATGCCAGATCTGAACCTAAATATGGAATACCTTGTCAGGTCTACCTTAATTTTTCCCGATCTGGCCCTGAATAAGATACACCTTATTAGGTCTACCTTAATATTTCCCGATCTGGCCCTGAATAAGATGCACCTTATCAGGTCAACCTTCCCTTTGCCAGATCCGGTCCTATTAAGGTACATCTTATCAGGTCTACCTTATCTATGCCAGGTCTGGACCTGAATAGGGAATACCTTATCAGGTCAACCTTCCCTATGCCAGGTCCGGTCCTAATAAGGTACACCTTATCAGGTCAAACTTATCCATGCCAGATCAGGCCCAAATGTGACGGCAGGGCTGCCCTACCAGATTTCTAGTCGGGATGTCGCACTGTAAAAAATTTCATTACTTCATTACACTGTAGAAAATTAAGATACTTTTGTCGGAAGTTTTTATGCATAAACCAGTATATTAAATTTAATATACAAATATGATGTGAAATTAATACACGATATATTAAACACATAAAAAAGTGATGTGCGAAAGGTCTGTAATATTACTATATAATTGTACATTAAATTTGATATGCCGGTTAATGCAAAAAAAAACTTCCGATAAATGTATATAAATTTCCTCAACATTTTTACAGTGCAGATTTGCACTCAATCGAACATGCTTTGCTTTGCATTTCCAAAAGCCAATAGCAGCCCGAATCAAACAGCAACAATGCTGGTAATAGTACATTACGATACGAGTGCGAAAAAACTTTTTCTGACCAGTGTTGCAATCACACGAGTTAAGAAAACGTTTTTCGCATGAGTATCGTACAAAATTTTATTTCACGAGGTGTGTAAACGACGTTTGACGCACGCGAAGCGTGCGTAAAACCGCGTTCTACGCACTGAGTGAAATAAAGTTTTTTATCACATAGTTGAATATATATTGTGATAGCTTGTTTTTCTACGGCAATGACTAAATAGTACAGACGCCGCGAAGCGCGTGCCTTACAAACTGTCTGAGCTGCAGTGCTCTCATAAAAAGTCAAAAGGTTACAGGCGCTGCAGTACGCGTCTTATGTAAAATTCAAAACTAAACAGAACTTGTCACGACGTCTGACTTGGTAACCAATGACAGTAGAGATAAAGTCACAGAATTGGGTCATCGTCAGAGAGAGTTCTATTCTAACAACAGTTTTTTTTTTTGCTGATTTTTTTATTTTCACTGCTTTAACAAATTCAGAAAGTAACGACAGTAATTATTTTTTTTAATCTGAGACTTTTTTTACGTAGGAATACGTCGTGATCTTAAATTTTGCGCAAATCATTCATACTGTATTAAACTGATTTTGAATGAGTGTTCCTAAAATCGCAATAACTCGATACCTTCAGGGAACCCATAGGGTATTCGAGAAAAAATATCAGAAAAAATGCAAGCGACCTCCACTGAGGATATACTTGACATTATCAAAGTTATACAGCTAAATCTGAGTGGGCAAGTACAAACGCTTGTCAATAATTGGCAGAACGACCCATATGCATGTGAACTAGTGATGCATCAAGCTAGACAATACAAGAATATGTCGAATTCGAGGACAACTTCCCCTAATTGACAAGCCAAGCTGAGATTTCGTGCAATATAATGAATGTGGCCGAGACTAAACTTGTTCTTGGATTTGACAGTCAAACTTTCCTATCGTTTCGATCGCGTTTGACAGAATATTGAATCTCGAAATCCTTGCATATTGCTTGAGTGAATATTGGAAACAGCAGGTATGCAACCACGACAATGAATCGGCTAGAACTTTGTTATGCCCAAACTCTCGGATTAATTGTAGCTTATCGCCTCAAATTTTTTCGAAAATAGTAACCAAAAAAAACGCGGTCAAAGAGAACGTCTCGGTGTAATGGAACGTTTCAGGTCAACGCTGTCTTTGCCCGTTAGTCGTTGCAGTCTGCGTGCGATGCTTGGCCTAAAAATGCATAAATTGTTTACTGTATTTGTTGTTTTCAAGAGCTTTGAAATTAAAAGAAATATTCTTATATTGCCTCAAGTTATAGAGTACATGAAAATGATTTTTTAGATCAATGTTTGGCGAGCACAACGAGGGAAAGCAGAGATACAGAATGTTCCAAATATAATAATATTCAAGATTCTCGCTCGCTCTCGCTTGTCACTTCAAGACATTTTGGGTCAAGAAAATGATCGAAGTTCGTGTCAAATAATCAATATGAGTCTTTAATCGAAATGATCAATGCAAGTGAGAATAAGCGACACTGTCAAAAGTCTCGTCTCATTTCGCATTACTAATTGTAAACACCAAAATCAGGTCTATTTGGCATGGAAAGTACCCTGTAAGCACGCGGGTATTGGAAGCATCGTGACACGTGAGTAATCAGGAGCAACCTAACTAGCGCAGTGTTGTAAGTACTATTAGTCGAGCTGCGTGGACTAGGGAGGGATGGCATTAGCGGATTGTGGCTTCGCAGGAGTTATCGTCGGTGTATAGGGAAACACGACGATGCCTCTGGCCTCATCTCTGCAGTGCAATCATTGGCCAAGGTTATACACGCGGAAAAGCGTGTAGGTCGGGCGTGTTATGCCTTCCTAAATCGATAGAGCCAGAAGCGAGTGGTAGGTAGGACACCAGAGAGCTGCCGCTGCTGCTGCTGCTGCTGCTGCGGCTGGGCTCGCGGGACACAGAGTTGGCAAGAGCCAACCACTGCTATAAAACGTCCGATAGCGATGCCCTTGCGCCAGCGCATACTCACTCATACCTCCTTCTGACATATACATTTCCAACACTACCTTAGAGCATAAGGGCGTGAAGTCATCCTTTAACTTCACGAATGTGCACCTCCACGCACGAAAAGAAAAATAATTGGTTGAACAGCCCAAGCAGATCTAAAAAACCGCAAACTAACCAAAAAGCGATCGGTTACTATGGAACAAAAACGAACTAAGAAAAAATGCAGACAAATCCTACTGACCGGCGAGTAACCGTAAAGTGACCCGAAATGAACTCAATGGTGCGTTTCGGGTTACCAATCGGTTATTTGAAGGACTTTCAAATAATCGAAAAACAACTTTTAACAAACTGTCGGTTTCTTCCGCGGTACTTTGAGGTTTGTTTTTTATTAAAACATACGTCACTGTGTAGTTGCAATCGGGTTCTTTTTTGTTCTAAACAACGGTCGTTTTGTCGGTTACATTATGGTTGTGTTACAGTAAAGCAACTGGAAATGAACTTCATAATGCCGGTTACTCGTATGTGACCGTAAAGCAACCATAAATTGACGGTTGCTCGGATCCCCTAGGGAGGCTCCAAGCGATAAAAGTGGTTGGGACAAGGAACTAGTTGGTTGCAGAGACAAATCAGTTAGTTGGGGCGACAATTCAGTTGGATGAGCCAGCAAATTAATTGATTAGAAAATAACAAATTAGGTTGTACTATGAATAAACTATGTTGTCGATATTACAGAAATAATTGGTTAATCTCGCCAACGTAGTCGCTTCGAGCGTATTTAGCCATGCGAGTTGATTGGAGCAACCAATTATTTCGCTTCGTGCGTGCAATGGAGGGATGAAAGAACATTGTAAATTTGTAAACCTACCGAAAACTAATATGGCCTCTCGAACTCTCAAAATCATTCATTTTGTACTATATGAACATTTCTTGGAAACATATTCGAAAAATGAGACTGGATGCAAATTCTATGAGGATCTTCGTATATTTCCATATCATTGGGCTGGCGATCCCTCGTGGAACGGATTCGTCGTTCAGCAGAAGTCGAATAGACCTCTTTTTGCAAGCTTTAGTCTCTATTTAGAACTATTTGCAACCGTCCGTATAGAGTCCATTTAGAGTCACTTTTTTGCAACTAGAGCAACGCTCGTTCAATGGTTTAGCAGAAGTAACTCCTGTTATAGGCTATAAAAATTGCGACTTAAACTCGATCCATTTGGTTATTAATGAAATTTAATAGTCACCCGGAGGTCGTTAGTAAGCGTCAAATGAGAGTCTCCCGAGAATCGAAACATTACAAAAAGAGATCGGTTTTCTTTAATCTCAGTGTCAATGTAGTGGCGCAACTCTCATTCAATCTTCAAGCAACTTTGGTGCGACTGCGACTTCTAAATGACTACAGTAGACTCTCCGATAAGTTAATTTCCGAATAGTTGAGGCACCCTGATAAGTTAAGGATTAACGCTCTGCTAAGTTAAGATTGCCCTTTTTCTGAGCTCTCTCTACCCGTTGGTGGAGAAGCGAATTACGCTTTCCACTTTACACTACCTGCGATCGAACCCGTTGCTTCTGCAAGAGTGACAGAGAGGTATCGCGGCAGCTAGTTTCGTGCGAGACAAGGACCGATGGAAAACTACTGGTGCACTTTTTTCCCCGCTCGTCGTTGGGTCGAGATCTGCAGTTACGGTCACTTTTACCCCCGACCGTACCCCCAGTTTAGACGTGCGACGAGCTGAGGAAAGGGGAATTTCCCGGCTGGAAGGGCGCCCGGGAAGGGCCTGCCAAAGTAGTGGGTACCTTAACGTATCGGATTGGCTTAATCGGCTTTAGTTTCCACAACCTTAATTTATCGGAAAGTGTACTGTAGTCGCATCGGTTTCGCGAGGGATAGCACAGAAGAAGCACACGTAAAATGTAAACTACGTTTATGCAGTTTATGCGGAAAACTACACTCACGCTTTTCTTGACCGACTTTAATCTCTTATCACAAGCGAACAGACTGCGTAACGTAGTTTAAATTTTACGTGCGGTCCTTTTGTGCTATCGCCAATCCAATGATCTTGAAATATACGGAGAACCTCCTAGAAATTGCGTCAAGTCTCGTTTCTCGTATGTGATTCTTCAAAACGTTTATAGTACAAAACAGGTAGTGTTGACAATTCGAGCGGCCATATTGGTTTTCGATAGGTTTAGAAATGTACGATTTTCGTTATTTTTCAAGCGTTTTCACCCGAAATTCGAGTGAACGCGATTGCACTTATGTTGATATTATAATTCTGTGCAATTTGAAACATATTGTAACATATTAACAATTGTAGCTCAATTTGAACACACATCGCTCCGTTAATTCCAGCATAACATAACTTCGAGTGGCACATTTAAGCTGTCACAGTGACACGATAGGATGCTTCCACAGCACGTTTGACTGTCTGGGTACTAACTCATCTTTGAAAATGCCAAAACGGAATTCAACATCGTTAATGAATCGTCTGTCTTTTCATCGAATATAGAAAACACTGCATTAATCGGCATTCTCCGATGAGTTGGATAATAACGGTCACCGATGGGCTAAAGCCCATCGGTGACCGTTACTGGTTTTAACCAGTCTTTGCCCAGTAAACACGGTTATGTTACAGCAATGTAACCCAATGTAATTTCCCACTCAACAATGTTACCATGTTATGTAACGTGCGTTACATAACCGTTACAATTCAGTTATATTCCCAGATAGACAAACGTGCCGTGAAATTATCCTATCGTGCCACTGTGACAGCATAAACGCGTCACACAACGGCATGCTATGTCGGAATTAACGTAGCGATGTACGTCCGAATTGAGCTATTATGTGACGGCATACCGTGCCGTGCAGGCTTAGTGGCATTCCACTGTCGCCATGCTGTAAACTCAGATCATATCTCCATGGTGCCATAATTGGTCCATGTCGTGGTGTGAACGTCATTCTGTTACTATGGTGTCATTTTTATACAATTTTTAAAATGATAAATGCAGCACGGTGGCAGCATAATGGTGGCACGCTATGCTATGCTGAAAGTCGTTATGGAATTCTTTTTATTGTCAGCTAGACATTTTTAGTTTTAGTTTTTTTCTTGTCTAACATTTCAAATTCCGAGTCAAAAGAATAAGACAGAACAGATTCTTTTATCTTCTTCAATATTAAAGGGTTGGTCAACCCAAGAGATTTGACACATTCAAAGAGTAGACCCCTCGTATGTAGACGAACACAGGAAAACTTTGCATTCGTATATACACGCTCAGGCTTCAAAACACTTGCGAGAAACGCTCCGTCCGTTCGCCATCTAGCGGAGAATTAGGCAACAGTGTTTCGTATGATACCACTAGATGGCGAACGGACGACGCGTTTCTCGCAAGTGTTTTGAAGCCTGAGCGTATGTATAAGAATGCAAAGCTGCCTGAGTTCGACTACACACGAAGGGTCTACTCTTCGAATGCGTCAAACCTGTCGGGCGTACCAACCCTTTAATATCGGAGAAGATAAAAGATTCTGTTCTGTCTTACACTTTTCACTCGCGATTTGAAATGTTAGACAAGAAAAAAAAGTAAAACATAATGCAAGTAACAGATACAAAGAAATAAAATGCCCAGATAGACAAACGTGCCGTGGAAGTATCCTATCGTGTCACTGTGGCAGCATAAACGCGTCACACAACGGCATGCTATGTCGGAATTAACGTAGCGATGTACGTCCGAATTGAGCTATTATGTGACGGCATACCGTGCCGTGCAGGCTTAGTGGCATTCCACTGTCGCCATGCTGTAAACTCAGATCATGTCTCCATGGTGCCATAATTGGTCCATGTCGTGGTGTGAACGTCTGAGGTGTGAACGTCATTCTGTTACTATGGTGTCATTTTTATACAATTTTTAAAATGATAAATGCAGCACGGTGGCAGCATAATGGTGGCACGCTATGCTGTGCTGAAAGTCGTTATGAACATTTTTTTATTGTCAGCTAGACATTTTTAGTTTTAGTTTTTTTCTTGTCTAACATTTCAAATTCCGAGTCAAAAGAATAAGACAGAACAGATTCTTTTATCTTCTTCAATATTAAAGGGTTGGTAAACCCAAGAGGTTTGACACATTCAAAGAGTAGACCCCTCGTGTGTAGTCGAACACAGGAAAACTTTGCATTCTTATATATACGCTCAGGCTTCAAAACACTTGCGAGAAACGCTCCGTCCGTTCGCCATCTAGCGGAGAATTAGGCACCAGTGTTTCGTATGATACCACTAGATGGCGAACGGACGACGCGTTTCTCGCAAGTGTTTTGAAGCCTGAGCGTATATATAAGAATGCAAAGCTGCCTGAGTTCGACTACACACGAAGGGTCTACTCTTCGAATGTGTCAAACCTCTCGGGCGTACCAACCCTTTAATATCGGAGAAGATAAAAGATTCTGTCCTGTCTTACACTTTTGACTCGCGATTTGAAATGTTAGACAAGAAAAAAAACTAAAACATAATGCAAGTAACAGATACAAAGAAATAAAACGCTTACGATTCCTAACTGACAGTCAAGATCGATAACGATTTTTAGCACAGCATGATATGCCACCATTATGCTGTCACCGTGCTGCAATTACCATCCCAAATATTCTGCAAAAATGGCACCATAGTAACAGAATGACGTTCACACCTCAGACACTCAGTGATACGACATGGAGCAATTATGGCACCATAGAGACACGATCTGAACTTGAAGCATGGCGACATTGTAGTGCCACTAGTGCACCACGCCATAATATTTAAGTACCACAAATATGGCTTTGCCTTGGCGTCATGAAAAGATGGCACGGTATGCCGTCACATAATAGCTCAATTCAGACGTACATCGCTACGTTAATTCCGACATAGCATGCCGTTGTGTGACGCGTTTATGCTGTTCCTGTGCCACCAAATGTCTATCTGGGTGCTTACGATTTCTAACTGACAGTCAAGATCGATAAAGATTTTTAGCACAGCATGGTATGCCACCATTATGCTGTCACCGTGCTGCAATTACCATCCCAAATATTCTGCAAAAATGGCACCATAGTAACAGAATGACGTTCACACCTCAGACACAGTGATACGACATGGAGCAATTATGGCCCCATAGAGACACGATCTGAACTTGAAGCATGGCGACATTGTAGTGCCACTAGTGCACCACGCCATAATATTTAAGTACCACAAATATGGCTTTGCCTTGGCGTCATGAAAAGATGGCACGGTATGCCGTCACATAATAGCTCAATTCAGACGTACATCGCTACGTTAATTCCGACATAGCATCCGTTGTGTGACACGTTTATGCTGTTCCTATGTCACCAAATATCTATCTAGGTTGCCTGTACGGTGCGTAATGTTACTGATGCAAAGTAACGTAAAAGTTACGAAAGCGCAACTTCGAAAGGTAACTTAACGAGAGGTTCTTTTGTCGACTGAAAGTCCACAAAAGTCCACGGGTTGCGAAATCGCTACCCTTAGAAGGTCGTAAAAGTAGAACAAGCTATTGGCGAATAATGCCAACCAGTTAGGACACCTCGAAGGGTATCCCACTGTTTCTTTTGAACTGCGAAGTCGCTCAGTCTTATACACGCTAGGGTCACGAATCGCTTGCGAGAAATTTTTGAATCGTTAGCCACCTAGCGGACATAACATTCTGTATGAATATGTGACGTTCTTAAAACGTTGCCACTTTTCATAACTGTAACATAACCGAACTACCGCCACAGTTACATTACAATCGTTACATACATGTTGCATTACAGTTACACACTTTCGTTATATAACTGTAACGTAACTACGGCATATAACAGTTACATAACGTGCATGTTTACGATGTTACATATCCACTGTAATATGCATGTATGCCGTGCAACGTTTTTGCAATGTTGCCACGTTACATAGCGGTAACATTGCCTTCCTATCACAAAAGTGATGTCCCAATTGTTACTTGCACGTTGCGTCGCGGTTTCATAGCTGTTGTTATGCAACTGCAACGAGAATATGTCACATAACAGTAACATTACCTGCATATAACAAATAGAACATCACATGTTACTCCTACGTTACATAGCCGCAATATAACGCAAGCGTTACATTGTTACAATCCCATGTAACTTCCAGGTTACATTGCTGTTCAATTATGTGTTTACTGGGTGTAGTATTACAAACTATTACTGACAATGAGCAAGCTTTCAATTCACGACAAAAAAGACTGTTCCCAAATCAGTTAACGGCTAGACACACCCGAAAAGATGTTTAATTATCTTGAAGATGTGCATGCCCCGCTAATAAAAGATATCCATGTTTTAATCTACAAGGGAGAATCGCATTAAGGAACCAAACCTTCTTTCAAATACGGATGACTTACTATAATTATCCTTTTTATTCTCAAATTCGATATCGAATCAAAATTAATTTTTAATTTTTATCCGAAATTCCTAGAGTTTACCGGGTTGCATTCGGTAGTTAATAGGTTGGGATACTCGACTGGCATCACACCTTACCCGTGATCGCAATTGCACCTTAATTGACAATTACCCCTTATCCATGATCGCAATTACACCATAATTGACAAACATTTGTTTAGTGAATAACAATCAATCCGTATACATTTTGAATAAATATCAAACGAAAGTTTTTGAAGCAAGGAAGACATAAATAATAATTCGGTATCATTTAAGCAGTGATCTGAATATTTCTTCATAGCAATCACACTCAGAGAAAATTCTGTCGTCGATAACTATAAAGTGACAGCAATCCATTTTAAGTCAATGCGACTATTTTTTTATAGTTAAAATTACGATAAAATAGTCGTCGCAATTATAAAAATATAGTTAGAACCATTATTTATTTACCTTAACTAGAAAAAATAGTCTATGTTTTAAAAATGTATATAGCCTCCACTTTGTAGTTGACAGGACTTTCGTAATTTCTTTGAATGTAGGTACTAACTAATAATCTAAGATAAAAAATGCGTTTTCATCGGCACGATAGTTATCGCATGACAAATTGGATGTCATTCAACCGTATGAGCAAATAGTAAAAAGGAAAATTCAAGTCAAAAGTCAAATGTAACGAAAGTCGAAGATTACTGAAGGATACTTTATTATTGGAATAGTCTTTTAGTAATACTGTTTGCTAGTAGAGTTTTTTCAGTTCCGTCATGTCAGGTTTACTCAAAGCGAAACAATAATTTTACTTAAATTGGATATTTTCGATACAAGAATATTTAACTATTGAACGAATATAAACGTAACAAACGAAATGTAAACTAGTGTATATAGAACAAAGAGTGTATTAATTATACGAAGTTGTCGTAAATTAAATGGAAATTTTAATTAGTCGGATTTTATGATACAACGAATCTTTTAATTTGGCCTTTGATATAGCATTTGTTGAGTTAATTGATAATAGACTGTTAATGAAAATACGATACACGTGTAAATATTACATGAAGCAAAATATACAAAATTGTACGATATTTCTACCAGTATTATAATGGTCAGATAACCCTTCTTTATAGGGTTTACTATACCGATTATTTAGTATGATCACATATTGATCTATTGATGTGAAGACATTTTTAGCGAGCATTTTCCGGAACAATGTTCTCCAAAAGGATTACGACCCCTCGGCAAAAAAAAAACGAATTTGAACAAATTATCCTAAAAAATCTGTAAATTTTAGTAAAATATAAGCCCGATACTGAACTGCTGATGAAGATGTTTTCACATAATATTTTCGTGAGTCTACGCAAATGTATTCACTATGTTAATAAGTAATTTCGCAAATATGTTCATACACAATCATTCATAAATTCCGTAGCATTCGATAAAAACGTGCCTAATTTGCACGAAGAATGTTTGAGGATATTCTGTTATTGGAATAGCCTTTTGGTGGCAATATTTCTCAGTCAATTTCTTTTTCAGTTTCTTCGTGGCTGTAATAGGGTTAGTCTGAAGCGGAAAATTGAATTCACTTAAATCTGAAATACTGAAACTCGATAAGTTTGAATTGTATATAGATAACAAGAGGAATATTCACTTTATAAATTTCGAATTGCGAATTAAATGGAACAATTAACTAATCCTGTTCTATGGTACAAGGAATCTTTTAATTTGTCCTTCAGCGTAGCAATTATAAAATTAATTAATTCATTATACTGAGTGATAATGTGATGTCACGTAAGAATTACATTATGAGCAAACTATGTATTATAAATTGGTGCATTCACTTTACTATTATTATAAAGATCAGATGTTTCATAATATTTAACCCATACTAGTAGTGTTCGAAACACCAATTATTTATTATTACTAGGGTTAGGCGGACACAGTCAATCATAGCACGAATAGAACGCGAACACATGAACATAACTAATTGCCACCAATTTATCACATTTTTAATTAAATTTAAATTCGCAATGCTTACTAAAGCTGAAGAAAAAAAATTCTATGACCTTTCGCTGACATTCGCGAACATTTTCCTGATAAAATCATTCAAATTCTCAGAGTCAAAAAAAGGTGGGTCTTTAACAATATCTCCGTCTATTTTCTTGGTACTTTCGCATCCTCACAACGAAACCTTTATTTTTATGCAAAAAAAAATATAAGGTAGTTTTCAACATGATCTACAAACTTCGGGTTTCGCAATGACAAAAGAATAATCACATGAATGTCTGTGTTCTGACTGTTGTATCAAATTTAAGGTTTTAAAAAGATTTCAAATAATTTATGTCATACTTTTCGAAAACCAATTTATTATTCAGACCCGATTAATAGCACGAATGAATCGCAACGATCTCAATTGTATCAAATTCGCGGTTCAAAAACAAATTCCAATAATTTACGTTATACCCCTGGTAAGGTCTGTCACCGTCAACTTAACCGAAGATCACTCAAATTAACCGAGTTTTTAACCGAAAAAAAAAATCTGTTTCACCTAGTTAACTGACCTTTTAACTGACTTAAGAACCATTTTCGTGGTGAATTTAACCGACTGCAACCAACGTTTTAACTGACAATTTGTCGGTCAAAATAATTTATGCTAGCGACGTTAACCGATTTTAACCGATATAATCGTAAATAATATATTGCTTTCGCGTTTGATTCAACGGGGTCGACTTTACTCGACCATTTGGTACGTATTTGAACACGATTAGAAAATGAAATTTTTTTGCCATTGGTATGATTTGAGCCTGGAACCCTGGAACAGACCACTTGGCTATTCAGACCGTAGGAAAAATATATTTTGATTGTTTATTAGAAGTATACGAATAGTCTAAACATATTATGAATTTTGAAGACACATCTTGCCAGGGACTTATCGAAAATCAATTTATATTTCAGTCCCGATTAATAGTGCAAATAAGTCTCAACAAACTTTCAAGATTCATATTTACAAATAAATATTCAATTGCAAGTTTTGCAGTGAAAAAAGAATGCAAAGTAGAACCTTGCTCATTGCTTCCTCATTCTTTTTCGCTTTTTACAAAGCCGCCTCTATGATGAGTTTCTTTATTTTATTTTTGGCTTCCTCATACAGGAAGCTTTGCCAAAGATGAAAATTATTGACGAAGTTGATGATTTCTGAAGTTTTACGAAATTCAGAGCGACACCAAAAAATTTTTGAAAAATTCAAAATCACATAAAATCCGAACCACTTTAGCGATCATCACCAAATTTGGTATGTAGTATGGCTGAATGTTTTTTTTCCTGTGTAGAAAATTTCAGACGTTTCGTTGAAATTTTACCTGAATTAGAGCAAAACGAAAATTTTTCGAAAAATTCAAAATCTCATAAAAACCGATCCGCTTTACCGATTTGTCCCAAATTCAATACCAAAAGTCGTATCACTTTGTTCAATTTTTATACGAAGTTTCAGGCCGATGGCTAAAAATTCGTTCGAGCATTTACGTGCTTTTTTCAAAATTTCGAAATTCTTATTAAAATGAAATGCGTTAAGCGAATTTTGTAAAATTTATACCAATTAAAGCCAGTACTGTACATGTTGTTTAACTTTTAGTTGATTTCACATACACATACACATACATCCGGACAATTTTTCTAAACTACATTTCTCAACATTTTAAACCATTATGAACGTTTCGACATGAAAATCACGAAAAAAAAAATTTCATGAAAACAAAGCTTCCTCATAGAAGAAGCTAAATCATTACGAAACATAGTGAAATAGAAAACATCAGCTAACTGATTTACTTGAAGGCCATTACAATTGACGAATTCTTGGGATTTGTTGATTTTAATTGAATGATTTATTCGTAACTCAAGCCCTTTAAAAACGGCACATTTCAGTGACATAACCTTTTGAGAATGACATCAACAATTAAGTGGCACAGCGACGTAGTCATACTATTCCAGAGTGAATCGAAAGCGATATGCGCAGAGTCGTGACTTGGTCGTCTTTTCTACCTATTAGCTGTACGAAATAGAATGGAAGAAAAAGTAAACAACAGAGAGTTTCAAGATCGATAGTTGAGGGTCGAGGGTGACGAGTTCCCAGCACGAACTCCCCCGCCTCGCGATGTGTCAATACATTGAGCTTAGTAAATCGTTTAAGGCGCCTTTTTGTAAAGCCAGACAACTGTAGCTGGCGGGCCAGCGACGTTGAATAGATAAAAAGAATTACAGTGGCAAAGGCGGAGTGACGGCGGTGAAAAAGCCAAGCGAAGAAAACCGTAGCTCAAGCGAGTACTCTTTGCATTTCGGTTTAGCATAGAAATAGCTATTTTAAATCTTTGCTTAATTTAGTATGTACACATATATTGCATATCTATGTCTTAAAGGGTAGAAGTACCGCTTGTGGTTACCCCGACACTTAAATACATTTTTCGTGGTTTCAGTGTTGAAAATATTTAATGTAAAATGACTACACAGTGCAGGAAGCTTTTTTACATAAACGAATATAGAAAATTTACTACACGAGTATAATATGAATATCGAGGTATTTAATATTTAAGCATGACCAAAACCGGTACATTACTGTGGCCAAAACCATAACAGGTTTTAGGAACTTGATAGATGGCCAGAACTGTTGAAAAGGCAATGCTCTTACTTTTTTCTATTTTCCATTGTTTTCTCGACACATATAAAGATTTTAATGCTAGAAATCTGAAATTATATTTTTCTCAGGTACGAAAAGTATAGGTTCAAAACCATTTTATGATATTTCATCTCAATCACAAGCATTTAAAAATAGAAAAATTCTTAAAGAGGCCACAACCGCTACTTTTACCCTACTATAGTGCTCTTCGGTATTTTCTTCCAATTTCCACATGTATTTATCATTATTATGAGTAATAATTTTTCATAAAAATGGAAAAGGTCAGAGTTCAACCGTTGAAAATACGAGTACCATCACGCATTTGTTTGTGATGAAAGGGACACATTTATAACTCTACTATTATTAATTTCACCACCATTTTTCGACGTTTTTCTACCATCAGTCTTTTTCCAGTGTCTTGTAATGTTGTGGATGTGTAAGAAAGAAGAGATTTTTCATCGAAATTAAATCATGGCGAAGTTGTATGCCAGTTGAGTAATAAATATCACGAAAAACAGTTAAATTTATTCTGCCACTTATACAATTTTTCACAAATCCGATAAACACATGTAAATAGGTACGAAACATAAATTTGAGGTGTAACTCTTTTTGAAAATTTTTGTTCGTTGATGAAAGAAATTCCCTAATATATCGCTCATTGTATAATTATGTAAATTTATTTTCGAATGATTATTCAATTCTCCATTTGGGTACTTCAAAAAAACTCTTTTTATTGAACTGTTCCTCTAATTACACAGAAACTTCTTATGCGTAATATTGAACGTTTATATTAGGAGTGTGCTGGTAGCATTTTTTTTGGGTCGGGTTGGGTCGGGTAATTTTGGGTACGCGATAGTCGGGCACCCGATTTTTCGTGTACCCGAAACCTTTCAGATTACTCGGGTTCAATCGGATACCCGTCGTGTTCGGGTACCCGAATAACACTTGAAAATTTGCTATGACTTCAAAATTCGTATCGTTTATTAATTATATCGGAAGATTGTAAAAATAAATACAATAAAATAACGGTTTCTGACAATTATATAGTTTTAATAAACTCATGAACAACTTTTTGATATTATTATTATTCGAAATCAATGTTCGCCCTATACCGAATTTTTAAAAAATATATTTTGCTCCATATTTTGCTTATAGCAGAATCTTTGATTCAGTAAGACAATTATTTTTTATGTTTTCGTTTTAGTGAACTCAAAATTGACTAAATAATCGAGAAAGTGGTGTAGACAAAAAATCTGGGTGGATGTGTGTGCTTGTAAACTTGTAAAATCAAATTCCAATATCTAAAGCAAGGCGTTATCGATCGAACTAAAATTTAGCACGCAGATAGAGCAGTTGCGCTCCTTTAAAAATTTATGCAATAATTAAAAAATTTGATAAGATTTTATTAGATTCAGATTTTTTTTTAGTTCTGAGAGCCCTATGGCTGCTACAAATGTATTGAACTAAACCGATATTTTCAAATAAACTAATATTAAAGACTGTCCAGTGTCAGATTCAAACTGAATGTACAGATTCGGATTCTATAGGATTTAGAATTATTTTGAAAATTGACATTGGCACCCTGACTTATATTAACTTCGAACAGTTCAGCTTAAATTTTCTACAAAGACGAACGGATATCCCGCGGTACACTGAGAGAAAAAGTTTCATTGATTCACGGAAATCTTTGTCAATGAAATGAAATACTTGAATTTCAGTACTATCTTTTCTTTGAATGATCTCAAACTCAATGAAAAGTAGTGACATTGATTCGAAGAAACATTTCTTTAAACCAATGAACCTTTCTCATTGATTTCAAAGATGTCGTGTTTGATTCAATGAAACCTTCTTCTTACCAGCTCAAAATTTCGAAACCTATTTTTTCTTGAAGTACGCGGCAGATAAAGCTCAAATTTTGTGAGTATGTAAGGAAGTACGGCAGAAATAGGCTAAGCTTCTGGCTCCTCGTAACTCAAAGCCATTCGTTCGAGACAACCGGAAAACAAAAAAGTGAGGTTAGGTGTGAGAGAGAGATCAATGAAAACGTTTCTTTGAACCAATGAAAACGTCTCTTTTAAACCATGAAACTGTTTCTTTATTATATGCTCACTAAGTAAATCTTTAATTACAGACAATGAAATGTTCTCTTTGAAATTCAAATGCACTATTTCATTGAAATCAAAGAAATATTTCGTTGAAATCAATGAAAAAAAAATCAAACCCCCCATTTCTTTAGCGTAATGAAATCTTTTCTCTCGGTGTACTACATACTACATTTAGTGAAGATCGATGGGGAGGTCCCAATTTCATGGTAATTTTAATTTTTATATTTAAACTCCGTCTTCTTGTAGACCACCTAACAAAATGTGCCAAAACGTACCATGTACATACATAATAAAGTTCAATGATATTTGGTACGAAATTATGCCAAAATCGATTGAGGCATTAAAATTTTATACAAAATTCAATTTTCATATTGAATATGAATATAAGAATATGTTTGGCAATGGGTTTGACAATAGAATTCAAATGATATCAAACTTATAATTTAAAACAAGGGTGAAAATTCGAGCCGCGCTTATATTGCTTCTCCATTTTTCGCCTTCCTCAAAGCTCCGATTATTAGGAATTGAAAATTGATCAACATACTTCCTCATAGAGGTATTTTTGTAGAAAGTAAAAAAAAAATGAGGAAGTAATGCACAAGACACGAGACGAAGCCCTTTCTCTTTACGTACTCAGAAGTACTTAAATTCGAATCCCATCAAACTTTTATCTGGGTAGGGGATACTGAGGCTAGTTGGATCTGGGGTAAGTAGGGTCAAACGCGATGAAAAATCAACGGTTACATGAAACCGCTTGGTCCTCACAGGATCTATTTACATAAGTAATACACATCTTTTAGTAACATTACTACAATGTTTGACTAATAATTTCGAGAACAAGATAATCGAAACTGATTCTTAGTATAAAAAGTAAAAATTTATAATCGCAATAATAGACTTCTCAAGTAGTGACTACAAAGCTGAGGCAACTAAAATTTTTTCATTTGAAATATTGAATATTCACTTGCAATTTGAGTTTCACTAATTTTCTATAAAAATTTAAAAGTTTATTAAAATTCCCGCATAAAAAAGATGGGGCGTCCAGGATGGAATTCAGGACAGAAGTCAGGATGGAATCTGGGCTGTGTAGGATGGATTCTGGACAGTCCAGGATGGAGTCCAAGATGGACAATGGGATCGGATTAAATACCATTCTCCATCATTTTTAAACACATCATTTTTACGCAGGTTATTTTTATAATAAAGATCGTAGGATCGCAATTACAATTTATCGGGATATTTTCTTAATCCAACCCTAGTAGAAATTTGGAGTCTTACATCAAGCGTAAATCTGGCGCTGCTAAGGCCCCATCAGGCTTTGTCCACCGCCCAGTCAGGGCTTAATTCAAGTCTGATTTAACGCTGAAAAGTTCTGTTCGATAATTTGCCTCGTGGCTGATTCAACTTCCTCCAGTAGGGGTCAAATTAGGCCATATTACGTATTTCTCACCACCGAGAAAAAAGAATTCATTGATTCCAGAGAAATGGGTGGATTGAATTTTTTTTCATTCACTTTAAGGAAATGATTCTTTGCTTTAAATGAAATAGTGCATTTGAATTTCAAAAAAAGAGTTTCATTGATTCAAAGAAACAGTTTCCTTGACGACACCCGATTCGCCAACGGGTAACGCGATCACGTCAGTCGCGCGAAGTCATTAATCGTGAAAAGTCGACAAAAATAGATAGACAGGTATCGGTGTTTATAGAAATAAATGATTTCTACAACCTTTTTGCATCTAGTACGGCATGGGACAACATTTATTTAAACCAACCTCCGCTGTTCTTTTATTCATTTCGCGACATGTCATTTTATAGGTTACGTTTTACTTCTAGTATCTCGAAGACGATGTCTTTGAAATCAATGAAAAACGGTCCCTTGATTCAAGGAAATTTTTTATTAATTCCATGTCACTATATTTAATTAAATTTCTGATCATTCAAAAAAAATATAATATTAACTTAAGTATATTATTACATTGATTTCAAAGAAATGTTTCGTAGGTTGCGATTTTAATGACATTTCTTTGAGTCAAGGAAACTTTTTCTCTCGGTGAAGAGACACGGTAGCGTCTCTACGTCAAGTATTGAAAGAAAATTAATGTGACCTCCGCACGACGATTTCTCTCTTCTCTCTATAAAAAACTATCCGCGCCGCAAGCCATCGATTGTAGAAGGGATTTAAAATTGCATCGTACTGAGCTAATGGCTGTCAAAACAAAATAACTGTGATTTTAATGCGCTATATGCAGTCAATTGAAAGAAAAAAAATCAATAACAAAAAGTGACCCGTCAAGTCACAGTCTCCTCTATGTATGAATGGTACATTCTTCGGACGATGTAAAACACAATCTTAGTGTAGCATCTCTCATTACGCCGTAAGCGCCATTAGTACTGTTATTTCCCGTACCCACACATTTTTCGCATTGTTTCAAACGTTTAATGATAAAACTCATTACTGATGTGAAATGAAAATTTCTTGAATGTCCAACCCACTTCTGAATCAAAATAGTAAAAATAAAGTTGCAAAGTAGGTAGTAGTTGCACATTGCTTCCTCATTAATTTTCATTTTTTTTACAAAGCTATGAGTAAGCGTGTTTATTAATTTTGACTTCCTCATAGAGCAAGCTTTGTAAAAAATGAAAATGAATGAGGAAACAATGTGCAAAGTTCTACCTTTCAACTTTTTTCGTTACCTATATAGTTCTTGGAAAATTAAAAATCACATTACATCCAAACCGCTTTACCGACCGCAATCAAATTTCGTAGGTAGCAGCGCCGAATATTATTCTTCGTCTATAGAAAATTTCAGTTGATTTGGTGCGGTATGGCGGGAATTAGAGCAACACGAAAAATGTTTAAACAATTCAAAATTCCATAAAAACTTAACTTTTTCACAGATTCATTCCAAATTCAATGCCGATCCTCCTTTTACATAGTTTTATTCACAAAAAATTATTTAGCTCAATAGCTCAAAATTTAGGAATGATAGAGAGCGTACAACATTTCGAAAATTGCAAAGTCAAATAAAATTTGTACACATATTTGAATTTTTTTGAAAATTACCACAAATAAAGGCGTCGACATTCTTCACATGTTTGCTAAATTTCAGCCCGATTGCTAAAGCAGTTTTTCAGATATGTAAGGTTGAATTTTGAACGCACACGCACACGCACACACACACGCACATCCATCCATTTTGTCTAAACCACTTTTCTCAAAGTTTTACACCATTTTGAGTATGCTGCCATCAAAAACTTGAAAAAATTTTTTCGCACAAAACAAAGCTTGCTTTATGAGGAAGCAAAAAAGGTAATTTACAAAAATTCATTTTTTATTGTTCTACGTTTAAATGCATTTTTCTTTCATAAATAAAAAATGTAGGACATATTCCTAATGGAATTATAATTTTTTTTTCAAATTGCCAGGATTTTTAACCATAAAGTAAAATTGGTATCTTTAAAAGTAGCTGTTTCCTTGCAGTAACTATGCTACCTTGGCGGTTATAGGGTTAAGGTAGTAAAATAGTACTTTAAAGGCTATCAAAGGATCTGAAAGACCGCAAGAATTTGTGGTAACTCGTTAGCTCACAGTGTCATTCCAGGGTTAACTACTAAATTATTATTATTATTTTCGAAATGTTTTATATCGAATAGAGGTGAGCAATGTAAGGAGGTCAGAGCGTGTAAACCTTCACTCTCGATGAAACAAAAGAAAGCCCGCAGAACTCTAACAAAAGACGTTAGAAACTCCAAGCAGTGTTATATACGAGCACCTCTGAAGGGTTCGTAGGACATTTGGTGTTATCGGAACTTCAATATAAGTTATTTTATTGCGATCGATACTTCGATAGTTCTACGGAACTCTCTCATTTCGCGTTGGCCACTTGCCACGTGTACCGCTTGACACATTACTGAGAGAATAATGATCGAATCAACCCTCCGACATTGTTATCATTATCAACAAATCCCTGGATGAAAAGGGTGCCAGAGTAGGGTAGAAGTACCGGTTGTGGCCACTGTACCGGTTATGGCCACCCCCCACATTTAAGGTAGGCTATATGCGGTCGCCGGAGTCATAAACAACAGCATCTATATGACATCGAACATTTATTATATATTGCATTTTGATTGTGACAATGATAATACCAAAAATAATTGAGAATTTGTGAAAATTATTGCAATGAGGTTGACACAATTATTTGCAAGTAAATTATTTTTTCAATGTGAATTTGACATCGTTTTTACCACGACATCTTGAAAATCGAATGACAGCTAGGTTAGGTAACATGTGTCCCGTGATTTCCTTTTTTTATGATACTCAAAAACTCGCTAATAATTTTCGAATTTGCGGTACTTTTTATCTTTTCTCTATCTTTGATCTGAATACGTTAATTCTCGATTGAAAGAGTTATTTCGCTAACACTCCCGTAAGAAAATAAAATTTTCGTCGAATATAAAATAATTTACAGGCAAATCGAAGAGCATTTTTTACTGCCGAAATACGAATGTTTTTATAGAATATTTCATATCGAAATTTAATGGTAAGAGTTTCGGGTGACATTTCAGTGGGTTTCGAGTGAATTTCGTAGTTGGAAGGCACTAACTCAAGCCCATGCGGAATTTCGGATTTATACCCTTAAGTAAGTATTAAATACTATAAAAGTATTACAAATACCTTCAGAATAAACCACACTATAGATCTTATATCTAGAAGTTCATAAATAGTTCATTAAAAAAGTTCATAAAAAGTTCGTAAATAATTGAAAACCGGGACCGCGGTTCTAAAGATGTCAGAAACTGGGTCGTTTACCTTATGAAGATTTTAATGCTAGGAATCTGGAATTATATTCTTCTCAGACACGAAAATTATACGTTCAAAACCGTTTTATGATATTTGGTCCCAATCACGAGCACTTGAAAATGGTAAAATTCTTAAAGTGGCCGCAATCGGTACTTTTACCCTACAATAAAGTTACACACGACTATTTCGTCATAGTATCTGTGTGAAAACATGTTTGATGGTTAAGGGGTGGGCTCCAAGGTCGTGCTACGATTATAACGATGGTTAAGGGGGGATGTGCTCGAGAAATCGAGTCGAACTCAACGAAGAACAAGGGGTTGAACGGCCAAGCAGGTAGAAACACCAAGCAAGCAACGCAAAGCAAAGCAAGGCTAGCGAAGTGGCAGAAGAAGGTCGGTGGCCCTCGTGCATGCAACGCGGAGGCAGCTACCCAACTTGGCTAGGTTCTTCGATGTTCGATAAGCCACACAGTGCTTTCTCCGCGTTCTCCCGGCTATACACGATCCTGACGCGCATGCTTCTATTCCTCGATTCAAGGTCGAGAGACATATATGTATGTATATATAATACACATACGAGTACTCCGTTGAGTGTATATAAAATCTTACTATACGTCGATGCACCGAGCTAAGCCGCCACTCGTAGCACTCGTTGTATATCTTATCTACCTTCGTGACTCTTATTATTTACGAGTTACGCGGCAAGCGGCAAGGCAGAGAATAAGCTTCCGCGGAAATGTACGATATTTACTATTTACACTCGACTTTCATTCATCTCCCACTTACCAACCGCTAATATTTCGGTCCTAGTACAAAAGCTACAGCGCATAATGTAATAAGCTTAAAGAATTCTTTAATCCAATTTAACCCGCTGATATACGCGAATACGAAGTATATATGTGCAATTGTACCGAATATATATATATTCTACGTACTAAATTAGCATTCCTAAAATACTGTAAAATATATATCAATAAATATATTTTTTTATATTAAATTTGAATTACGTCATGATAAACTTAAAAAAATAACTATATAATTATCATCATCATTATAATTGTTATAATAAAATAGTCAATTCATTAGATTTTAATTCAATGGTTTGCTTTACCATTAATAAAATTATATATATAAATTACGTTTAGAGCATATATTCAATACTCAGTTGCATTATCTTCCGGAATGTTTCGAGTGATATCCCGCCGAATGGCACAGCACTTTAATATTCAACTTTGATTACAGACATGTAGTAGAGGACACGTCACTTAAAAAAACGGTTATATTGTGAGAGGGTACACATAAGAGAGAAAACGACGATTGTGAGGGAAAGGAAGAGACTAGGACGATAAACATTATCGGTGCAATTAAACAAGTCTGTTAGGTGGATGGCTTTGATAACGAGCGTTTGAGTTGGCGTGGGTGTAGTCGAAGTACCGTGTTTTTCTCCGGCGAAAGAGTCCCGCGTTTGTGAGGCATCCTTTCTCGCGCATTTTCCAGGACGACGGTCGACCGTCGTCGCCTGTATCGCACGGTCGACTACTACTCGACAAATCCACAATCCAGTATCAGCGGGTTCTCCGATGGCGTGCGGAGGGTCGCGAGGCGACGCGACGGCGCGCCTCTCGCTCGCCCATTGCCAAGCATTCGTACCTACTGCGATCTCTCCCCTCCACTCGTGAAGCCGCGCGTTTCGACCGCGCGCGTCGTACGCCGTCGCCGATTCAACATACGACTACAGTACATTCTCGCTAAATGTGCGCCTACAGGGCTGTAGGGTTCATAACAAGCATATACGAAGATACCCCCACTCCGCGTGCTCGGCGGTCGAGCGGGCAGGCAAATCGCGTCCTTAGTGACCGCAAATCGCGTTCCCACGTGATATAAGAGGGGTTCCTGCGATATATAGGAGGGGTGGCCGAGGAATATAGGAAGGGTTTCCGAGGGATAGGGGAGGATTTACCTAGGGGATGAAATGAGATACCGATGGATATAGGAGGGGTTCCCGTATGCTAGAAGAGGGTTTCCCGCGGAATATGGGAGGGGTTCCCGTCGGATAGCGGAAGTTTTTACTGCTGATAGAGTGGGGTTCCCTAGGGGTAGAGGGGCGTGTCCCATGGGATAGAGGAGGGGTTCCCGAGGGATAGAGGAGGGGTTCCCGAGGGATAGAGGAGAGATTTCCAAGGGATAGAGGACGAGTTCCCGTAGAATAGAGGAAGGGTTCCCGAGGCACAGAGGACGGATTCCCGCGGAATAGAGTAAGGGTTCACGTGGGATACAGGATGGATTCCTGAGGGATAGAGAGGGGTTCCCGTGAGATAGAGGCAGGGTTCCCTAGGAATAGGAGAGAAGTTCCCGAAGGATATCAAGTTGGCCATGGAATTTCAAGTGAGTGGTATCACGTTGGCCATGGAATTTTGATCGAGTGGTATCAAGTTGGCGATGGAATTGTAAAAATAGATTCGATATATATAATCGGGGTTTTGCGGTTTGCAAAGGAATCGAGGTTAATGGTGTAATGGTAACGCAAGGTAAAGCTTTGATGAAAAGTATGAGTAATCGGATGTTAAACACCAATGCGCCGTACTATCTACTTCATAGTGGTGTGGACACGATAATATTTTGTATTGTGTGTGCGTGTGTATGTTTGTTAGTATTCTGAGTTTGCCGGGGCTATTTCAAGTGGGGGGCGCGAAGCGCGCAGGGGGTCGACGGCTGAGGGGCAGTTCCTGAGGGATAGAGTAGGGTTTCTCGTGGGATACAGGAGGGAGTGCCCGTGGGACGGAGTAGGGTTTCCCGTGGGATAGAGGAGGGGTTACCCAGGGATAGAGCAATTGGGGAGCAATAGGGGAGAAGTTCCCGAAGGATATCAAGTTGGCCATGGAATTTCAAGTGAGTGGTATCACGTTGGCCATGGAATTTTGAGCGAGTGGTATCAAGTTGGCGATGGAATTGTAAAAATAGATTCGAAATATATAATCGGGGTTTTGCGGTTTGCAAAGGAATCGAGGTTAATGGTGTAATGGTAACGCAAGGTAAAGCTTTGATTAAAAGTATGAGTAATCGGATGTTAAACACCAATGCGCCGTACTATCTACTTCATAGTGGTATGGACACGATAATATTTTGTATTGTGTGTGTGTGTATGTTTGAGAGTATTCTGAGTTTGCCAGGGCCATTTCAAGTGGGGGGCGCGAAGCGCGTAGGGGGTCGACGGCTGAGGGGCAGGGCGGGCAGTTCCTGAGGGATAGAGTAGGGTTTCCCGTGGGATAGAGGAGGGGTTACCCAGGGATAGAGCAATTGCAGGCGAGTAGTATCAAGTTGGCGATGGAATTGTAAAAAAAAAGTTTCGAAATATTTAACTGAGGTTTTATGAGCGCGCGAACCACAATAACCCTATAATAACTATATTAAAAACAGATCTCGCCACCGTGTCATGAATCCAGTAGGCCGGGGACAAAAGACACACCCAGGTCGGAATTTTGTCCCCTAAGGTCCCCCGAAGCCAAGATTTGTCTGAATTCTGCAAGGGCTTATAAATAATGCATTCCATGTCAAGTGAAACATTCTTGCCCCAATTTTTCGAAGTTCCTTATGAGGCTTCAAGGCCCGATTTTCCTAAGTTCTTTGTAAGACCAATAAATACACGGCAATAAGAGCGCGCGAGGCCACAATAGCCCCTATCCAAAAAATTCAAAATTAAAAAAAAAGAATTTACAATTTCAAAAATGTTGAAGAGTGGATACCCGTGGCATAGAGGAGAGATTTCCGAGGGATAGGAGACAGGTTCCCGAGGGATATCAAGTTGGCCATGGAATCTCAAGTGAGTGGTTTCACGTTGGCCATGGAATTTTGAGCGAGTAGTATCAAGTTGACGATGAAATTGTTAAAATAGATTCCAGAAATTCAGCCGAGTTTTTGTGGTTCGCAAAGGATCCGAGGTTACTTTGTAATGGTAACGCAAAGTAAAACTTTGATTAAAAGTCTTAGAAATCGGATATTAAAAATAAATACACCGTATTATCTACTTCATATTGGTGTAAAAACGACAATATTTTGCAGTGTGTGATTGTGTGTATGAAGATTCAGAGTTCAGCAGTTGGGGAGGGGTTTGGCGCGCGAAGCGCGCAGGGTACTATAATCGTATATTCGACATTTTCATTCTATTCTAGTATATTGAAAATATAGTATATACAATATGTGACGTCGCTTTATGGTTTGCCCGCATAAGAGCTAGAAGATAGAAGTGCCCTTACTAGCACCGAGAGTATCTTTATCAGGGATTACTTCCATTATACTCCGCTAGCAATAAATTATAGCTGTAGCGACGTTTTATTGGTCGTAATCAAATCGGAGACATTGTGTTTTATTCGCAGCGCTTCGGTTTGATCTCACACGCAGATGCCAGTAAACAGCAATATCAACGCCACAGCAAAACAATGTATATAGTACTGTAATAAATACCTCGATTTTTCTTTCATTATTCTTGTTTTTGCGATTAATACAACCGTATCTGAATATATACGAATATTTTCCATAGCATTCTGAATACCGATAGTCTGTGAAAACCTTGGAAATTTAATATATATACTAGCGGCGGTCACCCATCCAAGTAATGAACACTAGGATGAGTACTTGGAAGGGTGACCGTCGCTAGCTCGGATTATTCTCGCGATTCTTGGTACGGTGGCGAAATCTTCTCGAAAGCACAAGAAAACTGCGGAAAATGTGGGCCCCCCAACCGATTTCTTCTGAAGTCCCCTGGTGGCAATACGGGTAAACTTGGATAACAGTCACCAAAGACACTGACGGCAGCGCCGCCTCCCAGTGACTGGATGCGCGAGCCAGGGCTCTGCCAAGAGATCGCCACGTATAAGAATCAGCCCTGGAGACACTACCCAAATCAAGCAACCAGCACAAAACCGTTACCGAGCGATAATAAACTAGGTACACTTTTTTCTTTTCGTTCTTGCTAGTTTTTCAAATTACCATTTGAAGAAAAGTATGCATATATAAAAAAGCAACTCTTTTTCCCCTTTTATTTTTTTTTTAGGTATTCAAGTTTTTCAAATCGAGGTGACGAGAAATAAATACCAGTGCTTGTCTGGAATTAAGATGACAGCGACGAATAGTGGCTATGCTAGAAACTAAAAGCATCTTATTTAAGTGACCTACCCCTACCACTGAAATTCGACGAAGTTTCCAGATCTGTATGTAAGACCGTAAGCGGAACTATCCCCACTACTAGAGTTAACAGCCCTGAGTAGAAGACCGTGCTCGCAAATGCCGATTGAGAGAAAAGAAAAACTCAAGTTATTTGTATATTTTATTTGTAAATCACATTTTACACTTTGTCATTGCAGCAGCGTGATTCACCACTTTTGCTTTATATGCAGGTGGGAAGATTGTTGGTACGTAGCTTGGACTTGACTGCTCCTCCGATTTTTTATTTCCAATGAAATGCTCACTGCATATTAAATGTCACGGCTTTGGACACCATGGCGATCCATCCGAACTTGAAAATAATTTTGTGATTTTGCTTTAGTTAAAATTTTTATTTAATAAGCATCATGTACCATGTGTTTGATTTCTCGTATTGGAATTGACAAAGTGAGGTTATGTAACTTACTTTTTTCTCCTACACCATTATTTTTATAATTCACTACACAAGTAGAATGTACCATCTTATTCTAAAAAGTTGGTGGCTCGAGATATTCATAATAAATAACGCGATGCTAATGCACCGCGCCTACGACGATTCGTGATCCCCTCCAAAGGTGTGTACGAAGCGAATACGCGCACTTACAAAGCATGCACTTAGCGAGAAGTTACTGTACTGCGTGCCGTCTCTATTCTCCAGTGGGTTCGCTCGCTCCGCTTCTGCTGCTTTGACGTGCTAGCTGCGTGAGAGGGATAGAAAGACTCGTAGCTCTATCTTCGTCATGTCTGACCATGACGAGAGCCCGCCGCCCACATCTACTTGCTGTTTAAAGGCACCAACGTGCTCCTCACTACACTTCGAAGGTTGATGATGAAGCGACAACTTGCACGCACGTACGCACGTTGGACAAGCCGTGCCTAGGCGCCATTCACGCGACTCGCAAACTTTAATTCTTTTATCAAACTTTATCGCAAGTAGAAAGCAATAATATTGTTGACGGCGATGCCTGGACGCAAGGGCGACAGATGCTTGCAGCAGTCACAAATTATTTTTAGAACGTTCGTACCTTCTACGGGATTTCTTATGATTTATTGATTACAGATGGTGGGTGACAGTTGTAGGTGTTGTTTTAATGTCGGAGCGCTGAGATTCTGATTATTGAAAAAGTTATTGGTGAATTTCTTATTTTTACTGTTAAAAATAATTTTTTACACTCGCAGTTCAATGACGAGGAAATGACTGGATACGAAATACGGATCCGGATACGAATATAAACGGGATTTGAAAAATCGAAAAGTGTTTAACTTATAAATTACATACAAGGCGAAAAAGATAGCTTAACCCATTAAGTCCTGTTCCTTCCATGAAAAGCGTCCAGAAAAAATTCAAGAACAATCATTTCCGACGCCAAATTCTTTGAGTTTTCATAATCATTGCTCAAAATTCGAAAAAATGCGAACCGACAGAGTGGTATTTATTTATTTGTAGCCGCGGCCACGATTTTCTATTGTTTAGGAACGCGTTATATTAGGAAATTAAAAAAAAAACTCGGAAAGGGACCCTTGTGGGTTCGACCACCGTGGTTTCAGGTTGATATTACCGCAAAAACCACCTCAGTGTTTTCTGCACTTTTCCGCACAGCAATTCTCTACAAAACCACTGAGCATTTTTTTTTTTGTAGCGTCGGTGGTTTGCTCTTTTGATCACCGCAAAAACACCGATGTCAATTGCAGAAAGTTTCGAAATTTTTTAATATTTTGTAATTTGTATAAATAATCGTAGAAATCACGGACCGAATCACGGCTTAAATCACGGCAGATTTCACATTGCTGTGAAGTCAGTTAAATGCTGTTACCGTCAATATTTAATTTTTAGTTGCATAAAATGTGTAACATTTGAAACTCTACATTTCTAAATGGCTAGGGCATTTAGAACGATTTTTTTAAACGATTGAAACCTATGGCATATATCGCATGAACAAATTTGACATTGAATATTTCCGAAGTACGGTAGGCGATCAGATTGAAATTTTGCAGAAAGTAGTTAACATTATTGGCGTAGATTCAATAAAAATTTGAAAACAACAACATTTGAAATGTTTCGTCCATAGGAATACACGCACGTGGAGACCGTCTGAATAAGATTTAGCCGATTTGTAACTTAAATCATTGAGAAAAAAGAATTAAATTATCTTTTTAATCGTCGGTCGTCTACTGGAGTTACTGACACCGTTGAATCATCCATGTCGCAGTTTCTAACATCAACGCGAACCCAGTTTCTGACATGTATGTCGCAGTTTGTGATACGTCAACATAGGTCAGAATCTACAATATAACCTGCATTAGGTGACGCACGTATTGATTCCGATAATTTATGGGAAAAACTAACATTTAGATAAACTTTTACGTATCCGATCGATATTGTAGTTTATTCTGGAAGTATTCCTATTACTTGTATGGTATTTAAGACGTACTTGAGGGTGTTAATCCGAAATTCCGTATGCGCCTGAGCCGACTATGAATGTCGCTCGGAAGCCACTAAAACGTCAGTCATAACTATCACTATTAAATTTCAATACGAAATATTTTATGGAACCATTCATACCTCTACAATATTCGGCAGTAAAAAACGCTCTGCAATTCGCCTGTAAATTTTTTTATATTTCACGAAAACTTTATTTACTACAGATATAAATGTGAATGTCGCTCGGAAGCCACTGAAACGTCAGTTGCAACGCTCACTATTTAATTTCAATATGAAATATTTTATGAAACCATTCGTGCCTCAGCAATATTCGGCAGTAAAAGATGCACTGCAATTTGCCGGTACATTTTTTTAAATATTTGACGATACCTTTATTTTCTCAAGATATAAATGTACCGTAGATGTCAGAAAGTGCGACAATATCAGAAACTGAGCCGTTTACCTTATCAGCTAATTCGGGCACGTTCTATAAAAATGGTTCAAAATCACCAAGAATTTGCACCCAGATTCTGTAATTCATCGTCCGTGGTAAATTAACAGTAGTCAACTTCCATTAACGTTTAATTGTTTGATAAATTCATACGAGGTCGAAAGTTATTAACAATGTTTAACTTATTAACAATGTTTATCGTATCCGCATTCGCCAAATTGCGAAAATAAAATAATTGTAATTATAGCTATGGTTAAAAAAAAACATAATTTTTCACACGATTTATAATCATTAAAGAAAGAGTGAACCAAAAATACTAACTAAAGATCGAATTAACCGTTAACAATGAGTGTAGGGCACATTTAATTGTAGATTTTATGAAAACACACACACAGTAACTAAATAAAACCTTAGCCGAACGTTGCAAGAGAATCTGAAACAGAAGTCACGCTTGCTTTATGCATTCCGTAAAGGAATAACAAAATAAAAGTTGCTCACTTAAAATCCAAAGAAAAGTGAAAATTCAGTTTTCTTCTTCTGTAGTATCTATGGTACCGTAGAAAGTACACAGTATTGTAATTAAAAATAAATCATTATACAATAAATGCGTACTAAATTCCTTTTTCGATTTTCAAACGTGTGATAGAAGGTAAGTTATGCCTAAATATTCATTCATGTATAAGTAAATAGTTGACTACTTGCACAAAGCAATCATTACTATCTATATTCTAAAAACCAAGCGTGTTGCAAGTGTGTTTTTGTTTCTATTTTTGAGAATGTGACGACTTTTTACACACTTTAAGCATATTGCATTTTACATGGTAATGATATGTTTATTCTCTTTAAATAAAAATATTACGTAGACAAATTTTACAGTCAGTTAATCAGCAGTGTATGTAGATTGTTAAAAAAATGTTTAAAACTCGAATGATTTAACTAATAGTTATTTAATGACGTAAAACGATCACAAGTTTAATTATGAATGTTTTTGTCAATTCCATAAATTCCAAAAACCCCTAAACTTTGCAAAAACAAAGTTGATTTACCTCCCTTCTTATAATGATCGAGAGACTTATTGTAGAATATCCTAAGTGAATAACGCATAATACAAGTCAGGAAAAAATAATTAATGTAGATAATTAATTATTTATATTTCTTACCTACAGTTTATAGAATGAAAAACTGCTGAGGTCACTTTAGTAGCATTTATACATATGTACGGTGTTTAACAACGCGTAAAGAATATTGAGTTTATTTTTTGTAAGGCGTTGGATAATCTGTAAGGAGGCTTCCGGTTGAGTAAATGGCACCAGGGCCGCCGAGAATACCGCCTTTGTTCGCGAACCATCCATTGCCACCGAGGAAACCGGCGGGCTCGAGTCTGTCAGTATAAAATCCAGAGTCGTTTACTCCAATGAGATTTAAGAGTCCATTCGTCGTGGCAAACTGCTTCGAGGTCGTGGCATTGTTACCAGGAAGAGCAAGTCCTAAATTTACAAGACTATCCTTCAGCTGACTGAGCCTATCTTGGAGGAATGTTTGCGGTGAGAACTGCAGTCGCTGCAATAGTGGCACCAACAGGTTCGGAAAGGGATTATACTGCTGGTTGGAAGCGGTACTGCTTTCTTCGCTTTTGACGTCACTCTTTTCGCTCGTTTCCAGAATGACGTCATTTTTGCTCTGCTTCGTTGAGACTTCCGTCACGCGTTTAAATTCTGGTCTAGAATTTTTTCCCGTCTCTCGCCCAACTGGTTTAGTTTTTTCTGTTTTTCCGTAATCGATCTCGTTGTCCACTTCAAAATCACGTGATGCACCGAGTGGCTTTGATTCTACAACCGATGCCTGAAACCGACAACCAGTTAAATTTTTTATTCGCACAAGTTTTGATTTCACTCAAACACACAATTTTCAAATGCTGAGCCAATATATAACTTACGATTAGCAGCGATGCGAATAAAATATAGAACTTCATATTTGCACAACAGAACTATGGAAAATATTCTCAGATATTGACTGGTCTGCGGCCTGTAGCAAAATACATTGTGGAATAGCATGCAAATTGCATATATATGAGACGGATTCGTGAAGACATTTTCACCGTGGAAAGTATCGCGAGATAACGATATGCTCCAGCTACGGGTACCCGTATTATTCTATATATATCTCTCGAAAATTATTCGCTTCGTAATAGTATCATGTAATTTCTCCATAATACTTGTAACAATAGGCTGTAGGTAAAATAGACAGAATGTAGACACAAGTAATATAAACTGGAAAGTATTGATTGTGTTTTGCTAATTCGTGGAGCTTTGTTTTTGGAAGAAAAAAAAATTTCGTGTTTTTTATGTCTGGTCACTCAAAATGGTTCAAGTCTTCGAGAAAAGTCATTTAGAAAAAATGGGATAGACAAAATGCGTGTGCGTGTCAGACACGCAAAATGGATGGATATGCACGTGTGTGGCCGGTAAAAATGTAATGTAAAAAATGTAAAAAATGGCTTGAACAGTCCAGTTGAAGTTTGGCACAAATGTGTAAATAAGTTCAAAATTTATTTAACTTAGCAATTTTCGAAAAATGTTTTAGCGCTCTCCAGCTCAGTTAGAGCTAAATAATTTGTTATAATTATAGCTATGTTAAACGAGGATCAGTATTGAATATGGGATAAATCTATAAATAAGTTCGGTTTTTATGGAATTCTGATTCGTTAAAAAAATTTGCGATTCGCTCTAACTCATGTCAAACCTCGCCAAATCAACTGAAATTTTCAACGGACAAAATAGTACATTATGCTACAAGGGAGGTAAATGCGCGATTTTCGCCGAGGGTGAGATTTGCTGCCCGAGCAGAGGGAGCGCAGCCCTCACACGAGGTGAAAATCGGGGCCCTCCCGTGTGGCATACGACCATTTTTTGATTTGTCACGCCAATCAACCGGTGAGTTGAGGTTATGATCTCAGCTGGTCATTGTTACTATCGATATTCTACCAACGAGGTTATAGTTTGTTCAACCGACCGAGTAGTTGGCGCTATGCTAACTATTTCGATTGGTTGTCGGGACCGATAAATCAGTTTTTACAACTACTTTTTTCTTTCCGTGAAACTCGATTACTCCCTCCGGGAGTAATGGGTCTGTACTGCGCATGCGTGGAGAACTGCGCACGAGTACTCGTTATTGGTCGAAAATCAGTCACTTCCTTCCCGCGAGCCCCTTCCTTGCACGCAAGGAATGGGTTCATTTCAACGACGTCGGGAAAAATAGTACATTATGCGACAAGGGAGGGAAGAGCGCGATTTTCACCGAGTGCGAGGTTAGCTGCCCGAGCGAAGCGAGGGCTGCACGAGCACGAGGTGAAAATTGCGCTCCCTCCCGCGTAGCATACGATTCTTTTCTTCCGTTTGCGTTGAAATATGACGTGATTTCTGTCGCTGAAAAGCGAGAGGAAAGTCGCCGATACCTGGCCGTGAGCCGTGTGCATGGGTAGCGGGAAGATATACAAGGCAAGACTCGCTCGGGCATCGTGGCCCCTGTTTTTGCGCGCTTCGAGGGGCGCAGCGCGAGCGGTACGCGGCGGCCCCGCTGGGAACCTCGAAGTGGGCAAAAATAGGGGACAAGATACCCTAGGGAGTTTTGGCTTGTATATCTTGCCCGCTGCACATGCGCACTGCTCGGGGTCAGATATCGGCGACTTTCCTCCCACTTTTCAGGGACGGAATCACGTTATTTCAGCGCAGTCAGGAGAAAAATAACATTCACGCTGCTACGTACCAGATTTGGTGATGATTGGGAAAGCGGTCCGGATTTAATGATATTTTGAATTTTTCAAATACTATAGAAGTGATGAAAAAAGTTGCAAAGTAGAACGTTGTAGATTGCTTCCTCATTAATTTCCATTTTTCACTAAGCTTCATCTATGAGGAAGCCAAAATTAATAAAAAGTCTGCTTATAGAGCTGGCGTTATGAAAAAAGGAAGTTAATGAGGAAACAATGTGCAAAGTTCTACTGTGCAACTTTTTTTTTGGTTTATCCTTTCGTATTTCTTAGACACGCTTTTTTGTACCTTGTGCTTGTGCATGAACAGCGGTGCTTTGCATCACACTCTTTCAAAACTAAAATGTCCGATTGCAAGTCTGTATTGAAATGAAAGGTTCGTACATGCGCAGTTCACAATTGTTTCACTTTCGCCCCTAGGGAATCTGTTTAGCGAGGCGAAAGTGATCGCAGCTGCGTCCAATGCAGTTGAAGCCGAAAGCTGACTGTTCACTATCCGTCCCGCAAAACTTACATCCAAAGCACCACTACTTCATGCACTCGTTACAAAATAGTACATTGGGAAAACGAGTGTGAGGTTTGAAGTGAAGGAATCGCGAAGTGCCAACTTATCGTTTCAACACTGCAATGAAACTAGCCACTTTCGTGCCGGAAAACTAACATGGAAAGCAACTCTATTCATGCACGGGTTAAAAAAATGTATGTGTAACATGGACCAAAATTAACTGAAAACTCTCGTGATTACGGCCTTCGGAAGTAATGGAACTGTGCTGCGTATGTGTATTCGTCATTGTCAAAAAAATAAATAAATAAGAAGAAAAAAAAGGAAATAGTACATTACGTTACAAGAGAGGGAAGTGCACGGAGAATGAGCTCATTTTTAACAAATGACGACACGCATGCGTAGTACGATTTTTATTACTCTCGCCGGGCAAGAATGAGCTGATTACCTCCCTAGGGAGGTAATGAAGGCGGTCTGCGCATGCGTACGTCATTCGTAAAAAATGACCGATTTCCCGCCTGCGTTGCGGACACGAAATCGGGTTATTTTAGCGGAGTCGGGAGAACAACATAGTTAAGTCCTCTAGTTTGTTAAATTATGTATATTTTAAATAATATATAAATTACCTCCCGCCGTTATTAGTATTACGCAAAAACAATTTTTTTTACTATCTGGAAAAGCATCGGTATTTTTAGTTTAGACTTTTTTTCTTGTTTGGAAATCGTCCAGTTTTTATCTCATGAAACGTCAAGTTAGAAATATGAGTGTAATATATCTTGAACCATCAGACTATTCACTATCAGCAGCACGGCGTCACGTAATAGAAGTTTAATCAGGTACTTCTATATTTTGGTACAGTATGGCGGATATGTTTTCGTGAATGAAATTGCGGTAAAATAGTCTTTCGGTGCTAAAGTGAACGGGAATCTTATAAATATGCTTTTGTACACATAAATTGTGCTGAAATAAAAAAGAAATGCTGCCAAGTCGAGCCTTGCACATTGCTTCATTATTTTCCGTCGTTCTTAGTCTTAGACCTTCCTCAACGAGGAATCCTGTTGACCAAATTTAGCTTCAAGCTTCAAGAAAGGTGGAAAATGAGAAAGCACTGGCCAAATCTTGTTTTAAATAAAAAGTTAAAAAATTCCAAGGTCTATCAAATTCTAAGGACTTAGTCGTTTTTCAATAAATTCGGTACCAAATATCATTGTACTTTATTATTGAATCAATGACTGAAAAAAAATGTCATTGATTCAATAAATCCATCGTTTGCGGGCTGCCAAAAACGAGCATTATCAACTTAATTTGAATTCTAATCGCTCCAATTCCATACGAGATCAAAATAATATTTTATTATTTCAATGTTGAATGGGACTGAACGAATAAGGTAGAGTTAATTTAAAAAATACTTCTTTTTGGCAGCCTGCAATAGAATTTTTTTTCAGTGTACGTAGCTAAAGTTACAGCACGTTTTGTGAAGTTTTATAGCAATTAGCAATAAATTATGCACGGTACTATTCTTATATGAATAGTACCGCGCATGTATCGCTGAATTTTCAAAACAATATACGTTTTGTTACGATAACTATTATTAACTATTGCATTGACTATAAATAATTAGTACAAATAACTATTTTCAAATGGCTGAGGTTATATTTCACTATCAATTTATAGTTGACACTATCTTTTTTGTTCTCTCAGTGTTACCATATCTATTTTTAGTAACGCATGTGACTTAAGCTGTGGGCAACTAGACAGAATGCAAAAAAAGTCACCAGCGTGTAAACTTGATTCCACTCTGAAAAAAAAATAATAATAATAATATGCTCTAAATTCTTCGTTTCATAATAGTATCATGTAATTCCTCAGTAATGCGTGTAATATAAGCCATAAGTAAAATAAGCAAGACGCAGGTACGGATAATGCGAACAGGAAAGCCACTGACTCGTACACTTAATTCCACGCAGAAATTATAAAAGGAAAAAACACAAAACTAGATAATCAGCATACACAAAACCGGTCGTGGGATTATTTGCTCGAACGATGCGTGCTCCAAGCTTCGCATAGCAACTTAAAAATCTCGGAACCGCCTCGCCTTGAGAATTCGAGCTAATAAAAATATCTCATGGAATTTTCTCGTCCTTGTATACCGGCATTACACATTGGATTCTATTTTGATTCCATTATTGTGTTTATCAGTAAATCTATACACTGTTATATTAGTTATACACACCTGCTATTGAAATTCAATAATAGCTATTTTTAGGACATTTTTCTGTTCGAGTTTTATTTTTAAGTTGATATGAATCCCAACCCTTTCTCGTCCTTGGCCTCCGTAATATTAATATGAAAATCTATAATTCCTTATTGTCAAGAATAATTGACGTGTCAGAAAAAAATAGATTCCATTAGGCTGAATAATACCCAATTAGCTGTCGCTTCGAAAAACAGCGACCTTAAAAAACAGGTTGATGAAGCAGAAGGCTTCGAACCGACCGCACGAAATTCAACTATTATTTATTGACGATTTGACCCCCTTGTACGTTTGTAAAATAAGAGACAGTTTATTTATTTTGCTCTTCGTTTTAGTCAGTCATAAAGTTATCTTCGAACTGTCAAATTGAGTTTGCTACTAATAAAAGTTTTATTATAAAGCTCAAAGTTCATTTTATTGTCTTATCGACACCATAGCTTGTCTACGCACAAATAATTCAAACACAGTATTACGTTTTTTTATACCAACTGTAATACATGACAAATCTGCACTTAATTGCAATTATTGTACCTCAACATTTTTATTCGATAAAATAAAAAAATCATGCTTCATTTTTTTAATAGAAATTTGATCCATATCCTCATAAGTGTAGTTGTCTTTATGTCTTTTTTAAATTCTCAATTTCCTTTAGTATATAAATAATTATTATATAAAGGACGATGCTTCTATACTTTTTATCAATAAAATGATAAATCATGTTTTTTTTTATTGTTTTTTTTATCAAAGGTAATAATGAATCAGAATAGTCTTATGAAGAAATAACAACCTCAAAAATGTTCGTAACTTATCTTATTGTAGAGAAAACTTATTCTAAATCTTCAGAAGTGCAAATGTACCAGTCATCGACATACTAAAGTTATAGTTGGCTCAGTAATCGACCGTTATATGTCCCATTAATCGACACGTTAATAAAAGTCTCAACTTCAATAAATTGCAGCTCGCAAATTAAGACGTCAATACCTGTTATTGTAAGTTATAATGAATCAGTATTCTCTTGTTAACAAATAGAACGCTTAACTTTTGGTCTACCTTATATTATTGTAATAAAAAACTAACATAAAACTTGAGGTGTGCAAATGTCCCAGTCATGGACCTTCCTTGTGCACAGAAGGCTCACTTGCTCATTGATAAAAATGACAAACGGTACAATAATGAAATTTACCGGTATAATAATAACGAAACAACAATTTAGTATATAAGCCTTTCAGAATTATATTAAAAGTATATAACATTTGCGGTAATACGAACGGATAAAAATTTATCTTATATACTCGTGATAATATATATGGTAATAATCTTTGTTTTACACAAAGATTTTGGATTACAAGATAGTACCGAGTCATGGACATATGCATGGTTCAGTTATCGACATGATTTATTTTGCTGTTTAATTATTTATAGAGAGCCCCCAATACCCCTGTCTATAACTACTCCTCGTACAGTTCGATCGGTGAATGAATTTTTACATTATTTTTTATCATCTAATTCATAAAAACAATACGCGATTTACACTATTTTTCTATCCACAATTTTGTCCTAGTGATGGACCCTCATACTTTTGACTTTAAAACGCGCTCTGGTTCATCTCCCTACGACAAATGGAACCGGAGATATTAATTTTTTAAGTTCACCATGCACCCGTTTTTTCAGAAAATAAAAAACCCCGTAATTAAAAAAAATGTCGGCAAACAAAAAAATACGGGTCTTTTCTTTTTAGATACAGGTTGCGTAAAAAAAGTTTCATTGAAATAAAAAAAAATGCGAGGTCAATCCTCGGCCGATTTCAGGTGGAATTACTGCTATATGATTTTTTGCATGTGAATGAATTCCCATAAGTCATTATTGACTGCCAATTCACACATAGAGTCGTCTCCAGTTCCAAGTAAAAATTTTGCGATACCAACAGCGTATTTTCTACGAGACTAAGAGGATGAGGAGGGTTGATGAACGCGGCACATACCGGAGTACGTGAACACTCTGCAAAGATATACCTGACCGGTAGTACGTGTGAGCACATCCACACAGGTGTGTATAGATAGAATATCTGTGAAAAGGCAGTTGTGTGGCACGAAGACAACCTGGACGAAAACCGTTACAAACTCTTGGAGGCAGAAGCAGCAGCAGAGACAGCACCAGTGTCGATTCACTTGTCGTCGAGCGAGCTTTGCTTTATTCCCCAAGTTAAATATCTGGCACCTTCACTACACTTTCAAAGATTTATATCTTGAGACGAACCTATCCAATCCGTCAAGCTGTCATTAGCTATTTATAACAAGCTAAACGCTCGTTCAATCACCATGAAGATTCTTTTCTTCACTATACTTGTGATCTCTTCGACGCAACGGGTAAGCTTGAAGCTTAGGCAGATAAAAAAAATACAGTTTAGTGTTCACTCATTGTAAAATTATTATTTCATAACGTGGAACAAATTCTATTGAAATATGTAAAAAGGTTCACGCGCCTCTAAATGGACAGGATAATGACGCAAAAAAAATGTTCGAGTAATCGAATTAGAATTTAATTAATTTAAGATTTACCGGTAACGATATTTCATTTGATGTTAGTATAGATTAAGAGAAGAGAGTGAACACAATCTCGGTTATTTGCATTCATAGACAGCTCACTTGTTTTGCTGCTGGTATTATCTCGAAAAATATGTGTTGTAGACCTCTTAAGGTAGTTCTGTCACTACGCTGGAGTCATAAATCTCAGAGTCTATATGACATTAAAAAATAATCATACGCATCACTTTGACTGCCTCAATAATAATATCAAAAATAATCGAGAATCCTCCGAAATTGTCGTAATTAAATTAAAACGATTATTTGTAAATAGTTGATATGTTTAGTGCGGATTTGACTTCATTTTTACGATAATTAGGTTAGGAAACGTCATTTGGCCCGGTATCGTGCACTTTGACCTTGGTTCAATTAAACATTATTCCGGAGACTTCACTTTTTTTCATGATACATCAAGTCCTGAATAATTTGTTAATCCGTAGTACTTTTTATTTTTTCTCTATCTTTGATCTAAGTATGTTAATTTTCGATTTAAAGATCAATTTTTCCAGCCCTCCCGTGAGCACCGTGTAAAAATATCGATTTTCAAGTTTTAATTGTTCAATCAAATACTCGGTAAAACCCTTCAAGATTTTGTGCAAGTAAAATTGAATAGCTAAATTACAACATGTCAAAAATTCATGCATATGAGTTTGGAGTACCTTCGCGACAGAACTACCTTAAGGTAGCTATGTCAGTACACGAGAGTCATAGACAGCAGCATCTATATGACATCGAAAATTTATTAAATATTGCATTTTGACTGTAACAATGATAATACCAAAAATAATCGAGAATTTGTAAAAAATTTTGCAATGATGTTAACACAATTATTTGCAAGGCAATTATTTTTTCGTTAGGAATTTGACTTCGTTTTTACCACATCTTGAAAATCGGATGATAGCTAGGTGCACTTTAATATTACTTTATTTAAACATGTGTCCCGTGACTTCATTTTTTAATGATACGCAAAAATTCGCAAATAATTTTCGAATTCGCGATACTTTTTATCTTTTCTCCATCTTTGATCTAAGTATATTAATTCTCGATTGAGAAATTAATTTCGCTAACACTCCCGTAAGTGCCGTGTAAATAGATCGACTGCATTGAGAGAAAAACATATCGTTGATTTAACAATTTCACATGATAAAATGAATTTAGGAAGGCTTGCAATGTTTTATGGTTGAAGCGATGATAATATAGTTCAATAAACGAAACTTGCGAACTTATTGGAAACAAACGTTGAAATCGTATATGCAACGAAACTGCATATGAGAAACTATTATAATTTTGATGATTGCTGCCATAATTATTTTTTGCTAAACCCATAAAATAGAGACGTACCTCCTAGGAATAATAGTTGACACTTTTTAGAAGAGGATAGTCAGATTATCGTCGGACTAACTATATATTTTTTTAAATTACTATATTTTTCTCACAGTATGAGGGAACAACGGCGAACCTTAATAAACGACTAGAAGCGAAATAAAAAGGACGTGTGCAAATATTTGTGATACGCTTTAGTACAATTCTTCTAAGTGCATATTATGTTAATTGAAATACGTAGAATTAACAAAGTACTATTTTTTCGACTTCGCGAAAATAACCTCATCTCATGTGCATAACGCGAGTGTAACATTACTCATTTTTAACCTTTGACTCGTCCATACGTCGTGCATACGCAATCCAGTTTCATTACTCCCTAGGGAGAAAAACCCTTTATTTCTACATGGGGAGAGTAATGAAACCTGTACTGCACATGCGTACGTGTCAGAGATTAAAGATACCTGATCTTTAATTGTTGGCTTGTTTCTTAAGCCATATGCGAGGAAAAAAAATTAGTCGTATTTCTAATTATTTATAAATCAATAATAAACTAACTAGTGGTCCGAAAAAGCGGATACTTGACGGGTTAACTCTAGCAAGCAAGTCGTGCTAACAGAATGAAAAAATATTAGTTCCAAAATAAAGTTTAGACATATTTTTAAATTTATTTAATCAAAAATGACTTTTTGTTGAAATTTTTTTTTCATTGACTCAATATGGCATTTTTTGCAAGTGTAATCAAAGAATCAAAAAAATATATATATTTGGGACACCCTAAAATACGGCATTCTATGTCAAGTGATATGCCATATATAGGGCATTCCATGTATGGTCCACCTGGCCCGAATTTTTCCAAGTCCCCCAAGGGTCTCCAAACCTCCATGTTCCGATTTTTCTAAGTCCTTTATGAAACCAGTAAGAAAAACGGCAATGCAAGCGTGCAAGCTACAATAACACGAAGTACAATCATATGATCATATTACAGTACTTTTTTATAAAACATTTTTTTTTTATCGCGTTCAATATAGCGTTATTTAATATTACATCATACTCGTATATTAAAATTATTATACCGGTTTATGCATAAAAATTTCCGACAAAATTATACTAATTTTCACAACGATCATTTTTACAGTGAAGTCGACCGAATATTGAGCACTTGTGTTACCAAGTCGTTCGCGTGTAACGGTACAATGTACGCCGCCTAATCATCTACAGTCTAAAAACAGTAGAAGTGTACAGGAAGAACTTTACATTGAGTTAACACTGGACATCGAAAAAAAAAAATCTAAAATTATTCTTTATCATGGGATAACAAAAAATTCTAAAAACTTAATTATTGCAGCAGAGCAATGCCGGAGTCGTTAGGAAACCGCCCGCATTCGCTACGCCGGTTTACTCCAATTCTTATCTTCCGGCAGCTATGCAGGTTTGTTGGTTACTATTATTTAAGAATTAGAAAGAAAAAAAAATTATTTCCTAACTAGTTCATTTTGAAGCAATTTGAACGTTGTATTTTTACATTTCTATTGGAGCTAATGACATTGTAAAATTAATAGAAAGCTAACGGAATTATACATACCTGCACGTGACACGACGTAGCACTCAAATATTTTCAGCTTAACTACGACACAATGACGCCTTTAATGAGAAATATTCTTCATAAATTACAGTGGCCGAAAAATAATACATTTAAAGATAGTAATATCTTGGCCACTGCTGTTTATGAAGAATATTTCAATAAGTCAAATAAGAAATTTGACACAATTATTTGCTCGTCGAAGGAAATATGGCACGCAATCAACATTTCCGCCAAATCGTAAAAATAGCTTGAGATGTTTTGTACATTGTAATATTCACTGCTTTATTTATAGGCAATAATACCTAAGATTACTTACAATAACGATAGGAGACAAATGTAATTTTTTCGTTTAGCGAAATAACTGGAGTGAGAAATCTGACACAATTGTTTGGTCGGGGAAGACAATTGGGCACGAAATCAACATTCCCGCCAAATCTTAAATAACACCTAAGATTATTCTTAGGTTGGATAATTTAAATATGACAAGTCATAATTTTCATTTTTGTAACCAGTTAATGCCCAAATATGAAGTTGTTTTTTTGGTAGCTTATAAGTATTTTTTCGGTCATACAACTGAGATCGGACCCAGGAATGACTGTTGGTATACCCATTTGCAGGGTTAGTTTCAAGTCAATTTCAGGTATCATTCGTGTAATTTTTCGGTAAAATAACCGAAAAATTACTTCAAAATCACTGGATAATCTTATTCTTGGGTACTAATTACAATTATTCTTAGTACCTAAGAATAATCTTAGGTGTTATTGATTAAAATATCTGCGACAATTGTTTATTCGGGGAAGAAAATTGGGTATAAAATCAACACTTCGGGCAAACTAAAAAAATTACTTGACATGTACATCGTAATATGAACTGCTTTTTTTTAACTTTTCATTTGTTTAACATTCATTGCCTTCATTTGTTGTTTATAGAATTTTACAAAAAGTTACATTGAATAATATTTTCAGCGCTAACACCTAACAACAATCTCAAGTAACAATATCTCAAATAATTTTTAAGGTTTGGCGGAAATGTTGATTTCGTGCTCAATTTTCTGAGCAAACAATTTCGCTAAATGAGAAAATTTAATTTGTCTGCTATGGTTATTGTATGCAATAAAGTAGTTTTATAATCTTAAGGGCGCAACCACCTCAAATTAATGGAGATTCGACAGTACTCGACTGAATGTCCGATTTAAAGCTCTATTTTGTTAATAATCTCTGTGAACAGAAATCACGCGCTGAGAGCACGGCCTGATTTTGGATTAACGATAATCAAACGGAAAGCCCGGAAAACCGTATGTCTGGCCATTAATTGCACAACATACCACAATTTAAAATGAGCTTAAAATGCCATATTTTTCTGATGTTGGTCTAAAAAATTTGTTCTATTCCAAGTTTTTATGGCAAGACAACATTTCTGAAGGATGCAACACGACGTAGACTAGATTCTACACAAGTAATTCTATATGAGATTCTACCATTTGATTAATACGTAAAAAATCGAAACATTCGTTTGGATGGATATCATTTTTTATATACAATGGATGGTGTTACGTATGCTAGTATTTGATAGTTTGAATAATTACCTTTAATTCCGTGCATCGTAGAAAATTTTACACCGAATAGTGTCCAAGATGTTTAATTTGGAATAAATAAATAAATAATGACTGGAAAACCACTCGTTATTTAAATTCGAAATAAATAATGAGTGGAAATTTACGAGTTATTTAAACTCGAAATAAATTATGAGTGGTTTTCCACTCATCGTTTAAACTCAAAATGAATGACGAGTGGATAAAAAATCATTATTTAAAATCAAAATAAATTGTGAGTGAAAACCCACCCGTAATTCATTTCGAGTTTAAATGATGAGTAGAAATCTATTCATTATTGACACTCGAAAAAATAACGAATGGGAAACTATTCATTATTTAAACTTGACATAAATAATGAGTGGAAAAATAATACTGAGTGTAATTCTTTATACCTGAAAAGATAATGAATGAAAAACCACTCATGATTTGAACTCGGAAAGGTTATGAGAGGAAGCCATTCATTATTTTAAGCAAAAATAGATAATGAGTAAAGAATTATTCTGAATTTAAATGGTGTATTTAACTGAATTATTCAAATGCAAAAAGTCTCTTCCCTGAAGTGAGTCTCATCTAAATGTTCAGTGGCTCTATAGAGCCAAAATCGAATATCCACTTTATTTCCGTTAATCGTGTGCGTCATTCGTGCCTGTCTAAAATCAACATTTCGATACAGGTGATTTTTCATGCGGTTGACCAGTTAAAACATTTGGAAGCGGAGGAAACGGTTTCTACGTCACCAGCAACGACTATAGCTCTGCCAACTACGAGTCCTCACGCACCTGGCCAGCATCAGCCTTCCGCCGAGGAGGTTTCAATACAATCGACCGTCTCGACAGCTTCTGAAGCATCGACTGCATCGATAGCTTATATGGCTTCAACAGCCTCTGAATTATCGACAGACTTCACAGTCTCTGAAGTATCTTCCGATTCTTCCGTTTCTGAAGTGACAGTGGCTTCAGTCTCTGAATCGTCAATAGACTCTGTTGCATCTGATGCTTCATCAGATTCTGCAGCCTCCGATGCCTCGTTAGCTTCTTCCACAGATTCTGATGCTCCGGCAGTTTCTGATGTTTCGACAGCTTCCTCTATAGTTTCAGAAACTTCGGCCGCTTCCACAGCTTCTGAAGTTGTGACAGGCTCTGCAGTCTCTGAAATATCAGCAACTTCTACGGTTTCCGAAGATTCAACAGCTTCCATAGCTGCTATAAATCCAACAGGCTCGACACCGACCTTCAAGGACATCATTGATGATTCGCAATCGCCTGCACCTCAAAATGCTGATGTGATTAACGAGGAGAAACCGGAAGTCATTGAAGAAGTCACAGTCGCTGGTGAATCAAAGGCTGAAACCCCTGAAGAAAATTATGCCACACCTGAAATCAATCATGAAGTTCAAGAGATCGGACAAGAAGAAAGTGAATCAAATCAGGAAATACCGGAAAAGAACGAAAGTGATGATCAGTCGCCCATTCCTTCTTTGAGCACTAGTAGTGAAGTAGTTGAGGTATCAGCGACGACCGCTTTGCCGAAACCTGAGGATCACAAAGATTCCTCTGAGGAAGATGAGGGTGAGGAAAATTCTTCCGAGGAGTCGAAGGAGAAGAGTGGCGACTCCGAGGGCAAAGGCTCGTCAGAATCGAAGTCGGATGAGGACGATAGTTCAGAAGAAGAGGATGATGAAATCAGGTAAACGCAGATCTATTCTTTAGTCATTGGAGTGTATTCATGTTCAAAATTCCTTCAAATCAAGAATATCACACATACTTATTTTATAAATGAATAAATCGGATGTCATTTAAGATGATGTGTTAGTGCTCGGTCGGTAACAAAAACTGTAAAGTGTTGTTCTTGGCTACAATTTATCTTTTGGGGACAAGACGAGAAGTACTGACTGCGTATAAGAAGTGTGCAGTCAGTACTTCTCGCCTTTTATTTAAAAAATTAACCATGGCGGAGAATAACGCTTCGGGAAGGTCCAGCTATCTCATTCGCGCTTATGGCGATCTGAGAGAGACAGACGATATGTAACACTTCACCTTAAGGGAATGCTGGAGTAGATTTTTTTACCGACATACGTCGGTAAAACTAAGCTGTTTCGTAGTATACACTATTCATCATTATTGCGATACGTATATGAGACATTCCACACCAACTCAGTCATCCGATTTTTCAATGTTACCGAAAAAAGTTGTAATATTTCGGTATTGTAATACTATATTCCCTTAAAAAAAGTACCAAATTTCAAAAGCCTACGGTGTTTCGTTTACAAGATAAACCATTTGCTTATATTTTGTTTGGTTTGGTAATATCTCGATAACTCCAAAGCGTATCGTAACTTAAAAGGTGTGAAAATTCTCGTTTTTTTTACGTACTCTTCATATAAATGGTTTCAAATTTTTTTAATTGCGTCAAATTTGATTATCATTTTTTTCTTTTGATCTAAGTTTTCTATGTAAGGGCCTTTCTCTATTGAATTGAATTTTTTTTTCTATTTTCACGGCCCGATTATAAAGCAGTATGCAGAAGGGCTACGTGGCAAACGCAATAATGTACGAGATATAATTTTATTCGGAAATTGAAAAGGAAAAAAAATTAAAAAGAAATCCAGTTCCATAGAGAAAGGCCCTTAATTAGAAAACTTAGATTAATAGAAAAAATTATAATCAAATTTGGCGCGATTTAAAAAATTAGGACAACATTTATATAATGAGGACGTAAAAAAGTCTGCAAAGCAGAACCTTGCAAATTACTTCCTCATTAATTTTTGCCTTTTACAAAACCTCTATGAGGAAGTATGTTAATCTATTTTGGCTTCCTCATAGAGGAAGCTTTTACCGTCCATCAGTAACAATTAGATTCATATCCCTAGGGTTCCGCTTTCGAGTCCCATCGATGACCTAAAAAATTTTAATTGTATCCGCTGTCAAATACATACCAAACTACTAAATAAATCCGTTAATGAAATCAAAAGATGAAAATAGCGCCGATTAGTTAATTGCAGAACAGTTAATAATTATTCTGAAAAAAAAAAGTTCAGCCTTTTTTCGGTTTCCGCAACCAAAAAAGAACTAAGATTTTAACAGAAAAGAGCGATACGTTTTGCCGTTTTTCAACTTGCTAGGTGAGGTTCAGTAATATACGATTTCTTCTGTTTCATGTAAGTTGTAGACCACATGTAAATTTTGCAGGATATACGTAGCGTAAGAACGATGAATAGTATATACTACGAAATGGCCTAGTTTTATTGACCAATATCAGTAAAAACAACTACTCCATCATCCCCTTAAAGGAAGAGCGTCATATTATAGATCAGTCATTTTTATTGATGGGTATTTCACGTTTTATTACTATGGACCATGCACACAATGATTTTTTTTCTAGGTGACAAAAGCAATTCTGTTTCACATAGGGTAGAAGTACCGGTTGTCGCCACTTTAAGGGGAGGGAGTCAGGTAAAAAAAATTGATTTTGGAAATTCAATATCATTCAAATCCTATTGCATATAAAAATGCCCAATGCACTATATTGTTGGTGCTCGATGAATGAATTTTGGACTGTCGTCTGACTTGCATATGCTTTCCAATATTATCTTAAGCAAAGTTCTTAGGTTTTCCATTCTGCGCATGCTTCAGATCAAACTAATAGGCAGATTGGAATCATTGATGTCTCATTGTCTTCTTCATGAAAAGATACACCGGCTAAATGGAGTAAACTATTTTTTTTCATTCTGAAAGCAAAGTTAATCACTGATTTAGAAAATAGCATAAAATTTATTTATTAATAATTATGTTACTTAAAAAATATTACATTTTATTAACACTTGCTCCATTTAGCCGGTGTACCTGTTCATGAAGAAGAAAATGAGACGTCAGCCATTCCAATCTGCCTAGTAGTTTGATCTGAATCATGCGCAGAATGGAAAACCTAAGATCTTTGCTTAAGATAATATTTAAAAGCATATGCAAGTCAGACGACAGTAAAAAATCCTTTAATCGAACACCAACAATATAGTGCGTTGGGCATTTTTATATGCAATAGGATTTTGATGATATTGAATTACCAAAATCAATTTTTTTGACCTGACTCCCTTCCCTTAAGTATATTCCCATTTTCAAGTCCTTGTGATTGGGACCAAATATCATAAAACGGTTTTGAACCTATACTTTTCGTATCTGAGAAGAATATAATTTCAGATTTATAGTATAAAAATCTTCATATGTGACGAGACAGCATTGGAAAATAGAAAAAAGTAGGAGCATTATTATTTCACCAGATCTGACCATCTATGTACCAGTTCTGGCCACAGTAATGTACCGGTTTTGGCCATGCTTCAAAATTGTAGAACTCAATATTCATTGCGATTGAAACATTTTTAAGGCGTGTTTAATCATTCAAAGCGGTATTCTTACGAAATGGTACTTTGCGATACTAGTGCGTAAAAGCGGACTTTCGGCGAAGATTAGAAAGTGCGGACACTTTACAACCGCCGGCGGGAGTCCGCGTTTACGTACAAGTATCGTATACTACCTTTTTCTCACCTCCGGGCCGAAAGCGACAACTTTCGTTCCGCTGCGCGGAACGAAGTTCCCGGATTTCGGCTCCGTCGATGAGAAAAATCGTATACACTCCTCGGGCAGTAAATAAGAAAGCCTCAGATCACATGTAATTGTCGGCCGAGGCGAAGCCGAGGTCGACAATTACATGTGATCTGAGACATTTCTTACTTTACTGTCCTAGGTGTGTAATATACTATTTCGCACTCGTATCGTAATGTACTATTCCTTTACTCGTGCATGCAAAATCCTCGTTTGCCCACCATTTACTAACATGCACACTGTTCCCTGGATTTTGCTCACTGCATGAAGTTGCCGCTCATTTTGCCTGTCTGTAAACGTCGGGCAAACTCGGATTTTGCATTGCACTCGTAAAGAAAAAATAGTTTTCTTAATTTTCAAATTTGAGAATTATGGTAATATATGATAATCATTTTTTGAACGCGGCTACGTGTCGGCCAACTCCGATCGATCTAGAGGAGTGATGTGGAGGGAGATGATATAAAAATTCCCAAAACAAACAGTTTTACGTTTCGGTCCTTGTTGCGGACCCTCTTCAGAATTGTATTTCGTCTATTTTATAATAAGTGTACATGAAACAAAACAAATAAGAGAAACTAAGTATTATTTGTTTTGTTTCATGTACACATATTATAAAATAGACGAAATACAATTCTGAAGAGGGTCCGCAACAAGGACCGAAACGTAAAACTGTTTGTTTTGGGAATTTTTATATCATCTCCCTCCCCATCACTCCTCTAGATCGATCGGAGTTGGCCGACACGTAGGCGCGTTCAAAAAATGATTCCTTTATATACGGCCGCTTAACTTAAATTTATTAATACATGATAATATTTGATGACAGATTCACGCTAATCGGTGAGAAGGTATCCCAAGTCCCAAGACCAAGCTTGTCAAACTACTTAAGGAAAACTGCTAGAGCACCGCTTCGGGGCTCTGTCCAGGATCTCGCGACACTCTACGATGCTCTGAGTAAAGATGCGAGGAAGCAAGGACTGGGAAAATACGCTGGATATTCCGACGAAGTTTTGCAGACTTTGGAGTCTTCGATCGAAGGTGGGGTAGGTCCCCAGCTACGAATTCTTCTGGAGAAGGCTCAGGAACGCAACGAACTCACGAGGGACGATGCCAAGAAGAAACTTTCCGTTGCTCTGAAGAAACTGTCCGACCCTGCGTCTATCCTAAGCAGAGATCTCCGACGTTTAATCCCACTGCGTTATATCCCATGATTTATCCTTCGTTTCCACGCTATCGCTCGTATCATTCATTCTACACATCTAGCTCAGCCTATTCATAGTGTTTCTGCGATTATTCATAACTCGTATCGATTTCTAAATTATTGTGTCGGCGTGGGCGTTGTCTGCTCAACTTGTATCTAGATGTAAGTAGGACACTAAGTTCATACACGTTTCAATGAATAAAGTATGATTACTCGATGTAGTTGACCATTACTTACAACATTGGAGTTGCAGCATTCCTTTCTACGAAACGAAATAACAATTCGATCTACCTATATTGAAAAATTTTGAATTGTTGAAAACTGTAGTTACATTTTTTGTTTGCTAATACTTACAATTGGTAGAACTGTTAAGGATGTATCGTCACGTATACATTCATAATTAATGGTGGTATTTTGAAAGTCCGTTCGATTTAAAGCGGGCCCAGATAGAAAACGTCAGCACATTACAGGCACCGTGTCAGCTTGTGACAGACCCGGCGTGGCAGTAGATCAAAATCATATGCGTCGTCATTAAGTAGCTTCATGCCAGCACAGAGTGCTGTACCCGCAATGGACCCACTGTGCAGTCAGAATATTGACACATCGCCGACTGACACACTGCACTCGACGGCACTTGAGGGAGCTATCGTCTGAAGGTGATGGCCCTTGGTGTTGATTTTTGTATTCGTTCGATGAAAAGAGAGACGTCGGCAGCGTGCCTTTTTTCCTCAACTCGGAATTTCGGATCTCAAAGAATTAATAAAACTAAAACACGATTTTCCATGGCGGGCTCAGCCGACAGAACAAAGCACAAACAATTTTAAATTTTCGGTGCGGCACGCCGTGACGGCATGGTGGCAGCACGACGTGCCATATCGAAAAATTTTGAACGCACGGCATGCGTGCACGGTGATAGCACGTGACGGTACTGTAACGGCACGGTGCCGGCATATGTCTATTTCGGGCAGGTAATGTAGCGATACAGCCAGCCATACTGGCAACCATACTGCCAGGACAAACTGTGGCCCGCAGTACTAGATATATACTATTACAGTTCTATTACTCCGCCTTTTCGTGAAACTGTATTGGACTGACAGCGTGATGCCATAATAATATCTCAACTTCATGTCCTGTAATGGATACGTGCCTTCACTGTGCCGGATTCTCAACCGGCGACGTGTCAGTATTCTGACTGTACAGTGGGTCCATTACGGGATCAGCACTCTGTGCCAGCACGAAGCTGCTTAATGACATCGTACATGACCACGATCTACCGCCACGCCGTGCCGGTGCAAGCTGACACGGTGCCAGTAATGTGCTAACATTTTTCTTTATGGGGAAGTATTCGGTCCGTGCAAGCCTTTGGAGGGGATAAACGAATCGACGTGCACGCGCTGAGTGGCGAAAATGAGAATCAAATTTAGAAACGTTATTTAATAAAATGGGACTGTTACGTCACGGTTTTTGTTTTTCGTTGGGATAGTAACAGATGAATGATATTTCCGCCGTTTTAGAGCGGGATGTGCCGCCTCAGGGATCGGAGGGTGACTGGTGATTTAATTCTAAACTTGTTTTAATAAATAACGTTTATGCAACACTGGTGATTTAAAAACACTTAATTTATTAAAAACACAGATAAAAAAACACAATTATTAAAAATGACTCGCGATATAACCGTTTTGGTCTTTTTACGTGTATATAAAACTGTCCAAATGATTATGCAAATAAGTTTGGCCCTCGGAGTAGGTTTGAAAATATATATATGAGGCAAGACTTGCACGTATATATATACGTGCAAGACTCTCACAAAAATCTCTTAAAAACTAGTGCCGAAAGCACCGCGGCGTAATACATTTTCTTAACATGCAGGCCACCGCACATCTCGTTGGTGTGCGGTGGCCTGCAGGCCTGCTAATCATCGCGGGATTGCTGAATTCAGCAAAAGTCCAGTAGCGGGAAGCACTACTGGGTGTTACAAAAACGAAACAATATTGTTATTTCAAAACAATAAAAAATTAAAAAATTTCTGTTTAAAAAAAACTCTGTATTTATTTGTTAATTAATGTTCAGGGTAAGCAATTTATTTTAAAAATATAGTTTTAATAATCGAAAGTAAGCCCGGACGTAACAGGGACATTCTACTTGTTGTACATCGAATTGTAAAAATAATAGTGTAAATAGCAAATGCAAATTCTACCAGTTTTCAAAAGCGAAATACATAACCTCAAAATGCATCGAACAATCATGCAAATATGCGTAATGAATATAATTTACTCAAGTGTTTTATTAGATTATAGTATAACAAACAAATGCTGTACACAATTATGTGAAGTTCATCCCAAAATACGTCTTTAATTTCATTTTATCACATTCTTTAACGCTTTTCCACACCCATTTACCGCCATAGTCTCCCAGTTTTTCGCCTTTTCAAGCCAACTAATGACGCCGCGGCTGACTTGCACGGAGCGAATACAGCTGTAAGAATTTCATCGTCCAATGTTAAACGGCTATAGGTCTGTCTCTCTCGCACATAACCTCAGTTGTAACTTCTCAACTTTTTTGAAAAAAGAATTAAGCCCCATTCATAAAGACGCCTAAAAAAAATAATTCATGGAATCATATTTTTTTAATCACGTAAAATATCATTATAGATTTTTTTTCTATATCTAAGAAGAAAGACGAGCAGAAACGATAGTCACGATTTCGAATCTTCACCATCATAATCTGTTAATACCGTTTTCGTTACAATTGCATCAGTTTCGTACAAATTATCTCTGCGATTCATTTGTCGATTAGGGCTGTTTTCTGTCCACAATATAACGTAACATAGATATTTTTTCAACATACATGCTTTAAGAAGTAATTTGATGAGAAAATGTTATGCTAATGCAAAAATGCTATGTTCATACGCATCTTCATCCAGTGACACAAGCTTCAACTATAGCGAAAGGTTTGATTTTTAATCATGGTTTTCATTTCTTTGCAAAAAACTTCGCGCAAATGAGGATAACCCGTGAAAACTCTGAAATACGATTGCCACAGAGCAATCCTTATTTTCGTCTGGAAACTCGGCCACTTCTTGCGATCTGTAATGTAATTGAAATTAAGCAATAGTGATGGAATCACATTTATGCTGTATGACAGCTACGTACCACTCGCACTAAGGTGTTCACGAAAAGTTACTTCTATCCTTTTCAGGGCAATGCGAATTAGTCCCAGTATTTGGTCTCTGTATTCATTGGCATCTTTGAAATATTTAAGTATGATAGCCGCACATCGCATAGCCATTATCTTGGCAGCACGTCCCGCAATTGTGCGTAGCCTGTTCAGGCTATTTATCCTTGAATCTAGTACGATCTGTTTTAATTTCAGACATATCATGTTCAAGTAAAGGGCTTTGAAATGTCTGTAATTCAGAAAAAATATCGTGACATCGTTAATTTCCGTGAAGCTCGATAGTTACTAAAAACAACATTATGAATGGTAGCACTAATCTTGCTTTCTTGAAAATTTCAATATTTGCAATAAAAAACCAATAGGACGCATAATAATATAAATTTTCGTTATAAAAATAATCACTTTAAAGGGATGCTGGAGTAGATTTTTCTATCGACTTTGGTCGGTACGTTTCCCGACTATGACAGAGACGGCGCCGACGTAGTCAGTTTACATTTGGCAAAAGATACTGAATCTCACGAAATTCAATATGGCCGCACACGATATGGCAACAGACCTTTGTTGTTTTTGCTGTTAGATATAATTGTTTCTGGAAATTAGATATGTAAAATCAGACCGGACGTCAATTCTGTGATGACTTCTGAATATTCCAAAACCATCAGAATGTCGACTACACAAGCCAAATCCATCTATAGTGTATACTGCGTTGCAAAGGCTCGGAGCTTGCTCTGATCGCGAACAAACTGCGTAATGGTACTTTACAAACTTCATGCGCTTCTTTTGTGTTATCGCCAATCCAACGGTCTTAAAAAATGCGAAGAACCGCATAGAATCGGCGTCCACGCTCTTCTTGTGAATGAGATGTCTAGAAATGTTTATATAGGACGAAATAGGTGGTGCTGACAGTTCGAGCGGCCATATTGGTTTTAGGGGGGTTTACAAAATTATGATTTTCTTTATTTTTCAAGGGTTTTCATCCAAAATTCGAGCGTACCCTGATGCGCCTATGTTGATATTATAATCCTGTGCAATTTGAAGCATATTTGTAATATCTGTATTAACAACGTAGTTTATAAATTACGAAACCGAACCTTTTTACCGACAAAATTCGGTAAAAAAAATCTACTCCAGTATCCCCTTAAGAATATATAAGTACAACATATAAATGCACCTACATCATTGGAAATGTACGAGGGATGAATTTCAAACACCGCGCGTACTTGAATTCTCGTTTTCCGTAAGCCGGACATGTTTCCAAAGTGGCACCGTTCAGTTCATACCCAAGATAAGTCACCCTTTCGGATTTTTTGCAAACTCGGGACTTGATATTCGTCTGAATTTTAGTCTTTTTGAATCGGCAGTTGTATTCCGGAACATTTTTTTTAATCCTATTTAAGAATCTTGAACATAAAGTAAAAGCCTAATGGTTAAATATCATGGTACCGATAAACAGAGGAAATAAATACGCAACCATCACTAACCTCCTTGCTGAGTTTTCGTTATCTGTGATATAAATATAATCATCAACGTATCTCAATAAAGTTCCAGATTGCATGAAGATTCCAAACTCTTGGACGGTCATCTGCTGATAGTAAATTTCTGCCAAAATTGGCGACAGCGGAGATCCTTGGACGATGCCTAATCTAACATTGTACATTTGGGATCCATAACTGACCTGTCGAATTCGCCTTAACGTTATCATTGACCACCACGGTTTTTTTTCCTCAATAAGTCTAATTCGACGCAACAATGAAATAACTTTTTGATTTTTTGTGTACTTACGTATTGCCCGAAAATGAAGTCCGTGAGGACACGCCGAACATTCTCGGCCCTCACATATTGAGTTTCGATTTCGAACGCTCTGCTAATTGCGATTAGCGAGTGAGCCCGCGCGCTCAAAGTTACAGGCCAGCAGCTGAAGAACTGTTTGTAGATAATTTTCAGTCGACGTGTTCGCCTGGCTACTAATATTTCGTACCATTTCCATGGTAGTATTTCATAAGCTGCATTAATCATTGCGTTCAGAATGTCGGCAAGCTTCTCTGTGTAAAACAATAATGGATTTGTAACATCCCTTTAAAGATAAACAAATTTAGCCTCTTGCCACCCGGAGGGAAAAGAGTAATTGGTATACCACCATTTTATCAACGTGTCTATAAATGAAATGCAAAAATTGTCCTAGCAAGTTGTGCGACCGCTGCTTTTTAGAAACAAAAAAACGGACCGACAAATTGCCGCGTCCATTGGGGAATGAAACGGTCTACAAGAAGCAGTAAAACTGACTGCTTTTTTCTATTAATGCTTGGGGTCAGTTTCTGGTTGCAAAAAGCAAAAAGGAACGAACATTTTTTTAGAAAAAAAAAAATTAATGCCTTTGTTGCGTTTAAGTGGATGACTTTATTTTTATTTTCATATTTTAACCTATTGGTAAGTTTGCTACTATTTAATCGCGGAAAAAGATTAAAATTTTTTAGGTCATCGGTGGAACTCGAACCGGAAACCCTGTGAACATGAATTTGAGTCTATCCACAAGTCTATTCGCATCTTTGTAAATATATATTTTTATTGTCTATTTAAAGTGTGTGGAAAGTTTAAACGTACATTAATCGTAGACATTTACATGATCGTATCTGGAGTTATTAAAATAAACACACGTATAATAAATTTTCATCGTAATCAATTATTTTAATCGTTATATATTGACTCGCAATAGATTCTGCAAGTTCTCATCATGAAACATGTGTAAAGTACATGCATGGCACTGTCAAGGATGTTATACAGGTTAACAGTTTTGAATATTTTTTCTGATTTTTTTTTGTCGGGAGAAGTACGACAATTTTTTAAGTATATTAAAAAATGTTTTTACCCACACGGTTGCTGAGATATAAATTAACAAAATTCAGTAATTAACATGGGCAGCATGCGATGGAGCGTGAGGACTGTCGTATAATCGGCAAAAGCGGATGTTGGCATGGATCTTCCCTAGCGAAAACACCCACTAATGTAGCCACCATGTAGCTGATTTAGACACCTGTGTGCCACGCCGTGTGTACCTGCCATTCTGCCACCTCCGACTTTGCGTTTTCCACCGTATATTTCACCACGAAATGAGGCCCCGTTGATAGTGGGATAGTCGTGTATCGCACCGTGTTTGCCACCATTATTGAACGGACCCAAAAATGGGCCCTAGGTGGGATACATGGTTAGGCCACCATGAATGCCACCGTGTATTTCACGACCGCCAGTACCTTACAGATAATGGCATACGAGACTGCCCACCGCGAATGCCATCGTGTATTCCACCGCCGTAAGCACTTCACCGACAATGGAATACGTCATTAAAAAACTTCATTACCAATTGGTCATTACCAATTTTTGCTCCAGTGAGCCAGGATAAAAATATTCATTCAGATCGATGCACGTAAGCATGTTCAGGGTGCCTTTCCCACGACTGGCGCCCACATAAGGATGATCAGGGGCCGTGTGTCCCACGACTGGCGGTCGTGGGATACACGGAGGCGTTCATGGTGGCCTAACCATGTATCCCACCTAGGGCCCATTTTTTGGGTCCGTTCAATAATGGTGGCAAACACGGTGAACTAACGGTGGGACATACCAGTATCCCACTTTCAACGGGGCCTCATTTCGTGTTGGAATACACAGTGGAAAATGCAAAGTCGGCGATGGCAGAATGGCCGGTACACACCTCGTGGAATACATGGTGGGTCAGATGGTGGGTATTTTCGCTAGGGTTAGTATGATAAATATGTATTTTTTGTACATATTTAAGTCTTAGCTTCACATAGAAATTGAACAATCCGTGTATTTCCACATTTTAAGAAAGATATTACGTTAAAAATTAACCTTGTCTTTTTCGCCTCTCTCTTCAAAATGAAAAAAAGATGCAAAGTAGAACCTTGCACATTGCTTCCTCATTATTTTTCGCTTTTTACAAAGCTCCCTCTGTGAGGAAGCAGTATGTTATTCAATTTTGGCTTCCTCATAGAGGAAGCTTTGTAAAAAGCGAAAAATAATGAGGAAGCAATGTGCAAGGTTCTACTTTGCATCTTTTTTTTTTTATACCTTGTGTCTCTTTTGCAGAGGTGTTTTATACAGCTATAAATCACCTCTGCAAACACCGTTACATCTAATTTTGATTAGATACAAATTTTTGTCGTACTTTCTCAACTTTCCGGAAGTTATAGCGAAAATCTACATTTTTTTTTAAATGAAAAATGGTGTAAAATCCGAACGACTTTACCGATCATCACCAAATTTGGTACATGGCATTTCTGAATGTTATTTTTCGTCTGTACAAAATTTCTGTTCATTTGTTGAAATTCGACGTAATTTAGATCAAAATCTATTTTTTTCGAAAAATTCAAAATTCTATAAAATCCGAACCGCTTTACCGATTTCGTCGAAATTCAATACCATACAACATTGAACGTATCTTCAGTTATGAAGAACTATTTAGCCAAATCGGCGAACTTTTACGAAAGTTAGAGCGACCACGCCCTTTTTTCAACAAATTAAAATCAACATAAAATCTTAATGACTTCACATATTTTGGCAAAAATCACAACATTCAAAGAGGGGCAGCTACTCTACTTGCGTGCCAAATTTGAGCCGGATCGCTCGAACGGTTACGGAGTGAGAGGAGATTGAATTTTCGAAGCCCAGCACACACACACACACACACACACACACACACACACACACACACACACACACACGCACACACGCACGCACGCACGCACGCACGCACGCACGCACGCACGCACGCACGCACGCACGCACGCACGCACGCACGCACGCACGCACGCACGCACGCACGCACGCACGCACGCACGCACGCACGCACGCACGCACGCACGCACGCACGCACGCACGCACGCACGCACGCACGCACGCACGCACGCACGCACGCACGCACGCACGCACGCACGCACGCACGCACGCACGCACGCACACACACACACACACACACACACACACACACACACACACACACACACACACACACACACACACACACACACACACACACACACACACACACACACACACACACACACACACACACACACACACACACACACACACACACACACACATACGGACATTTTTTCTAAACCACTTTTCTGGACGTTTTAGGTGATTCTAAGCATACTGACATGAAAATCTCGAAAAAAAAAAATTTCATGAAAACAAAGCTTCCTCTATGAGGAAGCAAAATAAATAAAAGTAGGAGGTCTCGACTCACTCTGGTCTACGGTTCAAACGTTTTGTTGCATATTATAGTATTTGTGAGAATTTTTTGGGATTTCTAAATTAGGGCGTTTTTTAGATGGCTTTAATTATTCATAACTCAAAAATTTCGATAAAAAGAAATCTGAAAAAATGTCTGCATGCATTTTTCACTTGGAAGAATAACATAAAAATTTGCCACTAAAAAAAAATATTGTGGGTCAGCCGTTGATCGAGTTAGTATGGAATGGCCCATATATTGTCGTGAAGAATGTTTTAAATTCAGTTTGTCCAGAATTTTGAAAATAAATAATTGGATTATATAAACTATGACATACAAAAAGATTAGTTTATATTATTTGATTCGATTTAGCGCAGACCCTACCTTAGATTTAAAGAAAAGCACACATATAGGGATAGGTTAATTACCTTGTATAATTGATCCGAAAGCATCAGCTACATCGCATGTAACAATGTTGACTTTGCGATTCGTGCTTTCTTTGCTTGACTCGGCGTACGGGAGCCAGGCCGCATGCAGATTTTTATCGTATGAAGCTCTCATGACACGGAACGTATTCAGGTACAGTTGTTGAAGTAATGTCTTCAGCATCTTGAGCTCCCTTTTCTGCTTTTGGTTGCGACTAAATGCAAAGCATACGATAATAAAGTTCTACGAAATTATATACAAATTTCATTAAATTTAATACAAAAGTTATATTGTTTATATTGTAACGAATGGTGCGCGCCAAGTTCACTTCATATTAGGGTTCAGACCGAACACGGCACACGAGACGAAGCACTTGACAACCGACTAACTTGACAACCGACTAACTTGACAACCGTCTAACTTGACAACGGAGAGAGATCAACAAAACAGTTTCGGTTGACACCGCGACTAAACCAGACGTGAGAACGGATCGTGTTCCATAATAAAAGCTACGTGACCTTTTTATAACCTGAGAGTATTATTTCAACCACGCGCGTAACAATATATACACTGTAATAAATGGAAGGAATTTTTATATCCCATAGTATGTTAAATTTACAAACTCGGTATATGAAATAGAAAGTAATATAAATTATGTAGTAAACTTACCACTTATATCGAAAATTTAAAAAATACAAAGGAATATTCATACACGCGACACTCATAATTACAATACTGGTATATTAATAAGGCAATTCGTAGGGAGGAGTTTTTAAACAAATGTAGGTATATTCTTATAGCTTAAAGTTCGAAAACTCGCATTGATAGTTAAATGGTTACAAGCTTCGAAGCTTTGTCCGCAAATATGTTTTAAAATCAATATACGTTGAGGATATCGAAAGATTTGTTTGAAGATTGAAGTACGCCCATTGAAAATTAATAAGTGTGTTCTTCTATCTTGACTGTTAATTTTCAAAATATGAACAAATCAAAATATATAAGTACCGAAAAAATTACATTTTTTATAAAAATTCGTCTGCCAAAAATATCGGTTGTACCGTCAAACAAAAAAATACGTGTCTTCTCTTTTTCAAAATACTTTCTGATAAAAAATTGTTTTGAGACTGCGGTGATCCGATAGGGAGGGGAGTGCGATAGCTGAATCCTCCCAAAGTGTTATTCTCTGCCATGATTAATTTTGTAAGGTGTTCGTATGGACGATGCACTTTAAATGCCATCGTTCTAAAATTCTTATAGAATGTTTACCAATAATTTAATAAATTTTCTGCAGAATTTGAACCCGATCACCTACCGTACGTCGGAAATATTCAACGTCAAAGTTGTTCATGCAGTATACGCTATAGGTTACACTCACTTAGAAAGAATAGATAATGAAATGAAAAAAAAAAAAAAAAAAAAAGCCAAAAAATTGTGTCGAGAAGAGAATTTTCTTCCCCAACTTTTGTCCAAATTTCCAGTCGATTGCCTACTTTCTTTTCGAGATACCATCAGAAAAAGTATCGCGCTCTCTCGTACCAACGCGTTCATTGTTGGTCTTGCATGGAAAGCAATTGATATCTGCTCCTCTAACACCCGCGTAGCAAGGGTCCATAGGAACATTTAATAAAAGGCGAAAAGTGCTGAATTCTTAGAAACAGTCAGTACTTCTCGTATTTTCCCCAAAACATCAATTGTGGCGAAAAACAACGCCTTACACCTTCTGTTACCGACCGAGTAGTAGAACAGCATTTTAATGAAAATAAAAAGTACTAACCGTATTCGGAATACCGGTCGTACACCCGTGGCCTTAGGGATCAACATCATTTTTCCGGGTCGTTTACCGAGCATTTTAATATCTTTTGGATTTACTTTTACAAGACGCCCTTCGCTCAATGCGCAATCGATCAAATTACGCTCCAATTTATTCCACTTTTCTGCACTCATCATGACTCGTTTTTCGTCATGAAGGGCTCTTCGTTCGTTAAATACTGTTTTGAACAGTCCAAGAAAGAAGTGTTCGTACAACCACTTGGTAACTTTGGCTATTACCGACAATCTAGTTTTCGGGTGTTTTATCTTTTGAAGCCACTCTATCTTCGATATCTGAAATTTTTCATGTTACGACGTATAACCAGTAAAAATATTCTTATTATCACTTTTGCGACACCTTTGAGACAGTATGGAACATTGTATGGGTGTGAAAGAGAATATTTTCTATCTTAAGGATAGACACCTCATACTATTGAGTCATTGACCAACTGAACTGAAAAAATTAAAAAACGCATCTCCAGGTTAACTAAAATCATTAAATGGTTCAAGGGATCTAGAACTACACCTTTTTATTCTGCAGAGTTAACAATATATCAGATAAGTTCGCTTTTATCATTTTTTTCTATCAACTTTGTTGTTGATTTGACGCATATGTCCTCTGACGCAAACTGTTAAAAACGAACGTAAAAAAATGTTCAGTATAAAAATATGAATCTATGAAGCAATCCATACATCGTATTGAGTGTGAAATAACATCTTTAAGATGTCTCGAAACTATAATATTCTACTTATTTTTGTAAAAAGTCGTCCATTACCTCACAATTTGTGAACATTGGTAGTATCGCGCTCCTCGAAAGCCGCGATGTCTATATCTATATATATATGGATCTAAAACATGATTTAACTGCAACATCTTCGAAAAACAGTGGGCACTAACCGATTTTTTTTTCATGTGCTTCTAATAGTCCAATGTGACATTGGGGAAAAAAATTTACCGAAAAAGTAATCTGAAAATATGTATTTTTTACGTTCAAGTAGCGCTTTCTGCTCGTCATGACATGCAAACCGTGCAAAATGTTTTAACTTTCTGCTAGTATATCTCGGAATCCGTATGGGCAAAAAATAATTTGAAATTCTTAAAAAATACTTCGTGGTTTATTACATAATTCCTGCAATTTTCAGTTTGAGAAGTAGAAAAAGGCAACTGAGGTGTTTATCCTTAAATTCCAGTTTTAGGAATAATATTTTAACTGCTTTGCCTGCACAGAATTAACTTAAAATTAACATCAATTGAATTAAATCGTAATTGAACTATATTAGAGACAAAAAATTAAAAAATTACAAATACATAGCAATTAAATTACTAATTCCAGCTGATCTCTAATATGCAATGTAACATGTCAATTTTCAACTTACATCTAAACGGTGAATATATGGCTTCAGATCGATTGGAACTTTGTAGCGTGACTCATAATAGGCTCTCAATGCTTTTCGCAGTATCTTTTCATTTTTGTTACAGCCAAATAGAGACTTTGGGATCACCTCCGCAATAATCTTATACACAAATAATTGGTACTGCTTCACTGTAATTTCAAACTGATCTTCCCATTTCTTATGACCTTTTGTATTCAAAATTTTTTGCAAGTTTCTATGGTATGGATAATTTAAATGTCTCTCTTGGAATTCCACTAGAATCAACTCTATATCTTTGAGGCAAGCATTATAATCAGTATTTGATTCACGACCAATCTTAGATTTCATCATCAATTCAAACAGCTGCAGGCCAGTATACCGAAGTTTTGAACGCTGTTTAATGGATTCTGAGAAATTTAGTTGCCGTGGTACTATTGGTTGTACATATGCTGATTTCCATTTTGTTTTCTTTCTAAAATAAATTGTCACCCATGTTGCAACTGGCGAATCCTCAAAGTTTACAAACTTTTTAAATTCAGTGGCATTCTTTGATTGATCTGCAGACAATTTCTCTTCTTCCGCAATCAACTTGTCTTCAAATTTCCCAATACCTGTTAATCATTATTATTAAACATTGTTACTGTAAAACCCTAGTGTTTTAGGTTATTAAAAAATAGTATACCATCTTTAACAATTGACGTTGTTATCTTTTCAATCTTTTTAGCTTTATCGCTTAAAATGAGCTCTTCACATTTTAAAAACTGATATGGCGATATTACAAATGCCCCTGAAAAAGTTTTTTGTACCATAGTGGAATCTTCTAAGTACCTGTGAACAAATGGAACTTATGTGTCTGTAAAGCTTTGTCAGCCATGCATTATTGTTTTGTGGTAGGTGATTAAGGTACCAATAATCGGACATGTCCCAACTTTCAGATACTTTTCCATTTATTTGCGTTTATTATGAATTTAAATATCAAAAATAAAATTTTTAAATTGATGAACAGAATAAAGATTTTTAAGTTCAAACATGGAGGTTTATTTTATTCTAAGACAGACGATTGTACACTGTTAGAAAAGATTGGAAGTTTTTATTCATAAACTCATCATCAAAATTAAATATACAATTGTGGTATAAAATTCATGTCCATTTTCAAAAAAAATAAAGCAAATTATTAAAATTCTAGTAAAATTAAAGTAAATTATTGAATGTGCTATATCATACATTAATTTTACATTACACTTGTATACTAAATTTAATATACTAGTTTATGAATAAAAACTTTCAGCAAAACTACACTAAATGTCAAGTAGATTTTTTTATAGTGTACTGTTCAGACGGTGGTGCAATTATCAGCATCAAACAAATTTTTAAGATGTTAGGTTAGCCGGTTTTCTACATAGCTTATTTCAAGTATTCTTTCATATATATATATATAATTTTTAAATTAATATAATTGATAAATAACGAAGATACTTTAGTTTTTATTCCGAACCATTTGTGTTTGTATACAAGAACTCTTGATATTTATGATTATCCGAAGGATCGGAACATTAAGGGTACGGAAATAGGCACATGGTGAAAAACAGCGTCCGAAAACTGGTACATTAGACCTATTTTGTTATTTTCGTACGTAATTAGAAAATGATTAAATATTTTGACGATTAAGTCGTAGGTTTTTTAAACTAGAAGGTGTGCGCTTGACTTTGGTTTCATCTTATACTTAAATCTTTTCTTAACCTTCTACTGAATGTTTGAATCTGGGGATGGCCTTAACCGCCCGAACATCGGCAAATTTACCTTAGAGACAAAGGCTTACCGTGATACCGAACTGCCGAAGGCTTTTTTCAGATTCTCTACATCGGAGGGATCCATCTTCACAGAATAATTTCCGCCTTGCTCGTCGATTTTTACATCGATCTCCTTTATTTATCACTGTTTTTTATTTATGCACCGTTCAATAATATCATTTTATCCACTCTTGCCGGCATTCTGCAGTCAATCGACTTTCTGTGTACTTCACATCGAACTATTGTGCTAGCAACTCACGTTAGACGAGTTCCGACTGGTTGCGACTTTAGGCAACGAAGTCAGACTTACAGATAAGCACAGCAGTGTTGCCAGATGCTCAGTGCAGCGTACCTAGAAATGTGAAAATACCGGTATTTCTATTTTCGGTAAAATGACCGTAAAAACGGTACTTTTACCTATTTGACCGTCATTTTTTTTCGGCAAACTACGTGTTGTGAAAATACGGTCACGAAAAGTGCTCGTCATTTTGACCGGTCACAAATTGTATTGGTAAATTTACGGTATAAAAAGGTAAACTTCGTCTATATAGTTGTCAAATTACCGGTAACAAATTTTTTGGTAAAATGAACGTAACATTTTTTTTCGTAAATTCACCGTATGTTGACGAGATTTTAAATCACGATGAGACCATATGACTTTATTGTCAATGTAATAATTTTTAAAGCGCTCACGTACCGTTTTTTTACGGTAAATATACGGTGAAATTACTTCGTCGTGTTTACAGCTCCCGTCTCTAGTTGAGTTTCATGCGAGAAACGTTTCAAGTCGTTGGCCATCTAGCGGAGCTAAGCCGGTCATTGCGCGTGCACCCGAAGTTAGCCCGCTAGATGGCGAACGAGCCGACACGTTTTTCGCAAGTGAGTGTTCGTCATTCTGTGTATAAGTACCGGCGATCGTAAGTTATCGTCCGCCCATGTACTGACGTGGGTCATTTTTACTGCTGTTTATCAGTGGTAAGACCGATTCTGTGAATTACCATGGCACTGAAAATTCCACCGAGCCGTGATTTCTACCGTTATTTATACAAATTACAAAACATTATAAAATTTCGAAATTTTTCGAAATTTACATCGATGTGTTTACGGTGATCAAAACAGCAAAACCACCAACGCTTCAAAAAAAAAAAGCTCAGTGGTTTTGCGGTGAATTGCAATGCGGAAAAGTGCAGAAAACACTGAGGTGGTTTTTGCGGTAATTTCAACCTGAAACCCCGGTGGTCGAACGCACTAGGGGCATCATAAAAAATGTCGAATAGCAATTTGAAAAAAATCGGTAAAAGGGTCTCCCTAGCAGATCCGGTCACCCAACAAACCACCTTCGAAATCACCATGGTGGTTTTGTAAAAAAAGTTCACTTAGAATTTTGTCGAAACCACCACGTAAACCAACACTCCGAGATTCGTTTAAATCTCGGAGTGGTGGTTTTGTCAAAATTCTAAGTGAACTTTTTACAGAAAACCGCTATATTGGAAATGACCGTGATTCTATGGTGGTTTGTGCGGTGAACGGGTCTGCTAGGGCGCACTCCGAAAGATTTTGTAAAATAACGATTTTTTATATTTAATGTTTGGTGTTCAAATGCTACTGCATCTCTTGATATATCATTAAAATTCGTGCCGAATCGATCGTGTAGTGCGCAAGTTATCGTGGTATGAATTTCAGCCTCTGCATCACATACATACACCCAGACACTTTTTCAAAATTATTTTTCTCGAGGTTATTATTATGCTTTCCCTGGCAAGCTGTATCACCGTGGGTTAACCGAAAATAACTGAAGTGAACCGACTTTTTAACCGAGAAAAGATAAGTCTCGATTAGCCCACTGTTGCACCGGTTTTAACCGATAATTTAACCGATTAAAAACGCTTCGTTCGGTTAAGTTGTCAGTTAAAATCGGTTGAATTCACCAAACTAAATTGATTTCTTTTTAATTCGGCAAGAATGTCGGTTACAATCGGTTAAGGACGATCGGTCACGACTGTCAAAGTCAAATCAGAGATCAACTTTTGTAATCGATTGTTTAAAGTTTAATGCATTAAATAATAGCTGTGGAGGGTGATTTGTATTGAAGCATGAAGACAATCCAGAGAAAGATTAATAGTGACGGATTTGCATAAATATTAACTGATTAACGTTTCTTTTCAATGGGATACATTTTCGTTCAGTTTTTTCAAGTATAATCTGTAATTCTTGGCCGATTTGAATGAGTGACAGCTCATTCTCTACCTTAAAAGATACTCTACGAATTGACCGCCTAGATATTTCATAGTGTTAATTGTTTAATAATTCTAGACTGTTGTTTAACAGAAATTAAAATACTTTCATAAACAACAGGCTATAATTACAAAACGATGAACACTATGAAATATCTAGGAGGTCAATTCGTAGAGTATCTTTTAAAAAAAATAATGAGTTATCGTTCATAAAAATCGGCAAAGAATTAAAGATAATACTTGGAAAAAACTGAACGAAAATATATCACACTGAAAAGAAACGTTAATCAGTTAATCTTTATGCAAATCCGTGACTATTAATCTTTCTCTGGATTACGTCTACATGCTTCAATACAAATCACCCTCCACTATTATTATTGAATGCATTAAACTTTAAAGAATCGATCGCGAAAATTTATCTCTGATTTGACTTTGGGTGGCCACCGATCCTCCTTAATTCACCAGTAAAAGACGCTTAAAAAATTAACAAGTACGGTTAAAGGTCGGTTAAACTGGGTGAAACAGGGGCTAATCGAGACTGGTTAAAACACCGGTTAAAAAGTCGGTGACTCTGTTTGCCAGGGTTTAAAATAAACTGATATTTAATAAACGTAATAATCGATGATTATTCATTAATGAGAATATTTTAAATATATTTTAATTGAATAATCGCAAACCCAAGTCTGAATTGGTCGAATATAATTTGATTACCCAAAATAATAAACATTTACAAAGCAATAAATATCCTAAGCTTTCCTAGTATCCTGAAAGTTAATCAAAATAACGCATTAGTTGAAAATGCCGAATTGCTTTAAGAAAATGATCGTTCATTGTCGAAATAATTACCGCCGAGTAAACAGTCGTGACTCTTTCACGCAGTATGATGACAATGTGTAATAACGAGTCACCCTCTCGTTGTATCTCTATCAAGCCGGGAATTTCAATGGAGAAGCGAATCGCCAACGCATTAACCAACATAGGTATACAGGAGCATAAGAATAATAAAAGCCGGACGGAGTGACCGACACTGAGTTTGGAGGCAGGTAATTTTTACGTGCTTCGAATAGAAATTTATTGAGTAATACCAAACTCACGATTCGGGACAATGACAGTACTCATGGCTGCACAGCATGCTCCGATGCTATAAAGGGGTCGGTGTAACAATGAAATCATCAGTCGAACGAATGAAAAATATAAGACGAGTCATATTACAAACTTGTAGTCCCTAGACAAGTGGTGCTTATCTCGATAAGCTTGTTCATACGTTTTGCGAATATTTTTATTTTTGCTAAATAAGGGGATAAAAATGAAGATTTCCCATCTAGGATATGTCAGTTTCACTCTTTGCGTAAGTACAGTGATTTCTTATCTATCTCTATATGGGAAATTCCAGCTGAGTTGTTCATGCTCCGACCCTTGACGCTCCTCGATAATTTTCATTATTTTTCCCATTGAAATTTCGGCCAATTGAAACGATGCATTTGGCCACATGTAGGGGAACCTAGTCGATGATTTTATTTCGGATATTTCCTAACAAGTTGCTAAGAAATAAAAACAATTTCTGAACAACTTTGACCTGATAAAACTTCACATCTGTCAAATTTCTAACGAGAACTGGAACGTGATCTGAAGAATGAGCCGAAATTCCGATGGGAAAAATAATCCGACAAATACCCCTCGAGCTTCAAAATTAATTGGATATTTCCCTCAAACTTCCCTGCATACAACCAATCGTGTCAAGTTTTGCAGAAAATTTTTTTGACCTGCACAATTTGACACTCTTGTTTGTATGCAACGAAGTTATCGGGAAATACCCGATAATTTTGAAGCTCGAGGGGTATTACTACTGATAATTTTTTGATAATTTTGCGTGTTGGTTATATATATAAAACAAAAAATCATTTAGCCGCGTCAACCATCTGTCAAACTGACAGATTGAATTTTATTGTGGCAGTCAAAGGATTTTTATTTGATATGAGTAGGTTTGAAGTTGAATCCGTGCAAACTATTGGTGAAAAAGTAAAGGGAAATGTTCCTGTTAATACGATTAAATCAAAAACCTCAGTCTGGAATCAATATACAAATGTCTATAACAATTGTGCATTTAACTGCAATACTTTAAACATGAATTAAAAGGTTTTTGTTCTGATTATGAAATTTCCTTGTCAGAACGATAATTTTTGTCTCATGGTGCAATTCCATTTGTCGCAATTTGAATAGAAAAAATAATCCCCCGAATACCACTCGAGCTTCGAAATTAATCTGATATTTCCCTCCAGGTTCCCTGCAAACAAATAAACTCGTCAAGTTTTCCAGAAAAATGATTTTTTAACCTGGAAAACTTGACTCGTTCATTTGTTTGCAACGAACCTGTCAGGAAATATCCGATAATTTCAAAGCTCTTGTGATATTACAAGTGAAAATTTTTCATCAAAAAGTATTTTGAAAAAGAAATGGCACATATTTTTTTTATTGGCGCTACAACCAATATTTTCGACAGACGAATTTTTCGGTATTTATATTTTTTAAATCATTAATATCTTGTAAATTACGGAACTAACAAAACAATGTCCATGATACATGTTTTGTTTCAGTTCAGTTTGCAGTTTGCAAAGAGCTAATGCATATAAAAAATAATGCATATAATGTATGGGGTATATTTTTTTAGTCATTCATCCCAATGGATGGTGCATACTTAATTTTTTCCAAATTTTTCATCGCATATTTCGCGTACTTGTGATTTTCTAAAATTGGCGTTTAAATACTTTCTATCTTTCTTTTACGTATCTTCTTGGGTATAAGTTGTATCGTAAAAAATCATTTTGAAGTATACTTTTATGTTCATTTATTTAAAAAATTCTTTAACTCCTCCGAAGCATTGATTTTTAGTTAACGAACATAAAACCCGATTTAAAAAAAAATGTGGACATTTTTTATATTTTTCTGAACAAATCTCCAAAATACTACTCATAAAGACGAATATTTTAAGCATGGACATGAAGTGGGAAAATCTATTTTTCGATTTTTTATGAGGGTTTAAATATTAAGTATTAAAAAATGAAAACTCTTGTAAAAAATCGGAAGAAAATTGTCCCACTTCGGGGCAAAAAATTGTTAGCAAGATATATATTTTTTTAAATTATTTTCTGAGAGTTTTTATTTATTTTTTAAACTCTCATAAAAATATTTTAAAAAACATTGTCTCACATCCCGTCTAGGCTTAAAATGTTCGTCTTTATGAGTAGTGTTTTACAGATTTTTTCGGAAAGAATAAAAAATTTTCAAGTTTTTGAAAAAAACGATTACGATAACGTAACCGATAACGAAAACGATATGTGGTTCTGTAACTATCCTTAAAGAACCACAACTAATCTAACGAACCTAAAGGGCAAATATAAGGAAAATACCAAACTAATTAACTCCCTAAAGAAACGAACGCCAACCTAAGTAACGCCCTAAAGAAGTCAGTATAAGTGGATGATTCGCGCGATAATTTGTCATTGTGATATTTTGTTGTGTGAACAAAGGTCCGTGATATTTCGTCGTATGATAATTTGACTGTTATATTATGTCGTGTCACCTCTGTTAGCATACATAACAGAAACAATAATGAAATAACATAACGGATATTTAAATTATCTGTCGCATGAATTAATTTTCATTTTAACCGATGTTTTGTCGCGCGGACATTTCGTTACGCGGTCATTTCGTTACGCGAATATTTTGTTATGTGGATCTTTTATTACTCAGATATTTTATCATCGTATGTTATGTCGCGGATTTTGTGTCGCCGGATAATTGGTCGCGACACCTCGTCGGACTAACTATATTTTTTATTAAATTACTGTATTTTTCTCACAGTGTACCGGTATATTAATTTACATTCAAAAATTTTGTACCGTGAATTTTGAAAATGAGATTGATTTCTTTTTTTTTCAATCAATACTTCTATTCCAATAAATCTCGCATATTGAATAATGAACGTTCACAGATTTGTCTACTAGATGCAAAAGACGTGCGACAAATCAGTAGTCTCGTGCCGCTCGACGACTGGCTCGATTTCAAGAATCGTACGAGGGATGTCAAGCCTCTGGACAAATTAATTGGAAAATTGCGAGCCACATATGACTTTGTATTCCACAAACCCGACAATGTGAGCAATGTGAGAAAAATTCTTGGAATGGCAGCGAAGGGAAATTTGGATGATAAAAGCGCGAAACTAAATTTAACTGATTCGTTTTTTGAGAAGGGAAACATGAGTGACGTCGTCGACATCGTTCCAGTAGATGAAAAAGTGCAGACCCCTCTTTCCAGCAGTCACAGCAGTGATATTCCAAAGGAGTCAACGAACTCGAAGCTTTCAACCAATCGTTGGCTTGACGTAGGCTTCAAAAGGAGACTCGATAAGCTGGAGAAGCTCGACGAGGCTCCACCCTTGTCACGTCTTGAACTTATAGACGACGATAATACGGATAACTTTGATACAGAAACATTGGATTCCACGATGACACCATATCATTCGAAATTCCATCTTCCATACGCCATCGCTCAAGCTTTTCTTCGATGGCTCATTACCATCTATTATTCGACGTATAACAACGTCAGTCACGCTGATACTCCAGTCAGAGAAAGCGCCTGATTGTAACTGAACTGAAGATCCAAAAATATTATTATTAATATGCCCATCAATGGAACTGCATCGATGAAGACTTGTATTATCCCTACGAAGAAGTGTTCCAACATCGATATCCTAATTCGTTTTTAAAACGAATTAAATTCGTTTCGTCAAGTGACCTAAGAAAAACATAGAAAGATGATGAATTAATTTTAAGTCATTGTAATGAATTACATAAAAAATTAATTTAAAAAATTTCTACGAAACCGATTCATCGAATGAAAGTACTCGAAAATTATAGATCTCATATGGTCACACACAACTGCGTCTGAATAGTCATGTTTAAGAGAAATTATCCAAGTTTAGTGGCCGAAACTTGATGAAAAATTTTACTCGACAAACACTCAACGATGTAACATTTTCATAAGTAAATAATTAGTTTGTAATTCATTGGTGCCAATATTTTATGTATTTTCAATCGGCTAAATGGTGTATGTAGCCCTGCAAGTCCAAAATGGCTTCAAAAGGATACATTTTCTCAGTACAAATATCCTGTCAAGATTGAATATACAAATGTACGTCAAGCTTATCCTCATAACGTATACTGACTCTTTAATTAATTTTTCTTTCTGTAATATTGTCGTACCCGTGCAAAAAAAAAATTGATCCATATAGATCTCTGAAGGTTCTATAAAAGATCTATCTGAAGGTACAGCTCATGGAACGATTTCTGTACTAATGAAGCACTTTCGATGCTTACATCAAAAGTCTAGTCTAGCGCAGTATAAGTAGGGGAGATATGGCAATCGTGTGACACAGGGAACCATGTGACAGTGAAGATTGTTTGTGCCCTATTGGCAGAAATAATTCAATTTTTTATGGCACTTTAATGAAGCGAAACGCTTTATGTTAGTGCAAAAAGAATTTTTGCCCAGATCTACATAAAACAGTAAAAAACGATAACCAATTTTGGCCATACGAAATTGTTTCTGCTTATCTCATATATTTCGCGATATCTCATAATATAAAGCGCTTGCGGTACTTTCAATGAATATTCATCGTTAATTATAGATAGGAGTAAGCCATAGTGATCGTATTACGGACTTAAAGGCCTGCGTAGTCCAAAATTATGAAGAAATACGGTTCATGTAGTTTAGGGGTTTCATGTGACAACGTATAATTGGACAATATTTTTACATTTTACAAAGGATTCCGATACATGAGAATCAATATATTGACGATAAAAGTGAATATTTGTATTAAAAACCTTTGAATTAAGTCTTAAAAGTGTTATTAGCAACAAAGTCCATATATTGTGCCACAAGGTTCTCGGCTCGACATATATTGTCTCACAAGGTTTCGTGCCCGACATTTTACCTATCAAGAACTTGTCATTAAGAGCGTACACTACCTAAGACTGTGACAAGCATATAATCATCAGCTAAAAATCTCATTTGATGAAAAAGAAATCGATTCTACGGAAAGTCGGCAAAAGTGTCACATGCTACCCCACCACGGCGTACCATGTGACACTTTGCAGACTCTCCGTAGAAAAGATTTTTCATTAATCAAATAAGGTTTTTAGCTGGTTATTATATGTTCATAACGTCCTTGAGTGTTGCACGTAGACATTCTTTAGGATTATTTATAGAAAATGTATCGGAGAAATGAAGATTAACGGGCCACAAGAAAATGTGTCACAAGGTTGTCAGTTCTCCCCTACATCATGTATTAGAATTTGTCCGAAGTGTCGAAAATTGCAGTCATTTTGATTCTCAACAAATGTAGTCACAATGTCAGAAAAAAAATAAACAAATAAATTGATGGTTTAACACCTTTACAAAGATATCAAAGTACGGACAGTGCGAATAATACTAATCAATGTTTACGTATAATAGATTTTAGCTGAATTGAACTGGACTTCAGAACAACTTTTATATATAACAAATTTCTACTGCGTTTCTTGAGACTTCGGAGAAACTTTAATACGTGATATAGTTACGCTGTACTCGGCTATGTGACTCTTGATGTGACCATTGAGAGTTCTCCGCGAATACAGAAATCGTCTCGTGAGCTTTCAGTTGGACTTTCAGATAGATTTTTCATAGGTCTTTCAAAGTCGATACGAACCAATTTTTTTTAGCAATCATTTTTCATAACTTTCTATAACTTATTTTGTGTATCAACAGTAAACAGAAATTCCTATCCTCAGGCCTGACGCAAGCTTCTTAAAAAAAATAATAACTGCTTGCAAAGCCAATTTATTGAATAATGCATACTGAACCTTATAAGTCGGAAATGAACAAAAAATTAGCCTAATTTTTGTAAATTGGAAATTTTGTTGTTCTGTTCTTCAAGTGGTATTTTCTACAAAATTGCAAAATTTCATTTCTGCAACAGTAAGTTGATTTTATTATAATGATTTTCAAATGATAAAAAAATTTCCATTTTATAGAAGAATTTAAGGGTAAAACCCCTCTAGCGGCAGAAAAAAGACCTAATTTTGATAATTTATTTCGGGAGTATGAAAAAAGGAATAGGATTTCTTTTGAGAGGGTTTATTTAACACATATTGAAGTACGACACTTTTTCCTTTATAATCATTTTGATATAAAATTGCGGCGCAGAGTCCATCTTGAAAATTGTCTTTTTTAAAACACCTTCACGGGAGGACGGTTTTCTCGTAAAGTATAAGACCTGGGAAAAAAATATTAAAAAATTTTGAGAATCTATATACTATTGGTTATGGTACTACATAGAGGTTTTTTCAATCCAGTGCTGTAGAAATGGTGCGCATTTGAAAAAATGAATCGATTTTTTGCTAAAAAAACAAGCAGTAAATTGTTTATAAAAAATAGAGAATGTAATTGTGAAGCTACTATCAAAATTTCAAATTGTTCCAAGCGACGATTTCCGAGTAATACGTCCTTCCAGTTTGAAAAAAGTAGTTCCGAGAAAAACGCATTTAAAACTTTACGAGTACTTACCAGATTCGGTGAATGTCAAATCAGATTTGCATTTCTTTTTTGCACACAACAGCTTGCGATATAGTGAAGAACACTGCTAAAAAGTTCAAAATTCGGTAACCAAAGCCTTCTTCTACTTTAAAATCGTCAGGATCACTTACTGATAATTTTCTAACCGATGTGCCAACCTCCTCGACGCCTTCTCCATTTTCTAACGGTTCAACGACCACCGCTTGATAATTGAAACTTAACGAAAAATGTATTAGTCAGTATTCTTGAAGCCAAAAAAAAAATCGATTTTTCCGAAATCCTAGAGGGATGTTACCCCTTAAAAAGAAACATTGCTCTGCCTCTTATTTCTGGGGATCTGGCCGGATTTCAGTGAATAGTGTACATAGGAGATACATTCACCAAACATTTTGTATTCTCATTATTTTTTAACTATGTTCATTTTATTGAAAAATATCTGGGTGTGAAAAATACAGTGTCATTTGTCTCACTATCCCTATGTCATTATCATTTTGGCAATTGGCAGGCGCACGCATTTCACCCATTAGCATGTAAATTACATGAAAACAGCACATTTTCGTGTAGCAATATCCTGTGGACGTCTCTTAACTGTAAAACATTTTTCGAATGCGCGAGCGGCGTAAAAAACGTTTTGTTACATGAGCAAGTGGCTCGCCGCCTCCTTATCGTGTTATCGCTGTTTTTTTTTTCACCTAGTATCGTACGAGATAAATTGTCGTTCGATCGATCGGAAAGAACGTAGGGAAGAAATTGAGGAAGTTCAGCGGGCTTACAAATAATACAATACCGGTATATCCGTAAGAACTTAGTAGTCTTTGGTAGAAGCGAGGGGCCAAATTTCCCCGCGATCGACTTTCGATTCTTCGAGCTACCGATTCACATAACTAGATTACAAACTACAGTATATTTCCTAACTGTCGCATTGAGACGTTATTTTCCTTCGTTCATCTCGTATCATAGAACTCAGCCGAATGCTTACACGATGAACAACGTATACATAAAAAAGAAAAAGGACTTTTACACCAACCAGTATAAGTATGTTATAAATATCCGAAACATTTTGTGTCGTTCAGATCCTTCATAGAACGAGAAACGCTTCCTCGAATCAATGTCTTATAGTTATTGAGTAAAAAAAATGACACTTGAACAAATGCATGTTTTGGTAAAAGAATATCAGGCATAACCTCGAACATTCCGAGTGATCCACAATACGAAAGACACTGTAGTTTTTTTCTCGTTTCTCGCTTGGCAGTATCGTTTATCCACACAGTGGTGAATATCGTCGAGTAAAAAAACGAAAAATAGGATCACCGAAGCCGATAAAAGTCGCGTAATTACAATTTACGCTCAGCCTGTCGACTGCCACTGTCGTAAGTACGTGAAAAGACAAAACGATTTTTTTTATCTACATTTACTTCTGTCTTTCCATTGGACTCGATGACTCGTTCGATGGAAAATAAAAATTAACTTAAAATTCTTGCGTAGACTAGATTCATTCCAAGAGGAATTATGCTTAAATAATCTTAGTCTAGGAGTTTTTATGCTAAGGATATAATTAGGATACTATAGTAATGGAAACGATAATGGAAATATGATGACAGTGATAAGACAAATTTGCTTGAGAAATAAATTATTGATTGTTGAGCCCGTTTAAAGGAATTTTAAAAAAATGCGTAACGATAAGAAAATTTCCCATTAAATTCCACTCTTTTTGTGAAACACAATAAAAATAAAAATAATATAATCTCAGGAAAATCAATCAGCATGGAACTATTTTTTAACCTTATATACAGTATATGAATTCATGAAAAATAGTATTCTGTCAAGTATCAACAGTCAGCCTTCAAAGGGGTAGATTAATCGATAATTGGCAAGAACGCGTCGATGAAATGCAGCTAATGGTGGCAATGAAAAATGTTGTTTTCGTAAGGATCGGCGTCGGCGGCGGCGACGGCGACGGCGCGACGATGGTGGTAACCTACGCGTAGGTGGTCACAGCCAAAGGTGCAGTCAATTTGTTGACGATCGGAACGTGACAAAGCGGCTATCGTCGCTCTGCACCGTCTTTTTATAATAAGGCAATCTCTACCATTTATTAGAACCTGCTCGTTTTGTTTTCTTTATCCACATGACATCACTACGTAGAATCGTGTTTACGCGCTATCATACATTTTTGCAATTCACTATGCGATTATTCATCAAACGAGCCGGACGTATAAGCCGCTTTGCCTTTGGTAATCACTTTGGCCGTAGTGACTACAATCACGACAACTGTCGACTAGTACAGTCACTAGTACTATAGAACTGTAGTCGTAGTTACTCCATTTTTAGATAATTCTTGATGAAAATTAAGATGCTGTATAGACAGTTTTTTTTCAGATACCGCGGTATATTAAATTTAATATGCAATTACCCTAAACACACTATAAAAGTAGTGTTTATCATATTTTTGTTGTATTTTTACAATTTTACAACACGTTTTTATATTCGAATTGGACTGCTACCTGTGGCTAATCAGCATAGCCAATATAGTAATTTTCACTATACACACTGAAAAAAATGTCATTGATTCAATAAATCCATTGTTTGCGGGCTGCCAAAAACAAGCGTTATCAACTTAATTTGAATTCTAATTCCTCCAATTCCATACGTGATCGAAACAATAAGCAAATCTAAAATAAGCAAAATAATATTTTATTATTTAAATGTTAAATGGGATTGAACGAATAAGAACCAGAGTTAATTAAAAAATACTTCTGTTTGGCAGCCCGCAATAGAATTTTTTTCAGTACAGTTCAGTCACGACATACAATTTTACATTATAAAACTGTAGTCGTAATTACTGCATTAATGGAAATTCTTGATGAAGATTAAGATACTGTATAGAAAGTTTTGTTTTCAGATACCGTATATTAAGCTTAATATGCAATTGCGGTGCAAAATTATTAAAAATATACATTATAAAAGGCGTGTTTATGATGGATGTATTGCAATTTTACAACACATTTTCATATCCAATTTGGACTGTTAGCTAGATGTGGCTAATCATCACAGCCGATATAGCAATTGTGACTACACAGTGTCACGAATATATAGTCACTACAGCCACCAGAAGCAAAGCGACTCAGATCATTCAACATTCACACGGGCTGCGCGAACCCCTTCGCTCCGATTTTTTTTGTAACACGGCAAATAATAGTGTGGTAAAATTATCAAAAACTTTTGTCAATAAAAATATACTGAAGGTCCGGAACTAAGAATTTATTATACATTTTATCCGGACTCACCTTTTTCGGGAAATATCGAATTTTTGTAGTGAGCTTTAAAGGGAGGAACATTGACAAATTGGCACTTGTTTATCTGCTGATGTTTTTCAAAAATATATATTCTTTTGAAACCTAAAGCAAAGATTTTATGTTTAATGACAAAAGCATCCAACTATTACAAATGGGCTGCAGAAAATGTACGATTTTTTTAAAACATCTTCCTGAGATAACTCTAATGTTAAACATTTCTGAAAATTGCTCAATTGTATAAGAATAATTTTCCCGGCGTGAATTTAGCATTCGTTTAAAAATTTCTTTTCATTAATATAGGGCTTTACGATACTAGTGCGATAAAAGTTTTTCTGACGAGTGTTGCAATCACACGAGTTAAGAAAACGTTTATCGCACGAGTATCGTATGAAATTTTTTTTCACAAGGTGTGAAAATGGGGATTTATGCGAAGCGTGCGTAAAATCGCGTTTCTCGCACCGAGTACCATTAAGCAATTTTCAGAAATGTTTGATGTACTGGTTATCTCAGAAAAGTGTGAAGATGTTTAAAAGCCCATAAATTTCACAGGAAAATGCTTGTTCCATAGAACAAAAAAATCGTTGATTCATGCTTGAAAAGATCATATTTTCATTTCACTCGGTGCCATAATTTTCACACCTTGTGAAATTATAAGTGGAAATGTTGTACAATACTCGTTAGAAAAACTTTTTCTTGACTCGTATCATAGCAATACTTGACTTCAGCTTGTATTGCAAACTCAGCCTCATCAGAAAAAGTCTTTCCGCACTTGTATCGTAATATACTATTTTTAATGACATCAGCAGATAACTAGGTGAGATATCTATCAATGAATATGGGTCTGAACCCCTCCCCTTAATATTCTCACGTCACTCCAATCATCTGACTTCAAGAGAAATGTGTTGAAAGTGGTAACGATATTAAGCCTGCCCTTCAGACGATATGACAATATTCGAGTAGATGTACTAATTTTGGCATTCGAATAGAAATGAAAATCAAAAATTTTGTTTTTGAACACAGAATTTACTGTAAAAAAAGAAAGAAAAAATCGTCAACGTACTTTTTGAGAAAATAAAATTTTAGGCAATTAAAAAAACACAAATATTTTTTAAAATCTCAAAAAAAATTCTAGTGTTTTCTATATTGCTCTACAATATCTCAAAAGAAAAAATATATATATATGAGGGTCACGACCCTGTCGATAACCGGTGGAATACCCCATATATATTCATAGTTGTTTCAACTGGAAAGAAGTTGATCATATGTTTATTATTAGCAGACATACAGATTACTATTCTTCAGATATCCGACTTTTTTAACATTTTAGATGTATTTCAAATCGTATAGAAATTTCATCTGTCAGGAATTTGTATATATGTTCAGCATTTTGTCAAATTAACATTTAAATAATATTTTTTTCTTATAAAAAGGCTTACAGCCTTAGAGAATACTGAAGGATGGCCAAAACTAGTTAGATTTATTTATTATTGCGAGAGAGATAGAAGTTGTGGTGTTCATAGCGGAATGAGAGATAAATACTAAGAATATATTTTACATTGTCTTAAGGCGATCTAAAACATTTGCTGTAGCCGCAAGAGATAGAAATAATCGCTCTTAGGGCAGAATGGGCGAGAACGGCGGAGAATTCGTTTCATCATAATCATCTTAAGGTAAGGCTTAATAACGACGGAAATCGGATAAATGTGACAAAGTCAGCAGCGTAAAAAACGCGTATGTGCAAGAGTGAGATTGGAAGTTGAATGTTCGTTTAAGATCATTTTAAAGCTTTTTACCGCGCGCGAATCTTCCATTCGTCTTTCTTTGAAGATGCTTTGATAAAATTGTTCGAAATTGTGTAAGTGGGCGCCAAATTGTTTGACTCAGTCAATCTGCATCTAAGAGTTTCAAGCTTATGATAATGAGAATAATTTTGGTATTTCCGCAGAGAATTTCCTTATGAGTTTGCGCAATTTCGACTGGTACCGATTAATTCAATAAAACTAGGTTTGCAATAAAAATTAAGAATTTTTTAGGAAGGAGATATTTTTTTTTTTAAGGTAATGGGGCATAAACTCGAAATTGCAGTCGTTATCAAACTTTATAATCCAATCTACTTAGAGCCGGTTTATATTTTAAACAAAACCAAATTCGGTTTCACTTTATCTAACTACACAGCAGTGGAACCTAATTCGAATTGTATGAAATACTAGCAGACTCTGACTAGATTTGATTGCAGTTATTAACGTCTACTGGGCCCAAGCGACGAAAGGAACGATTTGCCACGTAATCTTACGATAATGTGCTACAATTCTCCTGTTTCTCTCAAACTGCTCAAAGTGCAGGATCTTCCAATAAATTTCTCCGCAACGTTTGAGTTTTAAAAACGAAATAGGCGAATTGATGACTGCGGAATTCTAACACGCAGTCAACCATTTCCTTTTTTTATATGAGTTTTTCTGTTTTTCTGTTTTTTGTTGTTGTTTTTTTGTTTTTTTAGATTGAATTGGTATCTGCTTAATATTAATTTCTCCGGCACGATTCGTCTTCTGAATGAAGAACGAGAACAGAATTACGACAGTAGTCGAAAAATTAGCATAACAATTTTTGTTACCGATTGTTAGCACATCACCTTAAAAATTGTCGTATTGCAAGATTAATCTCCTGCAAAATATGTGGGAATCACAATAATTTGTTATCACGAAAAGAATTAGAATAAAAATATTCGAGTATGTATCCCGATAAGAGCGAAGGCGTCGGGCCTCCGAAATTATTGCTATTTTTCGATTGTACGTCAATTATTTATCTACTTGTTCATTCATTTACTTAATAATCTAGTATTCGCAACTGTAAACTAAGAAGGCATTAGATACCTTGCGTTTTGGGGTAAAATCTCATTCATGTTAACGGCTTGCTGTTGAAGAATGCCACCGCCACCGATTCCGTCCTTCAGGGCTTGTTCCTTGAAAGCCGAAAAGGTTTGTATAAAATTTTGATCTTTTTGTAAGTGATGAATGTGCTGAAGGAAGCTGAGTTCCTGTTTAGGCAAGAGAGAAGCTTCGTCTATGGGAGGAGATACGAGAGAATTAGTCTCGCTAATATCTTTCCCGCTGTTTTCCATCGTCGAAGCCTCTTTCTTTCCTGCTTTGGTCCTCTTGATGCCGAGATGAGTCTGCGTGTGTTTATTAAGATGATCTTTGCGTGAAAAGGCTTTAGCGCAAACGGTACAAGTGAAATTCTTGTCGCCCGAATGTATAACGTAGTGACGTGTCAAATGTTCGTTTCTTTTGAAGGCTTTCTGACAAACGGGACATTTAAATGGTCTCTCATCCGAATGTCCACGCATATGCTGATCCAAGTGTTCTTTACGTTTGAGCATCGCGCCGCACTCTTTGCACTGATACTTTCGCTCCTGTACGTGATTCTGAATGTGTTGCTCTATGTCGGCTTTGTCGGAGAACGCGAGGCTACATTCCGGGCAGCAATATAACATTGAACCGTCGAGTCCGAGGGCGATTTTAATTTCTCCCGTTTTGGCACGAAATTTCATCTTTTTCTCGCCTTTCGTGCCATCGTTCTGAATCTGTTGATCGGATTTCATAGTCTCCGCTTGCGTTTGTGTCTGACTGTCCGTTTGGGTTCCTGAACGTCCGCCTTCTGGCGAACTACTGTTTTCCATGTGAACGTTAAGATCGTGAGGATTTATCTCCATCATCATGTTTTCCGCGCTCATAAACTGATTATTCCCATTTTGCGAATGGTGTCCGTTACGAAATACAGGCACACTCGGAATGTTTAGTATGTTATTCGCTGTTTGTTCAAGTTTTTCGTCTTCTTCGATTTTCTCGCGTTTCAGAGGCTCCGATTGGAGCTTAATGAGCTGCTGCAACGTCAATGGCAGTGTTGTCGCTTGTAATTTGTGGAGATATTCCGCCACTGCAGCGCTCTGTTGTTGAAGCTGCATCTGAGAAGCCTAAAATCGATATTTTATATTTTCTCGTGAAACTTATGCAACTTTTATTTGTTTTGAGATGCTTGCCGAGCAGTATCACGTTTGAGCACAATAGTTTGATGCTATGAAATATGAACATATTCCCTAGCAGGTTCGGTAACCAGTTAATTTCGGCCAAAAACCGTACAAAATAACCGTTAAAACAACAAGCAGGTTCATTTTTTTTAGAAAACCAACGGTTATTCATTGTTGAGAATAACCACTTTGTGAATTTTGTAATTGGTTAAACATATATTAACCATATAAATACTTCAAATACATAATCAAAACATATGTTCCCACAGATGCGAATAGCCGCGTGGTCTAAAACGCTGACCAACCAACAGTCTCAGGGTCCCGGGTTCGAATCCTACTAATGACGAAAAAATTTACAGTCTCTATTCGTGATCGTATATGTACCAAATTGCCGGAAGAAGTCGAATATGCAAATAAAGAAGAAAAATAATTTATTTAATTAAACGCAAAAACAATAATTCCTTTTATTGTGCTTGTAGTTATCGACGTGGTTAATCGGTACAGTTCATCTTCAAAACATCCAGTAGCCGGATGTTTTTGGGGTATTTATCGAAGCGGTTATTCAGTATGGTTAACTCTTAAAACAACCAGCAGTCGGATGTTCGTTCGACAGTTATCCAAGTAGTTATCCGGTGTGGTTAACGAGTTACAAAATTCACAACATGGTTATTCTGAACCATGAACAACCGTTAGTTTTGGGCAAGAATGAACCTGGTTGTTTTTACGGTTACTTTGTACAGTCATCGGACCTGCTAGGGTTACTTCCGTTTCTTGTACATGTTTTGAACAATAGGAACGGATTAAAACGTTGCATTTAGAAATAGCGCAATATACACATGTCCAAATAATAAACGAACAACATGCACTAATATCTTTGTGCGAATATCGTGAGACGCGGAAAGCATACTTTTCTTATTGTAGATAATTCATTAACTCTGAAAAGCAGTGGACCATTTCTCTATGAAATGCTTTTCGAATGAAAAATGTAATTATTGAATATAAATATTACATACAAAATCGTGAAGTTTGCGGCTTGTTGTTATTTTTTTTTTAAGTATGGTATATGTTTGTTTTTTTTAAATCCTTTTCAAAAGTAGTAAAAACGCCAATCAGCACAAAGTTTACTAGATTACTTTTAAAGTAAACTGAGAAAACATCCTAAATAATAGAATAGCTATGACTTTCCGACTTAATTGTAGCTATTGTTATCGTAATGGAAATGAAGTTTGTGGCTCGTTTCTCATTAACAATGTAATATTCAAACAGCGCAGAATTATGTTTTTTAAATCTTTTTTGATAGTCGTAAGAACTGCCAATTAGCACCAAATTTTACTAGATCTTTCAGAGTAAACAGAGAAAACATCCCGAGTGATAGAATAGTTATGACTTTCAGATTAAATTGCAGCTAGAGAAAATACCGGTGTTTTTATTTACGAAGTTTACCGTTTTTTACGGTAAATTTACCAACAAAATTTGCGAACGGTCAAATTCACGAGCAATTTTCGTGACCGTATTTTCACAACGCAAAGTTTATAGAAAAAAACGCCGGTAAAACACGGTGAAAGTACCGTATTTTTTCGGTAAAATTACCGTATTTTACCGGCGTTTTTTTCTATAAACTTTGTGTTGTGAAAATACGGTCGCGAAAATTGCTCGTGAATTTGACCGTTCGCAAATTTTGTTGGTAAATTTACCGTAAAAACGGTAAACTTCGTAAATAAAAACATCGGTATTTTCTCTAGCTGCAATTTAATCTGAAAGTCATAGAAAGTCATCCCGAGTGATAGAATAGCTATAACTTTCAGATTAAACTGCAGCTACGGTAATTTTTACGGTAATTTTACCGAAAAAATACGGGATTTTCACCGTATTTTACCGACGTTTTTTTCTATAAACTTTGTGTTGTGAAAATACGGTCACGAAAATTGCTAGTGAATTTGACCGTTCGCAAATTTTGTTGGTAAATTTACCGTAAAAACGCTAAACTCCGTCTACATAGTTGAGAAATTACCGGTAACAAATTTTTTGGTAAAATTAACGTAACATTTTTTTCGTAGATTCACCGTATCTCGACGAGATTTTAAATCACGATGAGACCATATGATTTTATTACCAATGTAGTAATTTTTAAAGCGGTCCCGTACCGTTTTTTACGGTAGATATACGGTAAAATTACCGGTCATGTTTACCGCTGCCATCTCTAATTGCAGCTATTGCTTACCGCATTGGAACTGGAGTTGGAATTTGAATTTAGCGAAGTCCCAGAGGTGTGCCTCATCTGAGGTGATTCATGTTTGACAACCGAAGTATCGGAGTGCGTTGAAGCCGGCAAATACATATTTGGTATTATCCTAAGTGGCAAGCTGTTTGGTTGAGCACCCAGTAAGGACGAATTGTTTTGGCTATTGTAGTTAGGAATGTTGATGGTCTGAATCCCAGCCTGTTTCTCACAGAGCTGCATTAGAGTATTTGGGTCTGGCCAACCCACTAAACTTCCAGGATATTTGTTCTGTTGATTAACCTGTAGAAGAAAGGAAGAAAATTAATATCTTCATAAATTCTGTACTAATTACAAAATGGATTAAAAATCACTCGGAAAATGATTCTTAAAGAGCTCTAACTATTACTACAAAATCATATCATATACTTTTTAGAGATAAGAAATCCTATAAAGAAAAAATGTAAATAAATGTTCCTCTCATATTTTATTTTGGTATATGTTATATTTTTATTTTTATTTTTTGGTAACTGTATATTACTAAAACTTGTTTATTACTTTCCATTATATATATATATATATATATATATATATATATATATAAATAATTTTGAAAAAATTTTAATTAAAGTTACCCACAAGCAGTAAGTTGTCTACTGTTAAATTTTACGGTACTGATGATGGTCGTTTGTTCAAATAAATTTTCATTCATTCAGTAAAAAAGAAGGTAAAAATAAATGCCATGTTACTTATATTCCAATGTGTTATCTAAATCTAATTTTACGGTACTGATGATGGTCTTTTGTTCAAATAAATTTTCATTCATTCAGAAGGTAAAAATAAATGCCATGTTACTTATATTCCAATGTGTTATTACATTTATCCCAATTAGGATTATCCATAATATAACTATATTCAAGTGGTTGTAGTAGTATAACAACAAAAAAAACAGAGAGTAACTTGAGAGGTAGGCCAATAGAGGATCTGTGTAGATACACGAAAGAGTTTGAAAAATTGGCAAGAGACGGAGCAAGAAGCGAAGTTTAAAGGAGTGCAGCAGTTGAGCCAAGTTTATCGAAATCGGGGAGATGCTTAATAATATAAGGACTGATAAAAAATACTTTGAGCTGTACTACTTTTGACTTTGGATGGATGAGTGTGACAGTAAACTTAAGCTTAAGGTGCTGTGATACAAATGATTTGAACTGTAATAGCTAGTATGTTTGTATTTTTATATATGTTTCAGCTGTTATTCTTCTCTAAATTAGATTAAGAAACTATGTAATGAGGGGAATGTATGGGACAGGACTTAAAGGCGAGTGAAGCCATACTTTGGAAAAATAAAATACAACAGAGAGTAACTATAAAAAAGTTACAAAGCAGAATCATGCTCAGCATTTTGTCATTGGTTTTTATTCGCAATACACAGGAACTTATGATAAAGTATGTTGCTCAATAATCGCTTCCTGATAGACAAAGTTTTATATACTATAAATCAAATAATAAAAACGAAATGTGAGTTTTGCTTTACAATTTTTTTCCCTGCAAAAGCTATATATTTGCTGTGCAATAGGTATATACATTGCAATAGTTGAGGTTCTACAATATAATTATCTATTGTCAATAGTTGTAAATCTCCTTGATAATTTTTGCTTTGCATTAGGTATCGCTTTGCTCTGCAATAACTAGGCATTTTCTTTGTAATCGTTACTTTGTAATAGCTATGGTTCTGCTTTATAATATTTGCTTTAAAATAACTACACATTTGCTTTGCAATAGCTATGCATTTCATTTGCAATTGCTATGCATTTGCTTTGCAACAGCTACTCATTTGCATTGCAATAGCTACGCATTTGCAATAGTTGTGCTTTTGCTTGACCACTGTTTTGCTTTGCTAGCATACCAAATATAATAGAAAAAAAAAAAAAAACAATTCAAATTGTAACAAAATCCTATGACCAAATCTTGTTGAATTCAACATCAAAAATACTAGAATCTTTACCAATTTTTAAGATAATTTTAGTCTGAGGAATCATGCAAAATACAATACATACATACACACACACACACATTAATTTATTTAGAATATAATACAATCGAATCAGGTATTCCTGGTATTACACAGATTATAAGAAACAAATTGATACAAGTGCTCTAGTTAAGCATATTTTAGCTTGATTAGCATAACACATTTATGTCTTATTTTGTGGATGTTTACAGTAACTTTAAAGTCTCGGATTGAAAAAAAAAAAGATTTCTTCTGTAAGGAAGCAAAAATAGTTACATGCATCAACAATCAATATTTTGTTGAGGCTTAATACCTTTGAGCCCAAAAACCGTCACTGTAAGTAAGGAATGGGGAATATTATTACTCACCATAATCGGTTGTTTTACGTGATTCATCGAAGCGGCGGCGGTCGTGTAAATAGCATTTTGCGCTTGCTGCATAGCACCCGTTAAATCGCCACTTGACACAGCGCCTGATTTCGGAGTAATTTCGGAAAACTGTGGCAATCCACCGTGAATACTGTTGGCTTGCGAGAAGTTCATCTCGTTTAGGGAATAATCTCCGAAATGGCTTTTAACATAGGCGAAAACACTAGGGATTAACCTCCAATACGCTTCGATCGAACGAAACTTGGTCTGATTTAGCGAGAATTCCCGCTGTTCGTCCGAGCGACTCTTCGTCCAAATAATCTTCTAATTCACATCTTCTACCTCGGATTTTTCCGCAATTCGTTGGTTACTCGTTGCAGCATCGCCACTATTTCGACCCTTAAGCCAATAGTACTCTTATTTAATTATAAAATAATACTACTGTCTATAAAACGACGTAGCATCGCAGCGTACATATGCCGAGGCAGCAACGATGCACTACTACTAACAAACGCAACGGTCTGCAATATGGCGTCGTTAGAAAATACTACTGCGGCCACCGCTGCAGTTTTCGCGTTTACTACGCCAGTGCAGAGTGCATTCATGAATGAGCGGTGCGGCAACAATCGGTACTACGTTTTCACTAGATTTTTATGAGTAACATGCGTGTAATTCCACAGTATACAGCGATAAAGTTGCGTTGTGTATGTATAGTTATCTCACAGCCGGTAATGCACTTTGTACGATTACCCACACAGCACATAATATCGCTAGAATATTGCAGGAATATGTCAAATATTGAATTGCGTGAAACGCGTCTGAAACAATTCGTCTAATAGCAAAAACAAAAAAAATATAACAAACATGGATTCGGAAATTCGTCACGGCCTTGACTCCGGATTCGGCAAAGAGCGGAGATTTATCAATGCAATTTAAAATTCCAATAAGATTGTAGAATTGTAATGTAATTTAAGCGGAGGCGAAACCTCCAGGAGTGCGAGAATGATAGCGAATACCTTTCGGAACAAGAATTCTCAGAAACTTGATCATTTTTGGGAAAAATGAAAGTTTTACATCATGCGGAATTAAGAGATGAATGATGTAAAACTTTTCTTTTATCAAAAAACGTTCGGCGTTCTCTGAAAGATTGGTTACAGTTTTTTTACCGACTGAGTAGGTTTCACCTCCCCTTAAGATGATGTGCTACTGCTAGGTCGGTAACAAAAACTGTAAAGCGTTGTTCTTGGGTACAATTGATGTTTCAGGAAAAAGACGAGAAGTACTGACTGCGTCTTGACAGTCTGCAGTCAGTGCATTTCGACTTTTATTCGATCAAAATCAACGATCGAAAAGCGGTCGGACTTCGCGTAAAGTATCGAATGTGAATAGACGTCTCTGACACTTGGAGTTTCGTTTCATTGATTTCTTAGCTCGTTTTTTTTTCTTTTTCTTAGTATTGTGTTTTATCATAGCTCACTCTTCTATTTCTCTCAAAATTTAGTCGCATCAATTCATATAATAGATTTAATTCCACATAGTAAATTATAACCTCAAAACGTTCTCCTTGAGAGCGCAGGCGGCGCGCTATGGCTGCCGCTGCCTCCGCTACATCTTCTGGAAAATCCTCTTTTGAAATTCAAGAGAATGAAGAATCCACTGACGAGGAGACAATGGATATTGATCCTGCTTTGGTGGCGTCTCAATTAGCCGATCTCCATAAAGAGTTTAAGTCAGGTAATAGCAAAAAGAGATCTAAGGACATTGATGATTCCTCAGAACCGCAAAACAGGCGCAGACCTAAAACCAAAGAAGATAAAGGTGATGGTGACAGTGTTACCCAATCTCAAGAGGTGCATAACCAGGCTGACAAGAGACAAAACAGCATTCCAGAGCGTTTTCTTACCAATCGCTACTCTGACAGCTCCCAAGGTCCGTTCGTTGTACTTATTCGGCCAACGAACATTACACCCAGCACTCCAAGACTGAATGCTACCCGCATTGGTAGAATTCTTTTTCAGAAATTCAAAAAGGATGAAGTAGCTCACGTCTACAGTTCTGGAAAACACCAAACGACAGTTGTTCTTGGAAATTCTGCGACAGCCAATGCTATCCTCTCACTACCTACCCTAAAAGCTGAAAATCTGACTGCCTTCATCCACGATTCTTTTCTTTCCTGCGAAGGGGTCATCAGAGGTGTTCCGCTGGACCTGACTGAAGATGAGATCATCAGTATGCCGATACACCCTTCCCCATCCTAGTAGCCCGTCGTCAAAATCGCAAAGTTACAGTAAATTCTGAGTCAAAGCTTGTTCCTACGCAAACAGTGTATTTGAGGTTTGAAGGTCGTCTTCGCCTTGACCATATCTGTCTATTCCAAGTCCGACACCCTATCGATCCTTGGCAATCTCCAGTGAAAATCTGCCTATCCTGCTTCATGTTTAATCACATCGCCTCTCAATGTAAAAGTCACCCAAAATGTATCCGCTGTGGCAATAAGAAGCATTCCACCTCTAGCGATCCTGAATCCGTTCCCTGTCCAAACCAGGATTCTGCTCCTTGCTGTGCCAACTGCAAGGGAGACCACGTTCCCACAGACAAAAACTGCCCTGCTTCTTTGCATGAAAAAGCTATTAAAGCCACGGCTGCTGAGAGAAATATCTCTCCTCTTGAAGCTAGGCAGCTCATAGTGGGCCGAGTCCCAACTGGCGTTAGACCACCTCCTCCTGCTACCATCACACGCACCGACGCTCATTTTCCAGCTCTTTCCACCCGATCCTCCACCCATCTTGTCTCGCCTTCTTTCTGCAACATCTGTCTCTCATTTACCTGAAGACTCGAGACCACAAACTCCGCGCTATTCTCAAAGCTACTCATCACAACTATTGAAACCTGCTAAGAAAGCTTCCTCTTCTTCCGCCTACAGGGCTGCGCACTACACACGTTCTGCACACAATGATATACTTCTAGCACCTCATGGACGTTTCCCTACATCAGACTCCCATGATGGCTTCGCTCTGAGATACCACCCTTCTCTCCCCTCTCCATTATCCTCTGATTCCTCCCCAAATCCTCAAAACCCCCATCCAGCTCTATCTCCCAACAATTCGAGTTCCTCTAGCAATCTTGAAGCTTTTCTCAAACTTGTTCCAACTTTCATCCAACTCATCATCGACTATCTAGTTCCAGCGCTCTCAACCCTAGGCCTGAAAGATAAAATCGGCCCCATGGTAGATACTCTCATATCACTCCTTGATTCTCCCCAAGCCACATCTCAAAATGGCTCCCAATAGAGAATTGAAAATATTACAATGGAATTGTCGCAGTCTTCACAATAAATTGGCCCTTTTGTCAGTCATAGCCTCCAAGTATGATATTATTTTACTTTCAGAAACATGGCTTACGGACATGTCTATTCCTAAATTGAATGGTTTTTATATTGTCACTAAAAACAGAGAACAAACAAGAGGGGGTGGTCTTGCCATTTGTCTTAAAAGGAATATTCCTTTCTCAGAAGTTCAGTCAACCTATCATCATTCAGACTTCCTAGAAACCCTCTCCATCTCAATCTCTACCTTCTTTGGCCCACTAACTTATTCACCAAATGTTAAGATAAGGCTACCAATGATCAGATAACGTTTCTGCATCGATTAAGACCTCCCAAAGCAAAATCGGTCTAGAATTATGTGTTTTACCGGCCATAAACATTTGTCCATATCCTTGCTTTCGGTTCTGTCGAATGGAAATTAGTTATTTTAATTTTTCTCGAGAACTAGTGACCACCAAATGTTCTAATTATGATATTCTTGACCACCAAACGATTATACATCGATTGGGCATCAAAAAAATTAAATTCGTGAAAAAAAAAATCGGCTAACTTCACCGGCCAATTTTGATTAAGGTAGTCTGTTCACATTAGCTAGTCAAATCAGTGCTAAATTTTTAATCGCGTTTCTACACATTTTGGTAGTTTTGCCGACTCTTCTGCAGAGTGGCTTGCTCATCAGCATTAGTTCTTAATATATAAATCCATCCACAGACACGGTTTTTAATTAAAATACCCTGATACATACAAATGTCGGATGAGGTTGTTGTCATCCAGTTTTATGTTAGAAAAAACCATAATTTTTGTCAGACTTTGACGAACGATAGCTCATTTTGTTTATTAAAAGATGCTTCATTGATTGACCGGAGATATTTTCTTATAGTATTCTTTGTAAGAAAATTGCAACCGTTTTTTATTTACTCTAACCTATCATCAGATTTACACATGCTTGTAACCTGTGAATAACTAATACTAATACAAAATTTGTCCGGTCAATCAATGAAGCATTTTTTAACAAACAACATAAGCTATTGCTCGTTATAACTAGATTAATATTGTGATTTTTTCTAATATAAAACTGGATGACAACAACCTCATCCGAAATTTGTATGTATCAGGGTATTTTTATTTCAAGCCGTGTCTGCGGATGGATTTATATATTAAGAACTAATGCTGATGAGCAAGCCACTCTGCAGAACAGTCGGCAAGACTACCAAAATGTGTAAAAACGCGATTAAAAATTTAGCACTGATTTGACTAGCTAATGTGAACAGACTACCTTAATTAATTAAAAATAAACGGTTCACCACCAAATGCTCTAATTAAGCCACCAATGACCACCAATCGACCACCAATCGATTCCGATAATTTAGAATCAGATTCATTCAAATCATCGGCTAACTTCACGGAGGTGGCGACTAGCGAGGGAACTCAATTTCACACGTATCTCCCTCCTTCGGAATTTTTTCCTATCTCCCGTAATAAATGTTTTTCCTCAACAAAACGAATCCTCCTACTTAACAGTAATTATAAAGGGAAATTACATTTTGAATTATTTTATAACCATTCTCGTAAACCTTGGTTTTTTAAATTTAAACGTCTAGACAGAAAGTCTATAGTATACTTTAACAGGATGCGTTCAAATCACTACAACTTAGCAGCCAGTTTATTCAGGAAGAATCTGAACGTTTCTCCTCTCTGCATGTGTGGTTTTGAGGAAGAAGACCTCAACCATGTTTTCTGGGCTTGTCCTCGCGTTGTCGTCCAACGCTCCTCTTTAATTAAACCCTAGCGGATCTGAAGAACCGCAAAATAACCGAAGAGTGACCGGTCGTTATGGAACAAAAAGCACTCCAGAATAACCGCGTTATGGAACAAAAAGCACTCCAGAATAACCGAGAAGGAACCTAGTGACCGGCGGGTAACCGTAAAGTGAACCGTAAAGTGACCCGTAATGAACTCAATGTTCCGTTTCGGGTTACTATTCGGTTATATGAAGATCTTTCAAATAACCGAAAAACAACTTTTAACAAACTGTCGGTTACTTCTGCGTTACTTTAAAGTTTGTTTTTGGTTAAAACATTGGTCGCTTTGCAGTTGCAATCGGGTTCTTTTTTGTTCGAAAATAACGGTCGCTTTGTCGGTTACATTACAGTTGTTTTACGGTAAAACAACTGGAAATGAACCTCATAATGACGGTTACTTGTATGCAGAGTTGGAAATAATGCATTATTTTTTTAATGCATTATCGTTTTTTTACCCATTACTTTAAAAATGCATAATGGAATTCGGAACCATTACCCATTACTTTATTAATGAATAATGGAACTCATATCCGTTACCCATTACTTTTTTAATGAGTAATGGAACTCATATCCGTTGCCCATTACTTTTTTAATGAGTAATGGAAGTCGTATCCATCACCCATTACTTTTTTAATGAGTAATGGAACTCACATTCATTGCCCATTATTTTTTTAATGAGTAATGGAACTCACATCCATCACCCATTACTTTTTTAATGAGTAATGGAACTCACATCCATCACCCATTACTTTTTTAATGAGTAATGGAACTCACATTCATTACCCATTACTTTTTTAATGAGTAATGGAACTCACATCCATCACCCATTACTTTTTTAATGAGTAATGGAACTGACATCCATCACCCATTACTTTTTTAGTGAATAATGGAACTCATATCCATCACCCATTACTTTTTTAATGAGTAATGGAACTCACATCCATCACCGTTTTTTAAAGTAATGGGTAATGAACGTGATAATGGATATATGATAGTCCCATTACTTTAGAAAAATTTGCTTAATAAATAAATATATAAATAAATACATCGGAAAATCGTTAAAAAAGTTAATAAATAAGTAGATAAATAGCAAAATCGTTCGAAAAATTGAAAAATAAGTAAATAAATATAATATCATTAGAAGTCTGCGGTTAAAACAGGTCGCGATAGACGGGCGATCTCTCAGAGACGAACTATCCGGATACCTGAAAATCTTAGCAATAGTCCTTTGCGACCTGTTTCATTTCTAACTTTTGACTAACTTTTAACTAACTTCTAATTTTTGACTAACTTTTAACTAACTTCTAATTTTTGACTAACTTTTAACTAACTTCTAGCTTTTGACTAACTTTTGACTAACTTCTAACTTTTGACTAACTTTTGACTAACTTCTAACCTTTGACTAATTTCGAACATTTGACTAACTTTTGATTAACTTTTTACTAACTTTTGACTAACTTCTAACTTTTGACTAATTTCTAACATTTGACTAATTTTCAACTAACTTCTAACTTTTGACCTTTGACTAACTTTTGTCTAACTACTAACTTCTTACTTTTGACTAACTGTTGACTAACTTCTAACTTTTGACTAATTTCTAACATTTGACTAACTTTCAACTAACTTCTAACTTTTGACAAAGTACTAACTTTTGACTGACTATTCAGTAACTTTCAACTTTTGACTAACTTTTGACGAAAGTTAGTCAAAAATTAGAAGTTAGTCAAAAGTTAGAAGTTAGTCAAAAGTTAGTCAAAAGTTAGTCAAAAGTTAGTCAAAAGTTAGAAGTTAGTCAAAAGTTATAAGTTAGTCAAAAGTTATAAGTTAGTCAAAAGTTATAAGTTAGTCAAAAGTTAGTCAAAAGTTAGTCAAAAGTTAGTCAAAAGTTAGAAGTTAGTCAAAAGTTAGTCAAAAGTTAGAAGTTAGTCAAAAGTTAGTCAAAAGTTAGAAGTTAGTCAAAAGTTAGAAGTTAGTCAAAAGTTAGAAGTTAGTCAAAAGTTAGAAGTTAGTCAAAAGTTAGAAGTTAGTCAAGAGTTAGTCAAAAGTTAGTCAAAAGTTAGAAGTTAGTCAAAAGTTAGTCAAGAGTTAGAAGTTAGTCAAAAATTAGTCAAAAGTTAGTTAAAAGTTAGAATTCAGTCAAAAGTTAGTCAAAAATTAGAAGTTAGTCAAAAGCTAGAAGTTAGTTAAAAGTTAGTGAAAAGTTAGAAATGAAACAGGTCGCAAAGGACTATTGCTAAGATTTTCAGGTATCCGGATAGTTCGTCTCTGAGAGATCGCCCGTCTGTCTATCGCGACCGGTTTTAACCGCAGACTTCTAATGATATTATATTTATTCATTTATTTTTTAATTTTTCGAACGATTTTTCTATTTATCTACTTATTTATTAACTTTTTGAACGATTTTCCGATGTATTTATTTATATATTTATTTATTAAGTAATTTTTTCTAAAGTAATGGGACTATCATATATCCATTACCACGTTCATTAAACATTATTTTAGAAATCGGTGATGGATGTGAGTTCCATTACTCATTAAAAAAGTAATGAGTGATGGATGTGAGTTCCATTACTCATTAAAAAAGTAATGGGTGATGGATGGTAGTTCCATTACTCATTAAAAAAGTAATGGGTGATGGATGTGAGATCCATTACTCATTAAAAAAGTAATGAATAATGGATGTGAGTTCCATTACTCATTAAAAAATTAATGGGTGATGGATCCCTGCTCCATTACTCATTAAAAAAGTAATGGGTGATGGAGCCCTGCTCCATTACTCATTAAAAAAGTAATGGGTGATGGATCCCTGCTCCATTACTCATTAAAAAAGTAATGGGTGATGGATCCCTGCTCCATTACTCATTAATAAAGTAATGTGGGATGGATCTCTGCTCCATTACTCATTAATAAAGTAATGGATAAAAAAACGTTAATTCCGTCGGGTAGTAGCCATATGGTTGTTTGGAAATTGGAAAAAATGTGCCCTTTTTCTAAAATGGACTATATAAGTCTGCTTAAAAACCTATCATAATAAATAAAACACAGAAATCGGAAGTCTCATTAGAATTTACTGGAAAACGTGGCATGGTATGAATCAATTTTTTTTAAACATTGGCATTAACCTGAAATCATCTGTTAAGTTGTTATATATATTTTTTTTAAATCTATTATTCTTGGTCGGCGGAACACACGGGTGATTAAAGTATACTGTCTGTACAAGTAATTTATATAAGGGGCATTCCATCCCGATTCGCTACGAGTCTAACCCTCGACCTCCCCGATTTGGCTAGTAATTTTTGTAGGCTTTGTTAGACCCTCAAATGCACCTGATTTTTATTTCGTATTTTTTCTATGTAAATTTAAAAAAAAAATGTTTCTTTAAAGTGGCATATCGAAAACCATAATAAAAAAATCTGAAAAAATTATAAAAAATACTCTATTGAATATCAGGTCGAATCGAGATGGAATAGACCCATAAATAAGTTGGATATAGGTCTTTAAAAGAGGTATTTACGTTTCTTCCGACGGCCCTTATGTCTGGAACAAAGTGAACCAATGAAAATCTCGTATCTTCATACATTTTTCAAGCAGGACTACTTTTTTTAATTACTCGTCGTTAATTCGACATGCATACACTCCCTGCTTAAAGTATCCCATTGATCCCTGCTGAAGCCAATAGACATGCAGGGCATGCAATTTTTCCTTTCATTGAAAATGAATCGGAAGTATTGGTAATCACAGTGTTTAGTGATTAATAAATTTGAATGGTTTTTTCCCAAGGAATTTCCTATTCAGCAATGGTTTTTTCGTATAGGTGAACAATTTGTTTTGATCGGTATTTTACCTTTTTCGGATTTATATAGAATTGTATTGGTAAATTCTACTTGCAGAGTACGCAAGTAACATCAATGGGGCGAATAGAAATATTCATATCGATGCAGGTCGGTCTGAATCTGCCTATAGGCTACAACTTAATACAACAAAAAAGTAAATAGTTGTAGAAATAACAACTTTTTATCAGAAAGTATTATCTTCTACATCTGCATAATACTTGTAAAAACATTGAAAAGTATGAAGAATAGTTTCTCGAAGTTTCTAATAGAAACTACAACTTTCTACAACTAACCACTTTTTTGTTGTATTAAGTTGTAGCTAGTTGTAAAAAGTTGTAATTTCTGTAACAAACTACGAGAAACTATTCCTCATACTTTTCAATTTTTTTACAAGTATTATGCCGATGTAGAAAATAATACTTCCTCATAGAAAGTTGTTATTTGTACAACTAACTACAACTAATTACTTTTTTGTTGTACAGTAGAACCTCGTTTATCCGAGGTAATGTGGGGAGGACGTACATCGGATAGCCGAAAACTCGGAGAATACGGAAACCATACACAATGCATATAATGACGAATAGCGTTATCCGTTTTATCCGAGTTTTTCCGTATTATCCGAGCGTATTCCTCGGTTAACGCGGAGTGCTCGGAAAGTCCGGTGGCTCGGATAACGCGAAGCCTCGAATAATCGAAGGCCGGATAAACGAGGTTCTACTGTATTTTGTAAATTTATAATCGTTTTGCCCGCTATCGGTTCAAATCCTCTTTATGTCAAAACTTTTTGCACGTATAAATAGAAATACCGCTCACTTTTTTTCACACAATTTTTATCTTTAGTTGCTAGAATTTTCCCGGGCTTGGGGGTGGTCAACCATCCACGGGGTAACATACAGGTGTCCGAAAAGCGCTCTTCTCTTACGACGAAACTCTCCCTACACAAAGTCTCTAGCACACTACGGCTCTGAAATCGTTATTAAATCGCAGACTCGGTGACGAAAGTTAGTGAGACCTCTAAACGAAGTTCTCCAATACGAATGCCTATTTGAAAAAAAACGGAAATATTTTACATTGCAATTACACATGTAATTGAGCGCCACCTCTCGGGGAGTGGCATTACCTTGCAACGTCGGTAATGGGTCGCATCGGTTCAGGGAGAGTAACGCTTGAATACGTTTTCACTCAATTCTGATTTTTCGGGAGAGCTCGGCGGATGGTCAGCATTCGATGTAGAGAGGTTCGAAGAAGAGAGTATGGAACTTATATTCGTCGGCATTTATATTTTTTCGATGACAGACATTAAAATATTTCCGTTTTTTTCTCAAATAGGCATTCGTATTGGAGAACTTCGTTTAGCGATCTCACCAACTTTCGTCACCGAGTCTGCGATTTAATAACGATTTCAGAGCCGTAGTGTGCTAGAGACTTTGCGTAGGGAGAGTTTCGTCGTAAGATAAGAGCGCTTTTCGGACACCTGTATGTTACCCCCATCCACGTACTGATCCTGGGGTTCAGCACTTGTAACTCTACATATATGTACTCGAGATGACATGCTGCGGATGTTTTCAGTTTATTTGAAAACTTTTTGTGATTTTTGGGGCAGAATGTCACTCGCGTAAATGTACTTGTCTCAATTTTTTACCCGTGAGGGTTTTCTTGGGAATAGAACAATTAAGGAGGTTGGAACGGTACGGTCTGCGAGGGCATAGGCCCGGAGACGCGCGCGGTGCGGGGCAGAGCTACTTAGCGAGTGAGTGAGAGGTCCGCGATGTGAAAGCCCAAGGGGTACCGAGACAAAAGCTGGAAGAGTCGGTTTCACTGGTACTATCTCAAAAAGTAAACGTTTCATTATTTTGAAATTTGACGGTATATTTTTAGACAGAATTCCCTTACCGTTAGCACATTTTTCACAAGAAAACCTTATCGCACAATTTTGCAGTAACAGTTTACGTGCTATCAATGCAGTGATAGTGCCACAACAGCAATGTTAAATAGCCCAACTACGGTTGTCAATATCTTTGCAACTAAACGGTGAATCTATTTTCATTTTTGGATACACCGAGCACAAGTGTTGCTCAACATAGTATTTCTGTTTCACACTGGAATATTTAAAATGCTGTAGCGCTCCAACCTCCTTAAACATTATGTTCTGATTTCCGTTGCCTGCTTTAGCTTTGTATTGACACAACGTATTTAATTGTTAATTCACTCAGCAAGTGTTTTGTTTACAATCGAAGGAATCCCGGCGCCTGAACGATCTGAATACTCACTCATGCTGCTCATGCCTGCTGCTAGTAACGCTACTTTGTGTTTCCATGGCAACATGTCGCCTGTTACTATTTACGTATGGTTACCACACGCGAATACAAAAATCAGCTGCTCTTAGTTCGAAGCGATGTCAACTCTGTTGGTTTTCCCCCAATTATGAAGAAAAAGAATGTTCTTCAATGTGCAAACAAGTGTAATTAGTGATAGATATGACTGCTAAGATAGAATGTATCGTTTCTTCTTTGTAGTTTGAATTATTCGATGAGCCAAGGAGGAAATAAGGTTATTAATGAACTAATCAAACACTTATCGTAACTACAAGTGAACATTATATTTATTATCGTCATCATATTTTTTATATTTACAAGTGAAGCTCGTTATTAATTTTCAAATCGATATAGGGCATTCCAAGCCATTTCTAAATAATGGCATTTTTTGCTTTAAATATTTATCATTGAGAAAAGTAAATTAAAAAGAAATTTGAAATAAATTCTGCTTGCATTTTTCATGTGGAAGAATAACAAAAAATCGCGTTCGAGATTTGACAAGGTAAGATTTGGTCATTGGTCGAATTGACATGGAATATCCCATATATTGCTTTTACGCTAATTTTAGACGATAATTTGTGTTGCATAGGCTTATGGAACAGCAATTTCACATCAGGATTAATGGTTTGCGTAGGAAAAGTCGTACGATGATCAACCGACTGCACGAATCAACCAAAAGAGTCAATGATGAAGTTTCTCTGCTGCGCTTGCAAAGTTTGTAAGTTCCATCAACAAAGTGAGCAACTATCGACCTGTAGGGAAATCATAGACCCTTGGACTTTCGCAGATCATCCAATAATTTTCCTGCAACAAAGAATCCTGAATATTGGAAAATGAGAAACTATTCTGGCGGAGTCGGTGGTACTCTCTGCCCGGAATATGTTTATTCAGAATGTGGCAACAGGGCTGAATGCTTTGCGAACAAAGTTGCTAGTGGTAAAATAGTTATACCATCCAAATGTCATTTACAAAGCAAATTAGAGCAAAGAAAAGCTGTAAAAGATTGTTACTGTTATTCAGAGTTCAGCAAGACAAAGCTTTGTACAAAAAAAATCAGAAATCACCCTTCCTTTCCCTGCGATTACTGCAAAAGAAACTTTGATGTTGAGATTGCTGTGCCAATTGTGGAAACTGCCAATCCCCAGGAATCCGTTCTTCCTCTGCTCAATGGTGAGACATTGAGAAGAGTCGAAAGAATCACCTATTCCCCAACTTCGGAGTTTCTTCGACGAGTACAGAAAAAATGTTCTAATCAGAAGAAGCCGAACGGCAGCTCTTCCGAACTTTCGTCGAGCTCGTCGTCGCGACAATCTGCACGACTTACTCGCGATTCGTGCCGTAGAGGAAAAAATGATTACGGAAGCGTATGTAAAGCAGAAGTTAGATCGAGAAGCGATACACGAACAGATTACGAAATTCAACCTCGAGTTCTTGAACGAAGGCCAATGACCGTCGCCGATAATGCTGGAGAATGGATTGGAAGGACAAAGGGTTGCGAACGCGGAACTTGGCGTAGATCTAACAGCGCCGAAATCAACGATCACAGTGTAATAAGAGTTGACGATCAAAAAATTGAGAATGCAACTCGAAAACCGAGATCTTCATTGAGAAAGACGATACGATCAGTTGAGTGTCTAAGGGACAACCAACTAAGAAAAGAACGATCGTGTAACAAACATTGTCCGAAGAGAATCGTGCGGACAATTTCCACACAAAATCGTTGTTGCGTTCGCGACGATTTTAAAAGCGTTCAATCATGGAGAAAAATCGACAGAGCTAAAGGCGATTGCGAAATAAGAGAATGTCCGGAAGGTCATTGTTGCGGGACCGTCTGGAAATTATCTCGAGACACCAAGGACCAAATTGCTCCGACGATAGGCGATAACGAAGATAAAGTTCGAGAGTTCAATGAGTTTCGGAATAATAATTATTTCGAGACTCATGGTTCTACACAAACTCTTGTAACTTCGTCGAGGTCTTCTGGGTCGATCCAACAGTACGTGCTAAATGATAGACTCTTTCCCGAAGCTGTGGGCAAAATTCATCGGGATGACTTCGTTGTGACAATGCCGCCATCTGCTACGAAGCAGAGAAAACGTATACACTATTTTCCGAGGCACATTGTCAAACAGGACAAGAGCATCAGCAATACCAATTACAACACGAAGAAGAGGCGCTCTCAAAGTTGCGGTTTGACTGGTCACGCGGTTGATCTTGGAATTTTGAAAAAACCTTGTGAAGTATCCAACAGTCTCGCTCTGAGATATCAGAAAGGCGTGATGATGGCAGATAAAAGACAACAAATCAATTACTATTAACAGACTGTAAATAATACCATCTTATCCGTGATTTTTGGAGCCTACATTTATTTATACGCTATTAGATTAGAATAATGTCGTTGCCCTTTATATGTGATTCGCGATCTCACTATTCAAATAAACTCTGAAGACTTTAATGATAACATATGTACTTTTCTACAATGTAAAGTAAAATGGATTTTGTTATTTTTGTGGTCATGATGCCACATTGCGTCATGAAACAGAAAAAAAGCTTATTAACTAGGGATTTTGAAAAAACCTTATCAAGTATCCAACAGTCTCGCTCTGAGATATCAGAAAGGCGTGATGACGGAAGACGAAAGACAACAATTACCCGTGATTTTTGGAGCCTATGTTTATTTATACGTTATTAGAGTAATGAAGTTGCTCTTTATATGAGATTCGCGATCTGACTATTCAAATGAACTCTGAGAACTTTAATGATAACATATTGGGGACTTTTTTTTACCAAAAAGTAAAGTAAAATAGACTTTGTAATTTTTGTTGTCATGATGCCACGCCCAAGCTCAAAAATTATATATAGAGTGCATACAATAATATATATATAGTTTTAAACATAGAATTGGATATATATGGGGCATTCCATGCCAACTCGGTCAACGGCTGATCCACACATTTTTTTTTCGCGGCAATTTTTTATGTTATTCTTCCAACTGAAAAATACATGCAGACATTTTTGCAGATTTTTTTTTATCGATTCTTCTGAGTGATAAATAATTAAAGCTATCTAATAAACGCCCTAATTTAAAAAGTTCAAGAAATTAACTTAGATTAAGAGAAATGAAAATTATAATTAAATGTGACGTAATTTTAAAAAATTTGGAAAAGACATAAGAGTATGTAAAAAAAAACGAGGATTTTCATGTTTTTAAAGTTACAATACGCTTGGGAGTTATCGAGATATCACCACCCTGGTACGCTGTGTCACCGTAGTGTTAACCGAACATAACTGAAGTTAACCGACTTTTTAACCGAGAAAAGATAAGTCTCGATTGGCCCACTGTTTCACCGGCTTTAACTGACAATTCAACCGATTAAAAACGTTTCGTTCGGTTAAGTTGTCAGTTAAAATCGGTTGAATTCACCAAACAAAATTGATTTTTTAAAAATTCGGTAAGAATGTCGGTTACAATCGGTTAATTCACCAGTAAAACCGCTTAAAAAATAACAAGTTCGGTTAAAAGGTCGATTAAACTGGGTGAAACCGGGGCTAATCGAGACTGGTTAAAACAGCGGTTAAACAGTCGGTGACTTTTTAACCGGTAAAAACAACAATTGATTAAAAATTCGTTAAAAAATTAATATTAATTCTTTTATAACGTCTATGATTTTCAATTGCAAAAGTTCAAAATGACCTATCTATCCAATATCCTTAAATCAATACTTCAAACAAACAATCAAAACCTGCATGTCCAACGGTGTGTGCAACAGCAAAATGGTCTAAGGCTCAGAGAAAACACAAAGTTCAAGCCCCTTCGATGGTATAATAATTTTTAATTGTTATCCGTGATCAAATATGTACCAAACTGCGTGGAATAAGTTCAAATATGAAATTACAATACCAAAATAAACCGTTCAGTTAAATTAAATATAATCAGTAATTTGAAACAAAAACTTCTATCTTTTTGTGGAGAAGATCGGAAAAGTATAAGAAAAAATCTGCGAAAGTCTGAACACTTTTACTTCGATGTCTCTTCGATTTATTCATTGATGTTCCAAAAAAATCCAAGACATTTTCGGAAAGTTCCGGATTAATTCTGTAATAATATTTCTAAGAAAACCAGAGAAATTTTTCCATCAGGGTTGAGATTACGGGCAAAAGTAAAATGCCTTGCACTGAAATGAATTATACTTTTATTTTTCTCGTAATCTCAACCGCGACCGAAAAAAATACAGATACTTTTTTCGTTTACGGACGTAGGGATGACATTTCACGTTAAGTCTATATTTATTTTCACGCTACTGATAGAATCAAGATGCACTGAATATCAAATTCATGATTTATGTAGCAGAACATCAACATTCGATTTTGTAATAAACTTTAAGAATTTAAGCCATAATACATTACGTTGCGAAATTATTTTTCAAACATCGCGAAATGTTAAATGATTATAAATACAACGCTAAAATGGTCATGTACTCGGTTAAATGCGAGTAATTGCAAAATTTTGACGATAACCTTGTACTCGATCGTTATTAAGATCTGCAAAGTTTATACGAGGTATTTAACGCAAATATTGAGGAAATAAATTAAGGAGACGACCCTGATAATCGAGACGAGAATACATAATAATATGTCCGTTCATGAGTTCACGTTGTTGAAGGTGAACTTGTATCGAATATAAAGGTGTTTTATATTTAATATCAAAATATTCATTCGTGTCACCCAACGACGATTCGGCAGGCAAGAGTATCGCTCTCACTCGTTCCTGAAGGTCATAAAAAAGGGTTCACAAGTCTATGAACGGGTTCGCTTCGATGTCTCACGTGCAAGGCTATCAACATTTGGCGAGCAGGCGCGATGCTCTCCGTTTATATGTGTGTATACTTTTTTAGATTACATCTCTAATAACTTTTTGAATAGTAGAAGCGTCTTTTCCGTTAATCACGTGACTACCTTTAACGTGATGTGCTACCTGTGCTACACGTAGAGATGTGAAAATATCGGTATTTTCATTTTCGGTAAAATGACCGTGACAATATGGTACTTTTACCATATTTTACCGTCATTTCTTTTCTACAAACTTTGTGTTGTGAAAATACGGTTACGAATATTGCTCGTAAATTTGACCGGTCTCAAATTTTGTTGGTAAATTTACCGTAAAAAATGGTAAACTTCATCTATATAGTTGTGAAATTACCGGTAAAAAACTTTTTGGTAAAATTACCGTAACATGTTTTCGTAAATTCACCGTATCTTGACGAAATTTTAAATGAAAATGAGACCATATAAATACGGTATAAATATAGTAAAATTACCGGTCATATTTACCACTCACATCTCTAGCTACACGTTTTTGTCGTTCTCTCTCGCCTCACTGCGATCATCAATGACGTTTTCTCACTCCCCTAGCGGTTTCGAAGAACCTCTAAATAACCGGAAACCAACCGGTTGCTATGGAACAAAAATTTGAATCTGATCGCCTACCGTACTTCGGAAATATTCAATGTCAAAGTATTTCATGCAGTATACACCATAGCATGGGTGCCCAAGGTCGGAGGCACCCTTGGGGGGAGGGGGGGGGGGCTAGGAGGCGATAGGAGGGAGGAGAGGAGGGGGGCAGGGGAGTAGGGGCCTCTAAGTCCCTCAATGGACCCCCAAGCCCGAATTTGGGGGAGATTGTCAGTAAAATCTTAGTTATATATAATTATAATTATATATGGTCATACATGATCATATATAATGATTTTTTCCCGGGGACCTGGTCTTTTCTCGAATCTTGCCACTCGAGACCGAGCAAAGTCTCGTCTCGTTTCGAAAAGAGGGCTCCCTAGCAAGTTGTGCGACCGCTGCATTTTAGAAAAAAAAAACCAAAAACGGACCCCAACAAGTAGTAAAACGGACTGCTTTTTTCTGGTAATGGTTGAAGTCCCTTCCTGGTTGATAAAACCAAAAAAGGATGAACTTTTTTTTAGAAAAAAAAAAAGATTGGCTTTGTTGCGTTTAACAAAACGATTTTATTTTGATTTTTATTTTGATTTAATTTTCAAAAATATTTTAACTTATTAGTCAGTTTGGTACTATTTAAGGGATCTTTGCAGTGTGAAAAAAAAATCGATTTTTTTTTTCGTCTTATCGTATATACGGTCAAAAACATTCACTCAAATTTTTAAAGCGATATTCTAAATACTTCGCTGGCATACTTTATGGACCTGGTATCGTCGATTAGTCGTACGTACACGATTTAGGTATATGAAATTTCTACACTCGAAACTTTAAACGCGTTTTTCTCGAAACGACATTTTTCAAAACGGTGGACATTCTCCAAGGAACAGTTTTCAAGCGATCGTTTTCAAATTTTAGGAGAACATTCTTCACTTCTATCGTGCTATGGAAACTTTTTTTTTTTTTAGATCTTCCAATTTTTTTAAAACAAAAACTGTCGAAAAAAACGGCTAAAATCGGTACTTTTTGTTCAAACCGCCGCCATTTTGCCAATTTTGATTTTTAAAAAAGCCTCCACAACGTGATAGCCAATCGCATACTAATTAATAATCCTTTAGGTTTTTTTTTTTATTTTATTTTATATATTTTATTTTATTACATTATTTTTAAGAATTAAGAAAATATATTTAAACAATATAAATCGTCTTATAAAAAATAATTTTCTGTCATTTATGATTACCTTAATGTCATAAAAATTTCAGATTAATCGGCGTATAGTACACTGTTAAAAATGGTCGAGTTTTTCCTATCCAAACGTGTATGAATTTTGTAAAACTTGCATAATAAATTTAATACGGAAAAATGAATTTCGATAATCCGGTGATAGAAAATTACAATACATGATTATTAAATCAATAATTACTAAATCAGTACATGAGAATCAACATGCATTTTAGGAATTTTGGTGCCCGATTTGAAATTTAATACAAATTTTCGCATTAAATTTAAGATCAAAGTTATCAAAATTTCAGTTACTAATGTTGAAAAATACCCGTCAAAGTATTTGCAGTTTTGTCCACATAGGTGTACTACTTTTTGCAAAATGTTTGTGTTTTTGCGACACAAACGTATGAGAAATTTACAAAACTCGGTACAGAAAATAAACATTAATATAGTTGCACAGTAAATTTAATATGCGTGTATGGATTTTACCAATTCGGTGATATAAAACAAGGATGCAAAGTAGAACCTTGCACATTGCTTCCTCATTATTTTTCGCTTCTTACAAAGCTACCTCTATGAGGAAGTATGTTATTCAATGTTTGGCTTCCTCATAGAGGAAGCTTTGTAAAACGCGAAAAATAATGATGAAGCATTGTGCAAGGTTCTACTTTGCATCCTTGTTTTAATTAGATAAATATACATGTCGTGGATTCGCTTTTTCTATTTCGTTATTGCGTTATTTCGTGATTATTAGAGCGTTTCCGAAGTGAATGTGATAATGTATATTTTTAAAAATAATTCAACATTCCATAAAATCAAAAATTTCATACCGTTCGTTACTAAATTATACATATATAATGGCTGAATATTGTTTCATTTATATACAAAATTTGAGCTCGCTATCTTAAGTTTAGCAAAAGTTACAATAGAGCGATAATGTCATTTTTTTGAAAAACTCAAAACATCATAAAATTTTTACGGCTCAACCGATCTTAACCAAATTCAATAGCGATCACCGGCATATGAAAGCTCAAATTCATACCAATTTTTAGATCAATATCTCGAAAATTGAAAGAGTTATCGCGTAAACAGACATTTTTCAAAAAATTAAAAAACGCGTAATAATTTAACGATGAAGTGGATTTTAACAAAAATTTGTATGAACGATGAGGCTTGATCCCTCTATCTATGGTCCAAATTTCAGCTTGATATCTCAAGGCATTCTCGAGTTATTAAGGTTTACATTTTTCGATTGTGTAACATACACACACACACACACACACACACACACACACACAAACACACACACACACGCACGCACGCACGCACGCACGCACGCACGCACGCACGCACGCACGCACGCACGCACGCACGCACGCACGCACGCACGCACGCACGCACGCACGCACGCACGCACGCACGCACGCACGCACGCACGCACGCACGCACACACACACATACAGACATTTTTTCTAAATCACTTTTCTCGATTTTTGGGACCATTCTGAGTGTACTGACATGAAAATCTCGAAAAAAAAATTTTTCACGAAAACAAAGCTTCCTCTATGAGGAAGCAATTATAACACATGGTTACTAAATCAATCATTACTATATTAGTACATGGAAATCAACATGAATTTTTTGGATTTGTAGTGACTGATTTGAAATTTAATACACATTTTCCAATAACGAAACAAAACCCGCACTAGATCGCTAACACTTATTACTTAGCATCGACTTCTGATAAGTTACTCGAGATTTCCAAAATCGATATTTTATAAACACTGGAGCATCTCGCGCTGCTATTGCGGCAAATTTCTGTTTGATTTATGGTAGGGTAGCATATACGCAAACACACTTATACGCAAAAGTCTATATCCGCAAAAAAATTTATTCGCAAAACTCCGTATCCGCAAAAAATCTGAAAAACGTCAGAGGGCGCTGTGAGCTCATTCTACGCCATCCGCCACATGTAAATGGGCCGAGCTGTGCGTGAAAAATTTCGGACGCCGCCGAATTTTAAATGAAATACACCATGGCTTTCATTGTTTAGGTTGATTTCTATACAGTTGTCGGAGTCCAGGTTGGTTTCTCCATAGTTTTTGGAGTCTACGTTAATTTCTCCATAGTTTTTGGAGTCTACGTTAATTTCTCCATATCTTTTGGTGTTTAAGTTCAATTAATCACAGTTTTTGGTATCCAGGTTGAGTATTCCATGGCTTTCATTATCTAGGTTGATTTTTCTACAGTTGTCGGGGTCTAGGTTGGTTTCTCCATAGTTCTTGCTGTCCAGGTGGTATTCTCCATAACTTTTTGTGTCCAGGTTGATTACTTCATGGGTTTCATTGTCTAGGTTGATTTCAACTCACAGTTGATGGGGCCCAGGTTGGATTCTCCATAGTTCTTGGTGTCCAGGTTGGATTCTCCATAGTTCTTGGTGTCCAGGTGATTTTCTCCATAGCTTTTGGTGTCTAAGTTCAATTAATCAAAGTTTTTGGTGTCCAGGTTGATTACTCCATGGGTTTCATTATCTAGGTTGATTTCCCCACAGTTTATGGGGTCCAGGTTGGTTTCTCTATAGTTCTTGGTGTCCAGGTTGTTTTCTCCATACCTTTTTGTGTCCAGGTTGATTTTTTCATAGCTTTTGTCGTCCAGATCACTGGACGACATAACTTTTTCTGTCCAGGTTAGTTTCTCCATAGTTTTTGGAGTCCAGGTTGTTTTCTCCATAAAAAGCGTGAAAAATTTCGGCGTCCGAAATTTTTCACGCTCAGCTCGGCCCATTTACATGTGGCGGATGGCGTAGAATGAGCTCACAGCGCCCTCTGACGTTTTTCAGATTTTTTGCGGATACGGACTTTTGCGAATAAATTTTTTTGCGGATATAGACTTTTGCGTATAAGTGTGTTTGCGTATATGCTACCCTACCTGATTTATGTTTGTTGCTAGAACTTCACAGGTCTGTGGTTATAATTTTTTCGCAAATCCGGATACCTGAGCTTCCTCGTGAGAAAATGATTCCGTTTGTCCAAAACGTATGTTCACTTGAAAATATTTCCAACCCACTTCGCGCTCTGATTGCAATCAATTGAATATTTTGTTATGTCAATTGTAAGTATGCTTGAGAGAATAATAGTTATACAACTCTTATGCCATTTAGATACCCAAAATTACTCAGTCGTTGATAGCGTAGTTGGTAACGTGCGTGCGTTGTTAGGTACTTAGGTAGGTAGATCGTAGGTTCAAACCCCAGTGTAAGCGAAAAATTTTCTGTGGCGAAAACCAATACCCAACAATTTCTGATGTCACAATTTGTTTGAAAAAATGATGTCCGAATAATATTCTATTTTTTAAAATTGTTTTTATGTCCACTTTAAATTTCCAACACATATGTGCTTGAGTTTTCAGATACCGCTCATATGAAAATTCATCATACATGTTTATGAAATTTAATGCACAGTTTATGCATATGGTCATATTGACATTAAATCTTAATAACGTTGAATTTTAATATTCCTCTAAATGTTATGATTTTTCATATACACATGTATACAAAATTTCATATACGGTATCTGCAAAAAAACTTCCAACACTTTTGTATTAATTTTAATACAGATTTTTTTAACACTGTAACCGTCCGAAAAAAAATCGTGAAAATCGGCTACTTTTCGGGCCGTCAGACTGGAAAGATCCCTTAATCGCGGAAGAAGATTACATTTTTTTAGGACATTGGTGGGACTCGAACCTGCAACCCTGCGGATATGAATCTGAGCCTTATACCACAAGGCTATTCACATCTTTGTAAATATATATTTGTATTGTCTATTTGAAGTGTAAGAAAACAATCTTAGACATTTACATGATCGCATCTGGAGTTAATAAAATAAAAACACGTTTAATCAATTTTCATCGAAAAAAATTACACTGTTAAAAAAATCTGTATTAAAATTAATACAAAAGTGTTGGAAGTGTTTTTTGCAGATACCGTATATGAAATTTAATTTAATTTTATTAAGATTTAATGTCAATATGACCATATGCATAAACTGTGCATTAAATTTCATAAACATGTATGATGAATTTTCATATGAGCGGTATCTGAAAACACAAGCACATATGTGTTGGAAATTTAAAGTGGACATAAAAACAATTTTTAAAAATAGAAATATTATTCGGACATTATTTTTTCAAACAAATTATGTCCCCAGAAATTGTTGGGTATTGGTTTTCGCCACAGAAAATTTTTCGCTTACACTGGGGTTTGAACCTACGACCTACCAGAGTTGGGCAAAATTGTAATGGAAAATTACAAAATACAAATTACTGGAAGTAATTGTATTTAATTTGGAATCCAATACAATTACAAAATGTAGTTGTATTTAATTTGAAATCCAATACAATTACTAAATGTAATTGTATTTAATTTGGAATCCAATACAATTACAAAATGTAATTGTTACTGAAAGTAATTGTATTTAATTTGAAATCCAATACAATTACTGAAAGTAATTGTATTTAATTTGAAATCCAATACAACTACTGAAAGTAATTGTATTTAATTTGAAATCCAATACAATTACTGAGAGTAATTGTAATTAAAGCAGTAATTTCTGAACTAAGTCATATTTGCTGCCCAACTTTGCGACCTACCTACCTAAGTACCTAACAACACACGCACGCTACCAACTACGCTATCAACGACTTAGTATTTTTGGATATCTAAATGGCATAAGAGTTGTATAACTATTATTCTCTCAAGCATACCTATAATTGACATAACAAAATATTCAATTGATTGCAATCAGAGCGCGAAGTGGATTGGAAATATTTTCCAGTAAACATAATTTTTGGGCGAACGGAATCTTTTTCTCATGAGGAAGTTCAGGTATCCGGATTTTCGAAAAAATTATATCCACAGACCTGTGAAGTTCTAGCAACAAACATAAATCAAGCATAAATTTGCCGCAATAGCAGCGCGAGATGCTCCAGTGCTTAAAAAAATCTATTTTGGAAATCTCGAGTAACTTATCAGAAGTCGATGCTAAGTATTAAGTGTTAGCGATCTAGTGCGGGTTTTTTTTCGTTATTGGAAAATGTGTATTAAATTTCAAATCAGTCACTAAAAATCCAAAAAAATTCATGTTCATTTTCATGTACTAATATAGTAATGATTGAATTAGTAACCATGTGTTATAATTTTATATCACCGGATTGGTAAAATCCATACACGCATATTAAATTTACTGTGCAACTATATTAATGCTTATTTTCTATACTGAGTTTTGTAAATTTCTCACACGTTAGTGTCGAAAAAACACAAAGATTTTGCAAAAAGTAGTACACCTATGTGAACAAAACTGCAAATACTTTGACGGGTATTTTTCAACATTAGTAACTGAAATTTTGATAACTTTGATCTTAAATTGAATGCGACAATTTGTATTAAATTTCAAATCGGGCACTAAAATTCCCAAAATGCATGTTGATTTTCATGGACTGATTTAGTAATTATTGATTTAATAATCATGTATTGTAATTTTCTATCACCGGATTATCGAAATTCATTGATTTGTATTAAATTTATAATGCAAACATATTAATTTCGATTTCCTATACCAAGTTTTACAAAATTCATACACGTTTGTATAGGAAAAACTCGAACATTTTTTACAGTGTATTATAAAGGTGTGAATAGCCGAGTGCTCTAAAGCTTAGATTCATATCCTCGGGGTTCCAGGTTCGAGTCCCACCAATAACATAAAAAAATTTAATTGATATCCGCGATCAAATATGTACCAAACTACCAAATAAGTCCATAAGTATGAAATCAAATGATGAAAATAGAGCCGTTTAGTTAATGGCATCATAGTTAATAATTATTCTTGAAAAAAATAGTTCAGACCTTATCGGTTTCCGCAACTAAAAGAGGACTAAGCTTTTAACAGAAAAGGACGATTCATTTTGCCGTTTTCTGGAGTCCGTTTCGTGGTGTGTCAATTTGCTAGGGCTTCTATCCGGGTCAATTCTGTTCGGCATCCACGTGTCCTGATAAAGAACTTATTGAGATGTCGAAGGAACGAAGCAGAAGCGATAGGTGTTATCTCACGCATAAAGTAATTTAATATGCGCGTGGTATAATCTTTATTGTTTGCACGACTTGAAATTTGGCGTTTGTCGAAACAACTTTGTATTTTCGTAGACTTCTACGTTTAATCTATGATTTAAAGTCAAAGTCTTCACAAGGTGTAAAAGAGTTCTGCGAGGAATATTGTTATTCGAAAAGTAGTAGAGAACCTACGTGAATCACATAAACATTGAATACATTCCATTCGACATTAAAAATGATATTTTAAGCCCTTGTGAATTTGATACATCGCAAAGGTTTAAAAAGCGATCGCAGATATTTCATAGAGTGGAATCGTAGTTTTAACGTGGCGACGATGACGTATTCAGCTATTGCACTTCTGTGCTTGACCATGGTGACTGGTTCCTTCGCCTATGATGATGTAAGTCGTTTATCAGTAATCTATATTTTCTCCTGACTGCGCTGAAATAACGTGATTCCGTCACTGAAAAGCAGGAGGAAAGTCGCCGATATCTGACCGCGAGCAGTGCGCATGTGCAGCGAGCAAGATATACGAGCCAAAACTCCCTAGGGCAACTTGCCCCCTATTTGTGCCCACTTCGAAGTGGACGAAACCGCGGCGCTCGCGCTGCGACCCTCGAAGCGCGCAAAAACAGGGGCCACGATGTCCGAGCGAGTCTTGCCTCGTATATCTTCCCGCTGCCGATGCACACGGCTCACGGCCAGGTATCGTCGAATTTTTCCTCTCGCTTTTCAGCGACAGAAATCACGTCATATTTCAACGCAATCGGAAGAAAAGAATCGTATGCTGCGCGGGAAGGAGCGCAATTTTCACCTCGTGCTTGTGCAGCCCTCGCTTCCATGGAGACTAGAGTACAGGAGGCCGAACGCAATGTTGGGGAAGTGGTTCATCAAACGTCCGGATTTTGTGCCAGCTAGAGCCGATAGAGGCGCCGCGGGCGTTGAGATCCGCGAAACAGACAGACTCAGTATGGAATGACAGCTAGATAGCAATTATTTGAAACTGCATATTTAGTATTTTTTGTATTTGTATATTGGTAATTATATTATATAATTAGTATGAATTGAAACATTTTGTGAAGAAAGGTACTTTTACCACAGATAAAAGTACCTTTTATCTGTGGTAAATAAACAACTTGTCTTTTGTAGATAAATAGTACTTTACGTACAGGTATCACATACTACTTTTTATGACGAATGCATGAAAGGTGCCAGGTTATGTTGCTGGCCGGGCGCGACAATAAAGGAAAAACGCAAACGGATGTGCGCATGCGCACAGTATTTTCGATACGGTTTCAGTATTTTCGACACGCTTCTAGTATTTTCGGCACGCTTCCAGTATTTTCGATACGCCTTATCGAAAAGCGCCACTTTATGCCAGCCCGCATATAAACTGGCACTTTTTATGCATGAGTTACAAAAAGGCTTATTTAACGAACTTTTCCACAATTACTATTTTGTAAACTGATAACACTGATCTGCACATTTAAAACACTCAACCGCAGTGAATAACAATGGTGGCTAATGTGACTTCCTTCACTGCAGCGCCAAACGACCAAGCACTTACTTGACTTCGGTTCTCAACGATCGAAGCGACGTTCGTGGAAATTTTTAGAACCATATCGTCCGGACGTTTCGTCGACCAGCTCCATGAAGTTGGCTGACCAACTTTAACTTTTTTAACTTTTTCTTTTTTATATCATTTGATAATCGTTAGATATTGATTGATAGTCTAATATCAATGTTTGATAGTCGAAAGTTTTTTATTCAAATAAAAATCTAAATATACCCTGAAGATAGCGGAATTTTTTTTATTTTTCCACCGAATCTACTTTTTGTTAGTCCTATCGATGCGGAATCGTTTGATAGTTCGGAATTAGTTTTAAAATTATTTGATAGTCCACTTTTCGACCGAAAATATAAAAAAAAACTGTAATGTGTAATCAGCGGGTTACATTACGGAGTCACGTGGTTCCATTACCAGAAATGGAACGGTAATATAACCGCCTGTTTTAATTTTTCACCAAAATCAATTAAATTTGCATCCAATCGATGCGGAATCGTTTGATAGTTAACAATTAACAGATAATATTGATTGATAGTTAACGGTGTGTAAAAAAAATATGAAAAAGCGCTTTATAAAGCACGGTCACCTGGCAACATAAACCGAAATCGATGTTTTGCGCTAAAAATAATTCAATGCACACGCAATTAATGCGGAATCGTTTGATAGTTGATAATTATCGTATGATACCGTTTGATAGTTCATAGTTCGTCATCAAAAGAATTTAGAAAACTTTATGCGCTTCATAGAGCCCCGCCAGATCGCAGCATAACCTGAAATCGATTAAACGTATACGCAATCAATGCGAAATCGATTGATAGTTGACAATTATCGTATGATAACGTTTGATAGTCCACGGTTTGTCATAAACAGCATTTAAAAAACTGTATGCGCTTCATGGGGCACGGTTACCTGGGAACATAACCTAAAATATCATGTTTCGCGCAAAAATTAATTCAATGCACACGTAATCAATGCGGAATCGTTTGATAGTTGATAATTATCGTATGATACCGTTTGATAGTTCATAGTTCGTCATCAAAAGAATTTAGAAAACTTTATGCGCTTCATAGAGCCCCGCCAGATCGCAGCATAACCTGAAATCGATTAAACGTATACGCAATCAATGCGAAATCGATTGATAGTTGACAATTATCGTATGATAACGTTTGATAGTCCACGGTTTGTCATAAACAGCATTTAAAAAACTGTATGCGCTTCATGGGGCACGGTTACCTGGGAACATAACCTAAAATATCATGTTTCGCGCAAAAATTAATTCAATGCACACGTAATCAATGCGGAATCGTTTGATAGTTGATAATTATCGTATTATACCGTTTGATAGTTCATAGTTCGTCATCAAAAGAATTTAGAAAACTTTATGCGCTTCATCGAGCCCCGCCAGATCGCAGCATAACCTGAAATCGATTAAACGTATACGCAATCAATGCGAAATCGATTGATAGTTGACAATTATCGTATGATAACGTTTGATAGTCCATGGTTTGTCATAAACAGCATTTAAAAAACTGTATGCGCTTCATGGGGCACGGTTACCTGGGAACATAACCTAAAATATCATGTTTCGCGCAAAAATTAATTCAATGCACACGTAATCAATGCGGAATCGTTTGATAGTTGATAATTATCGTATGATACCGTTTGATAGTTCATAGTTCGTCATCAAAAGAATTTAGAAAACTTTATGCGCTTCATAGAGCCCCGCCAGATCGCAGCATAACCTGAAATCGATTAAACGTATACGCAATCAATGCGAAATCGATTGATAGTTGACAATTATCGTATGATAACGTTTGACAGTCCACGGTTTGTCATAAACAGCATTTAAAAAACTGTATGCGCTTCATGGGGCACGGTTACCTGGGAACATAACCTAAAATATCATGTTTCGCGCAAAAATTAATTCAATGCACACGTAATCAATGCGGAATCGTTTGATAGTTGATAATTATCGTATGATACCGTTTGATAGTTCATAGTTCGTCATCAAAAGAATTTAGAAAACTTTATGCGCTTCATAGAGCCCGTCCAGATCGCAGCGTAACCTGAAATCGATCAAACGTATACGCAATTAATGCGGAATCGATAGATAGTTGACAATTATCGTATGATACCGTTTAATAGTTCACGGTTTGTCATAAGAAGCATTTAAAAAACTGTATGCGCTTCATAGGGCACGGTTACCTGGCAACATAACCTAAAATCGATGTTTTGCGCTAAAATTAATTCAATGCATACGCAATCAATGCGGAATCGTTTGATAGTTGATAATTATCGTATGATACCGTTTGATAGTTCATAGTTCGTCATCAAAAGAATTTGGAAAACTTTACGCGCTTCATAGAGCCTGGCCAGATCGCAGCATATCCAGAAATCGATTAAACGTATACGCAATCAATGCGGAATCGTTTGATAGTTGACAATTATCATATGATACCGTTTGAGAGTCCACGGTTTGTCATTTAAAAAAAGTATAAAACTGTATGCGCTTCATAGAGCCCGTCCAGCTTGCAGCACATAACCTGAAATAGATTAAACCTATACGCAATCAATGCAGAATCATTTGATAGTTGACGATTATCGTGTAATACCGTTGGATAGTCCACGGTTTTTCATAAACAGCATTACAAAAACTGTATGCGCTTCATAGGCACGATCAACTGGCAACAAAACCGGAAATTGATGTTTTTCGCCAAAATCAAGTTAATACAGTATGATTCTAAACCACTAACACATTTGACATTTTTTGTCGAAAGTACAAATGAAATCATCACAGACATCATCAAAAACTACAGATTCGTTGAGTATAAGAAAAAAAGACAATGAAAAAACGAAAAAAAAATCGTAAGTTCAGTGCTGCCTCATACATTCATAAAAATAATTATAAATAATATATATATTTTGTACAGAGAATATAAGATTATCATAATGCAAGGAAACTAATAAACTAAACTATGCATTTGTCATCAGCACTTAAACCACGAATTTTCTTTTTTCCTGTTTATAACTATTACACACTTGGTAATAACAGATTTAGGTACATGAACGACTTGCGATAAACGATTATTTGCAAACGTTTTGCGTATTAATTATAATTATTTTTATGAATGTATGAGGCAGCACTGAATTTACGATTTTTTTAATCGTTTTTACATTGTCTTTTTTTTCTAATACTCAACGAATCTGTAGTTTTTAATGATATCTGTGATGATTTCATTTGTACTTTCGACAAAAAATGTCAAATGTGTTAGTGGTTTAGAATCATACTGTATTAAATTCATTTTGACGAGAAACATCAATTTCCGGTTATGTTGCCAGTTGACCGTGCCCTATGAAGCGCATACAGTTTTTTAAATGCTGTTTATGAAAAACCGTGGACTATCAAACAGTATTACACGATAATCGTCAACTATGAAACGATTCCGCATTGATTGCGTATACGTTTAATCGATTTCAGGTTATGTGCTGCAAGTTGGGCGGGCTCTGTGAAGCGCATACAGTTTCATACATCTTTTTAATGACAAACTATGGACTATCGAACGGTATCATACGATAATTATCAACTATCAAACGATTCCGCATTGATTATGTGTGCATTGAATTAATTTTAGCGCAAAACATGATATTTTAGGTTATTTTCCCAGGTAACCGTGCACTCTGAAGCGCATACAGTTTTTTAAGTGCTGCTTATGACAAACAGTGGACTATCAAACGGTATCATACGATAATTATCAACTATCAAACGATTCCGCATTGATTACGTGTGCATTGAATTAATTTTTGCGCGAAACATGATATTTTAGGTTATGTTCCTAGGTAACCGTGCCCCATGAAGCGCATACAGTTTTTTAAATGCTGTTTATGACAAACCGTGGACTGTCAAACGTTATCATACGATAATTGTCAACTATCAATCGATTTCGCATTGATTGCGTATACGTTTAATCGATTTCAGGTTATGCTGCGATCTGGCGGGGCTCTATGAAGCGCATAAAGTTTTCTAAATTCTTTTGATGACGAACTATGAACTATCAAACGGTATCATACGATAATTATCAACTATCAAACGATTCCGCATTGATTACGTGTGCATTGAATTAATTTTTGCGCGAAACATGATATTTTAGGTTATGTTCCCAGGTAACCGTGCCCCATGAAGCGCATACAGTTTTTTAAATGCTGTTTATGACAAACCGTGGACTATCAAACGTTATCATACGATAATTGTCAACTATCAATCGATTTCGCATTGATTGCGTATACGTTTAATCGATTTCAGGTTATGCTGCGATCTGGCGGGGCTCTATGAAGCGCATAAAGTTTTCTAAATTCTATTGATGACGAACTATGAACTAACAAATGGTATCATACGATAATTATCAACTATCAAACGATTCCGCATTGATTTCGTGTGCATTAAATTAATTTTAGCGCTAAACTTGATATTTTAGGTTATGTTCCCAGGTGACCGTGCCTTATAAGGCGTTTTTTCATTTTTTTTTACACACCGTGGACTATCAATCGATATTATCTGTTAATTGTTAACTATCAAACGATTCCGCATCGATTGGATGCAAATTTAATTGATTTTGGTGAAAAATTAAAACAGGCGGTTATATTACCGTTCCATTTCTGGTAATGTGACCACATGACCCGGTAATGTAACACGCTGATTACACTTTACAGTCTTTTTTCATATTTTCGGTCGAAAAGTGGACTATCAAATAATTTTAAAACTAATTCCGTACTATCAAACGATTCCGCATCGATAGGACTAACAAAAATTAGATTCGGTGGAAAAATAAAAAAAATTCCGCTATCTTCAGGGTATATTTTGATTTTTATTTAAAAAAAAAACTTTCGACTATCAAACATTGATATTAGACTATCAATCAATATCTAACGATTATCAAATGATATAAAAAAGAAAAAGTTAAAAAAGTTAAAGTTGGTCAGCCAACTTCATGCCACTTCGTCGACCATATTTTCACATCCTCCCCATAAGCGTTCAGCCTCCTGTACTCTAGTCTCCATGGGAATGTGAACCGATGCGACCCATTACCGACGTCGCAAGGTAATGCCACTCGCCGAGAGATGGCGCTCAATTACATGTGTAATTGCAATGTAAATCAGCGCCATCTCTCGGCGAGTGGCATTACCTTGCGACATCGGTAATGGGTCGTATCGGTTCAGGGAGAGTAACGCTTGAATACATTTTCACTCAATTCTGATTTTTCGGGAGAGCTCGGCGGATGGTCAGCATTCGATGTAGAGAGCTTCGAAGAAGAGAGTATGGAACTTATATTCGTCGGCATTTATATTTTGTCGATGACAGACATTAAAATATTTCCGTTTTTTCTCAAATAAGCATTCGTATTGGAGAACTTCGTTTAGCGATCTCACTAACTTTCGTCACCGAGTCTGCGATTTAATAACGATTTCTGAGCCGTAGTGTGCTAGAGACTTTGCGTAGGGAGAGTTTCATCGTAAGAGAAGAGCGCTTTTCGGACACCTGTATGTTACCCGGCGAAAGTGAACGAATCGCGAACTGCGCTTGCGCCAACCTATCCCTTCAACACTGCTATGAAACTAGCCACTTTCGGCCCGCAAAAGTGCCATGAAAAGAACCGCTGTTCATGCACGCGTGACCAATAATTCGTCTTACAGTGTTTTAACAAATGGTGGGAAGAACGAGGGAATCGCAGTTTATGGATTATTTCCTATTTCCTGTAAATAAAACGTCTGTTCTACCAACAAGGAAAATGGTTGTTGGATACTTCATCAACTATTACTAAAAAGTAATAGCATAAAAGTCGCGAAACCAATTAAATAATTGGGTTCCCTAGCGGATCCGAGCAACCGTCATTTTGTGGTTGCTTTACGGTCACATACAAGTAACCGTCATTATGAGGTTCATTTCCAGTTGTTTTACCGTAAAACAACTGTAATGTAACCGACAAAGCGACCGTTATTTTGGAACAAAAAAGAACCCGATTGCAACTGCAAAGCGACCAATGTTTTAACCAAAAACAAACTTTAAAGTAACGCAGAAGTAACCGACAGTTTGTTAAAAGTTGTTTTTCGGTTATTTGAAAGATCTTCATATAACCGAATAGTAACCCGAAACGGAACATTGAGTTCATTACCCGGTTACCCGCCGGTCACTAGGTTCCTTCTCGGTTATTCTGGAGTGATTTTTTGTTCCATAACGACCGGTCACTCTTCGGTTATTTTGCGGCTCTTCAGATCCGCTAGGGTTCTCAATAAGTTATAAAAGCCTGTGCATGGATCGCCATTGTCCGACGATCCGAGTAATTACGGTCGCCTTTTTTATACGACATTCAAACATATAACGAAACATATGATTAATTTTCTCTTAAGGATGTTATGCAGGTTACCGCGGGAAGGATAGGCAAGATGGCGCACGGCGGGAGACGGAGGTACTGTGCGAACGGCATGCCCATACATGAACAAGAGAGAGGCGAAAAAGACAATGTTTAGTTTTAACGTAATATCTTTCTTAAAATGTGAACTCACACGGATTTTTTTATTTCTATGTGAAGCCAAGACTTCAATGCGTACGAAAAATACATATTTATCATTCTAAGTTCTCTGCCAACATACGCTTTTGCCGATTATACGACAGTCCTCATGCTCCATCGCATATTGCCCATGTTAATTACTGAATTTTGTTAATTTATATCTCAGCAAACATGTGGGTAAAAACTTTTTTTGATATATTAAAAAAAATGTCGCACTTCTCTCTACAAAAAAAAAGAATCAGGAAAAAATCTTCAAAACTATTAACCTGTATAACATCCTTAACTGCGCAACGTATACTATCATCGACGCATCTGTTATTGCACGTACAATTTTCAATCTATGGTTTACAGAAAAATTGATATTCTAACGTCGCAAAGTCTAGTCTCAGGCCAACGCCGAAATCTCCATCAAACAGAACATATTTTTCATGTATATATTTCTATACATTAATTCTTATTCCACTCTAAGTCATTCATTCAACTGAATACGTATTATAAATGCGACTGCCATTGCCCCGCGCTTGTGATCATCGTTACCCCGACAACCGCGAAGATTTGTTATATTAAATTTATATATATTTATTTACGGCGTCAACACTTTAACATGGGAAAATTGAAGCTAAAGAACCGAAAAAAACATGGATAACGGTTAGATGTGATTTTGGCGACTATAACTTTCACAAAACCCTTATTGTAAATACGGCTTTTCTTATAATCAAAAGAGTGTACAATCTAGAAATCATTAGGTTTTTAAATTTATCTCGGTTTAATCGGCACGGAGTATTAAATTAGTTGATTATCATGTACGTAAGCTGACAGAGGAAAAAAAAGTTCGATATAATCACTAGTTTATGCAAAATTAAGGCGACCGGCATTGCCTGATGACCGTAGATCCCCCGTTCTCCCCTAGCGATATTTATAAAAATAGTTGTTTTGTCCCGGAAGTCTCCCGACGTCTGCACCAACATGTACTGCTCAAATAAAGGTGGCACATGCCAAGCATCTGGAGTCTCTGCGTTAGATATGGTACGAGCTGCGGGGACAACAAAGTAAGTGTGATATTTTATGTAAGAAAAATACAGATTTCTAATACCCCGTTCAAATATTGTATCAGCGTAATGAACGATTTGTTTATATCTTTACAGTTCTGTTTGCACATGCAATGCGTCAGTATGTAATTTCTCAGCGCCCCAGAAATGACCGCTTACGATTGTGTCTTCTAGAATGTTTTTCATACAAATTTTAGATTTAAGTATAATGTATATAATATAAACATGCTAATATATACTTAGTATGGAAGGCAAATAAAATTAACTGCTTCAAAACTCCCATATAATACGCATTTAGGTTTACCTCAGCACCAATTATTTATCGCTGGTAAAAATAAATTGTAGAAAACGATTTTTAAAAATCCTGTCGTTCCGAATACTGACTTTCGTTCGCAAATTTACGAAGTACTATCATAAATTTGCGATCGAAATCCTATATATTTCTTCAATGTCCTATAATATTATTATAAATATTATAATTTTCGAGGGGCCATTCACTAGCGAAATCACTGAAGCACCTCGTATGAAATCAAGAACGAAATTATTGATTTATGGTTTCCTCTAAATCACATTGAAGTCATATGAATTCACGAAATTAGAATAGAATAGAATAGAATGTTTATTTGTTGAGGTGTTTTAACACCTATTACAAAGTGTATAACTAGGTTATCACGTATAACTTAAAATTAGCTTAGATTTAACAGTTCTTATGTTTCTTACCTACTAAGTAATAAAAAATATTTTCGAAGGCTTTTTCTTATACATATAGTTACCTTTTCTTAGTAAGTAACTCGAGATTAATACAAGTAAAACAATCTCTTGTCGATATCTTAGTTCGAGAGGATGAATGCTCGATTGAAATAATTAAATGTTGAATAGACATTTTTAGTTAATATTACCAAATCTTTTTTCTGGGTGGAGGTCGGGCAGAATTTAATATTTCAGTCAACTGAAGAATAATTTATCAGTGCTATAGGATGATGGTACATATAGCCAATGCGATTAGTTAGGGTAACCTAGAAATTGTCTTCAAATCGGTCGCAAAAACCAACCACGAAAATTGGTTCCTATGACTGCTGTGTAACTGAGTTTCTGGTGAATACAGTATGACACTGGATGTTACCGATTCTTTTGGTTGTTGCGCCTAACTACGATGATAAACGCTAGTAAGGAATTCTGTCAACTAAAATTTTTTTCTTCAGTTGACTGAAAAAAATTAATTTCTGTCTGACTTAGTTTTTTTCCTTAGGGGACTGATAAATTTCAATTAAATCTATTCATTCATTCGAATCAACCAAGAAAATTAGTTGGCTCGACCAAGTGAATTGGTTCGCTCACCCAAATGAAATGGTTGAATGAACCAATTGAAATGGTTGGACCAACCAAGAGAATTGGTAACTACAATGATATAGTTAGTATTTCAACCAAGTCTTTTTTTTCGTGTAACCAATTCGGAATTGTCGACGGTCGAGATTCCGGCAATCAACGCAATGATTGCCACAATCAATATGTGCCCAACCAATCAAAAAATAGTACTTCCAACCAAACCCTTTTGTCTGTGTGCGCAGCTTTTAAATCAAACCAGTCCACATATTTGATCTTCTGATGTCTTATTTTCTTTGTGAGGGAAATCATTCCGTAATGAGTATAGCGATTGAAGATGCAGTGGAAAATGTATTAACCGCAACCCATTATTCAGTGAATTTCTAATAAATGAAGATTTTAATACTCATTTAAATTCATAACTTTGGTATAAAGACCTGGAATAAAAATCTCTGTACTCATTACGGAATGACCTCCCTCCCTTACAAATAAAATAAGACATCGGAAGTCCAAATCTGCTCACTGGGGTAATTCAACAGTTGCGCAAAGTAACAAATTTTATATTTCACCTTGCACCATTCTGGTGTTCCCTATGTTTGTACAAAATTGAACAATAGTAGTACTTGATATCTACTTTACGAAGTATAAATCTAAAAATTTTAGCAATAATAGAATCATCAATAAAAAACATTTTCTGATGATTCTTTTTCGGTGATTGGGTCCTCTTAATGGCGTACGTGACCACCTGGTGTTACAAAAGAAAAATATTCAGGTGGGTCATATATTCACACTGCTTTTGCCGTAATTATCGATTCCATATCTCGGAGTTGTTTCACATCATTAGCCGCTCGTTCTTCCGGTGATGACACATTGTCATATTGAAATTTAGTGGTTAATCGTTTTTCGGGTTGTACGTGACACGGCGAAGCTTTTCAATGGTTGCATTCAAGGTGACAATCTACTCCCCTTCCTTTTTCCTCTGATGAAAATGCCATTAACGGTACTTAAACCGGCTGTTCTTCTCGCTGACAAATTCGGTATCTTATCATTGTTTCCAATCTCAGACGTACTGCTGAATTAGATTTGATGACATTCGTGCCCAAGGGGCATTTTTGATACGTGACCGCTGGTTTATCAGTGGATAAAATAGCCTGAAGCACTTACTAATCGGGAGCATTGAACTTTGTCATAATCCTAAGGAAGCTTAAACTGTACAGACTAATCTAATAATAGGACGCAAAGTAGAGAAGACCTTAAAATTTTGATGTGCTATCAATATTGAATCTATTTTTAGATTGACAAAGAAGTACTCAATATGAAAGACATCAGAAAGTTGGTGAAAGTCAAAACTGTGAGAAAGGGCCAGGATAAAAATGCATGATCAATTATCAGTTAATGCGTGTTAATGGATATTGATTTAATGTCAACGGCTGCAGGAAATCTATACCCATAGGTGCATCTGAAATATAACACAATGTTTTTTTGTATTGATTAAACCGAAAATAGAATTATTGCATTTTTTATAGCCATTCCTAGCCTTTTTTATTGACGGATACTTATTAAAAACAATGCCTCAATCATTATACACCCCATTCATTTATTCAACTACAGATTTATGTCTTATTATCGTCATAATTATTAGTTCATAGTAGTAATTTGCTATGCTTAAAAAAATTAAGGAAAATGGATTGTCTATAAAATTTCACGATAAATTGGGTTAAAAAGACCACACTGTTAAATAAAATTGTAAATTTACTGTGATAAGTAACATGAAATTTACAAAGCTGGTGTGTGAAATAATGATTAGTGTAACATTCGTTGTAAGATTAACAATAGTAGAGTAAATTTATGTACGTGATGATTCGTTGTTCAAATATTTTTATGAAAGTTACAAAACTTTCTAATAATCTAGTTATTGCATGATCAAAATTATAAAATTTCAGTTAAGTTCTTAAAATTAGCTGCCAGATTTGTAAATTTATTTGCAAGACTTTTATATCTGTATGAAAATTGCGAGTTTATAGTCACGGTTGTTTCAAGATATATGTTAATTTTCATGAGTCTTTCGAACAAAAAGTGTTGAATGAAAAATAAGATAAATTGAATTTAAAACAATAAGATATATTGCGGATAATAAATTTTCCGTCGGCCACGATCGTAATTTCAGAATTACGAGCTTTGTTTTCATTGTAGGTGACTTTTCATTTTATTATATACATGTGCATAGAATTTACAATTAACATGCGATAAACAAAAATACATAATACAAATTCTTAGTATTCTGTAATAACAATTTACTTTAAATATCTAATACCGATGGATAAAAAAATTATGGTACAGGTTGTCAATAAGAACTTTAAGTCCGATACTGTATTTTTCTAGTAGCGATTTTTTTAAACAGTTTACAGAAAGCTATGCTCTAATTACATAGTAAAGCAAGCGAGAAATTTAATGATTTTTCTACGGCATACCACAGCTTTATCATATTTTGGTAACAATGTATTTTGGCCCCCAAAAAGATAAACAAAAATAAAATTTAAGAAATGTGATAAAACAAAAAAAAAGTTTTCAGAAAAGTGTAAATTGAGGAAGCAATGTGCAAGGCCGGACTTTGTAACTTTTTTTTAATACAACAATTTTAAGTTGATGAATGTTCTATAAAATTCTAACACCTCCGTTGTTTTTCACAAAATTTTGTACCGAATATCCTTGCCCATTATAACGTACATGTCTGAAGGTTCAACCCCTTTTATCATATAAGTCAAAAGCAAAAATGGTAAAATGTTATACAATTTAAATTGCTATAAAATGTGAAGCTCTTTCTCAATCTTCACTAAATTTGACATCTGGTATTACTGGATAGTAGTTCGCGCCTGCAGAAAACTTCAACTAAAATTGTCGAAGTTGACTTAAATTAGAAGGACAACGATATTTTTTCGAAAATTCACAATTCCACAAAATCCGAACCTCTTTATCAATCTTTGCCATATTAAATATTTACGACAGCTGGATATTAATTCGTCCTTGTAGGACATTCGATAACATAATTTTTACGAAAATTCGAAAATCAGCATAATCCAAACTACTTAATGGATTTAGCTGAAATTCAATACCGATCATCCTTTTACATTGTGTTATTGGTCATGAACTATTTAGTTACTAAACCAAAATTGCGAGAGTTAGATAGATTACTGGCTTTTTCGAAAAATTCAAAGTCTTATTAAATCTGACAAGATGGTTGAATTTTTTCGTTAATTTTTACAAAAGAAGAGACGTTTCTTTTCTATTAGCGTACTAAATTTCAGCTCGATTTTTAAAGTCATTCATGGGATACAGCGGATTGACTTTTGCAAGCCTGGTACACATACACACATTCATTCGGACATTTTTTCTAAACCACTTTTTCCCATATTTTAGACCATTTTGAGTAACCTGACATGAAAATCCGGAAAAAAATATTTACTTCAATATAAAAACCCATTTTCGCCCACCTTGTTGAAGTAACATTATGGACAATACTCTTTAGAAAAACTTTCAAGTACGTGACTCGTGTGATTGAGACAGTCGTTTCCGGCTCCTGCTGTAAAGTCACACTCGTCAGAAAAAAGTTTTTCCGCACTTGTATCGTAATATAGTATTTTCTCGAAAACAATACTTCCTCTATGAGGAATGAAATTCCAGAAAATTCATGGTGGCCAATTTTCCTAGACTACATATTTTTGGTGCCTATCATAATTTAGCGCGTTTGCCTTACACTGCTAAAAACGATTGTAAATTTACTGTGACCAGTAATACGAAATTTATAAACTTTGTATTTGAAACTGCCATTCAAGTACTAATTACTGTAGATTTTCAATTCTTCTGTGAAATTAATGTACCTGACAGTAAATTTAAGAAATAGGTTATGTATATTTACAAAACTTGTCAAGTGATCGTTCAAATAAATTAAAAGTACTGGAAAATTGTTGCACTGAACGGAAATCTAAGAGAAAATATTGCTGAATTTAAGTATGCACTGAGAGGAAAATAAAATTGAATGCAGTAAATTATTTATTTGAAATATATTTAATTGATTCAAATATTGTGGTATTTGAAGCAACTATACGTGTAGTCAAAACTCCAATATATTGCATTGAATGAACTCTATAAAAGAGTCGAATTATTCGAATGAAAAGAACCAGTACAATTGAAGCAACCATGTATTTCGTTGAGTCGAAAAAATAAATGAATACATGCATTAAACATATATATTTGAGTCAATAGAACCATTTAGTTTAGACCTTAAAATCCCTTAATTAAATTAAATTTAATTGAAGTAATTGAATATTAAACAGGTTCAAATAAAATTGTCGACATTAAAACAATTATGATTTTGATTCAACGATAAATGTAGTTGGCAGAATTAACGATATAATACGAATAAGTATATTGTCTGACATTTTCATAGGATAGTTTAATTGAATCAATACAATATTTAGTCAAAAAGATTAAATATTTCGTTGACCACTCACACTACATTTCAACAACTAGAAATAATTAACAACCAATAAGGTTCTAACAAGTAGCAAAAATAAATAATATAAAAACATGTATAAAACCGGGGCTGAAGGACTTAGGTCGATGGCCCATTGGCAATACAAAATACGTAAAGCTCAGCGCAGTAAACTTGTATAATAATGTGTACACAATAATGTATTGTCAATAAATGTACTTTTACTACTACTACTATTTCGTTGAGACAATAAAATTTTGATTTCCTTCAACAAAAGGAGCAATTAAATATATAATTGGTTCAAACAAACCCATTTCAAATAAATGGTATATTTGAAAATTCAGTGTATTAAATTATATACTTCTCTCAGTGTGCGTTATACCTTAGGTTTTAGACATTTTCGTTTAAAAAGTGAAACACGCTAGTAATTGAAAATTCTTTCACACTGGTAATTGAAAATGACAAAATATCTGTAATTTTCAACAACACGATTTAAAACTTCAATATTTACATTCAAAAAGTAAAAACGCTCCTTGTAAATGCAAATTTCGGTATGAAGTTAAAGTTCACGAATCTTCTCAAGTACAGTCATAAATAAATTACAATCCGGATATCTGAGTCTCTTTTAAAAAATTATGTTTACTTGAAAATATTTCCAAACACACTACACTCTCTGATTGCAATCAATTGAACATTTTGTTATGTTAATGATAAGTATGCTTGCGAAAATAACTTTTATGCTATTTAGATATGCAAAATTACTAAGTCGTTGATAGCGTGCGTGCGTTTTTAGGTACTTAGGCAGGTCGTAGGTTCAAACCCCAATGTAGACGAAAAATTTTCATTGGCAAAAACTAGTAGCCAACAATTTCTGATGCCACAATATGTCTGAAAAAATAATGCCCGAGTAATGTTTATATTTATTTTTGTAGATATTTCTTATAGTGCAGGCTTTGTTTACGCCACTTTATGCTCCAGGAAAGCTCGAATATTCTCTCCACTAGCCTTTTAATTTTTCCTTATATAAAAAAATAGTGGTTATTATGAATCACCTAGACTGTCGACATAATATTTGCGATATATCAAGGACAGCGAAGACGCCAAACTAATCTCACTGTTTCATCTTTGTTTCAACCTCTCAATCCTTACCACCAACTCGAGAAATGTTGTTTTATGACGTATAATAGAAAAACAAAAAGTAAAATTATGAAGATTCCGATATTTCTGTAACATCAAAGATAACGCAAAATTCAGTATTGAGATTGATTAATCGAGGCTATAGTTTGTAGGTTTATAGTAAATTATAAGATAGCAGATCTCATTATGTATCTCATTATATAGCCTTCGAATCGACTGCGGCTTTGCGGCATTCGTAGTACAATACTATATCTATGGAGTGATGAATATTCATCAGTGGAATTAACACGCGTTCGTCGGAAATTGCTACCTTGTGAGTGGAGGGATTTCGAAGGCGTTCTTACAAGTGTCTATCAATAAAGTGGTATTAAAGTAAATTCAGCAAATTAATGCAGGTTTACTAAGTCAGTAAGCTAAAAGGTCATTCTAGGTTCTTGATCCATGAGAACGCAACAATTTTCAAAAAGAGTGAAAAAAAAATTATTTCAATATACTTTGGACCGAAAATTTAATTAATTATGTATACTTAGGAACAAAAATGTAATTAATCGAATATAATTTGAAGCAAAAATTTGATAAATTAAATATAATTTGAAGAGAAAATTTAATTAATTAAATTATACATTGGTGAATTTATATTGATAATAAACATTGATGTTTTTACACGAGGAAATATAGAATCAGAAAAAACATTACAAACAAGTTTGATGGATGAATTTTCAATTGAATCAATATATTAATCAAGTATTACACCACTATACCGATTATGGTACAAAATTAAGGTAGTTCTGTCGGTACGCCGGAGTCATAAATCTCAGAGTCTATATGACATTAAAAAATAACCATACGCATCACTTTGACTGCCTCAATCATATCATAAATAATCGATATCATAAATAATCGAGAATCCTTCGAAATTGTTGTAATCAAATTAAAACGATTATTTGTAAATAGTTGACATGTTTAGTGCGGATTTGACTTCATTTTTACGATAATTAGGTTAGGAAACGTAATTTGGCGCGGTATCATGCACTTTGACCTTGGTTCAATAAAACATTATTCCGGAGACTTCGCCTTTTTTCATGATGCATCAATTCCTGAATGATTTGCGAATCCGTAGTACTTTTTATTTTTTGTCTATCTTTGATCTAAGTATGTTAATTTTCGATTTAAAGATAAATTTTTCCAGCCCTCCCGTAAGTGCCGTGTAAAAAGATCGATTTTCAAGTTTTAATTGTTCATTCAAATACTCGGTAAAAGCCTTCAAGATTTTGTGCAAGTAAAATTGAATAACTAAATTACAACATGTCAAAAATTCATGCATATGAGTTTGGATTGCCTTCACGACAGAACTACCTTAAAATACGTCACAAGAATTTTGCTACCACGTCGCGACATTTTTTATGGGGTCCGGCCATGCAACACTAAATCTTGACTTAGTCAAGATAAATTGTGTAACCGTTAATTGAGAGGTACATAGACGTACATGACTAATAATAATGAGTGTTTACACTTATGAATACATATCGTAGACGTAAACGCGTCAGAGGACGATAAACATATCTAAGGACATCGACAGTGGGGGCATCAACATGGAATTTACCGACGATGCGGAAAACCGCAGTAGAGGATTCTAGATGACCTTGCTAATTATTTATTCGCACACTTACCGACCTCGCGGTCAAAGAAGGGAAGGTTATTGCTTTCTAGCATTTTTCATGGACCATTATGGAAGTTTATTTTTTCTTCCTTTATTCAGAAGAAAATTAGAGTTATTATCAATACTAAGAACATTAATTTTCAATAATAATAATATTTAACTTTGCAACTTAAAAAGTTGCAAAGTAAATCTATAACGGGTATATAAATTTACTATACGAGTAAAACGTTAAATTGATGTACATTTCTGCTAAATTCGTTACAAAAGTCGTAATAATTGATGCCCAGTATACTAAAATTTTTAGAAAGTTTGCTAATTCATTAGAAAATTCGTGTTTTTAATAAGCGTTAACTTTAATTTTACAACACGTACTTTGAATTTTCAATTTCTTTCGTATGTTAAATTGAATTTCATACACGGGTGTATTAAATCAACAGTATATCAAATTCATAAACAGTATATGAATTTTCAAAACATTTTTAACAGTGTTTGTGAAAAATGGAAATTAATGAGAAAGCAATGTGCAACTTTGCAACTTTTTTCGATACCTGTATAGTTTTTGAAAAATTCAAAATCACGTCAAATGTTATTTGTTGTCTTGTAGAAAATTTTAGTTGATTTCATGAGATTTTACGAGAGTTAGAGCAAAACGTAAATTTTTTTTAAATTTCAAAATCCCATAAAAACCAACTTTTTTTATAGATTCATCCCAAATTCAATAACAATCCTCCATTAACATAGCTTTATTTATGAAAAAATATTTAGTTCCATAGCTTAAAAATTGCGGAAGATAGAGCGAACATTTTTTTGAATACTGCGAAAAAAAAAAAATTAAATAAAATTTGGACATATTTTTTTTGACGTATTCAATTATATATTTCTCTTAGTGTTCTGTATACAATCTATATACAATTTATAGATAAACCCAACTTCACATTTAGTCTTATATGTAAGTTGCATATAGATTGTATATAAACGATATACGCCTAATTCTAATTTAAAGCTATATATATTTTTTATATACATTATATATATATATTTTTTTACTTGGGAAACGTGTATATAATGATTATATATTTTAATGACATACGTAGATGAGATGAATTATCTGAGACGAAGTTTTTGAAGTTAAGAAAAGGTAGATTCCATGACATTGAACCCTCGGTCCAATGGTGCAGTCCATGCCGGCTTACATTTGTCCTGCTCTTGTAGCAAGCTAATGGTGGGGCGGCATGAGTTTAAATAGTGTGGAATATTCACCGTATGCAGTCAGTCTGCATGTGAGGGTCCTTAAGAAAGGTCCAAGATCAGTGCTAACGTATTTCTCTCAATCTTTATGACTCCATTTCTACGATTTTGAGGCAACTGTGTCAGTGACAAAACTCTGCACTTATAAATTTTTATACAAACAAGTACGACAAATTTAAAAAAATCATGCAGTACTCGATTTGCATAGGATTGCTACTCGTAGCTACCACCATAGAGGCAAAGTCGGTCGATTTACGTGAGTTGGACAGTCGTTAACACAGAATTATTAATTATTTACTTGTAAGAGATCCTAATTTTTTGAAAGAACAAATTGTTTAAATTATTGCATGCGTGTCTCAAGAGCGGAATATTGAAAATTGAAAAATTAAACATTGCTTTGATATTTTACAAAACTTTTGTAATTTTTTATTTACCGTCAATGAGAAACTGATTTATTTCGTAAGGGAGGCAACACTTTTCAACTATAAATTTGTGTAGGCCCTTCAATTATTTAAGGTAGCTATACCATTAGAATATTTAAAGATTTGCGTTTGCCATGAAAGTATGTTGTTCAGCACGATAAAACACATTTTATATTGCAATTGTAGAATTATTTACCGCCCCGTTACAGAGATATAAACGTCCAAATTTGCTATGTTTGACATAGGGGAATATACAAAAAGCATTGGAAATCACGATTCTTGAGACTCTTCTATCATGCAAATTAAATATTCGGAGATAAAAAATTGATGTTCTTGTAAACTTGTGGTCTGCCAATGTAATAAAACTGATATTAATGTTTCAAGCGAGTTAAAATTTGTAAAGTAACGATTCTCGTCAAGCGAGCGACAACTGCGCGCCAACCCATTCAACCTAATCTTACATTATTGTGATAGCTTTACGTTGAAGTCATTATTAGGAAGAGATTGCTGTCGAAATATACATACGTTATTATTGAAACGTCGAATAATTATATAAAGAAATTGGACGGTGAACACAAAATTATTGCCATTTGATGAGTATATTAGCAAAAGAAAAACGGCATTTTCAAAGAACTTTGAACGGTTTTCTGCAGTGCGGACAACCCCATCACTCGTGATTAAGATGCTAATTCAATATATTCTCTTTTCACGCTTAATGATTTATTAATGCAGGAAACTATTTGTTATATTCATTATTGACATTTATTAACGGCTAAACACCGAATTCTCATTCTCTCTTGTTTATATCAAACTTATTTTTTTAATCTACGAAGTTGGTACCTGCGATCAAGACACTTAATTATCATTTGATTTCGCATAAATTGAATCAATATATTGATATTGCGACATATTTCTGCATATTCGACCGTGCGTCGATTCCAATGATACCAAATATGTGCTTATTTATGCTGAAATAAATTTTTTTTTCTCGAGATAGTGCTTTGACTCAACTAGATTGGTACAGCTACCGTAACTAGTCATTTGGCAACTCGTAGTATTATTCCTGTATTATTGTGAACTTGTGTTTTTGATACTTATTTTGCATGGGCTGATTAAACGTTAAACTTGATTTTGAAAAACTTGCAAATGCGGCATTTCACACCGAATTCCCACGCGAATCTTCAAAGTCTTGCAATAACTCCCAAATGCTAATCATAAAAAAATTGTTTAATCAAAGTTTCTATATATATATATTTTTTTTTTTGTTGAGAAATACGCTCGATAATTATATAGTTTCTTCTCATTTTACATTGGCGTATAATAAAGAATTTAAAAAAAAATCTGATGCGTTTGTAATCGGATCCTATTGCAAAAAATGAATTCCAGCCTCGACAAACGATGTAAACTATTATCGAATGACCTTTCATAAATTGGACTATCAAAAAAATTTGAAATCCCCCCCGTAATATATTAAAAAGTCGGTTTTTACAAAACAAAATAAATCTATATATAATTTTTTTCTAGCAGATATATAAGAAAACATGAATTCTGTCGTTTTTTTTTTTAATATTTACGATTAACGGTTGCCCAGATATCTTCGGAAGAAAAACAAAAAGTACATTTTTAATAAGTCGTCGTAAATATATAAAACTCAAGAAAATTTTTACTCCTGCAATTATTTAATTGTTGTGCAATGCTTCATATATTGAGAATATCAAGCTATCTACATTTTTGTACGCAAGATGCCGATTTTCTTTGGAGGGCAATACAAGAGAAAGTTTATTGTGAGTTATGTGTGTTCCTCGGGTGGACGACGCTAATGAAGAGGTCTCAAGTGTAATTGGGGACCGGTTGTAATTGCTCAGTTGTATAGATTACTTCGCGACGATCGATCATAGATCATAGCTTTCCGTAATACCATTAATTCCAACACGCACACACTGTAAAAAAAATCTACGTGAAATTTAATGTACAAGTACTGGAAGTTTTTATGCATAAACTGGTATATTATATTTAATATACAAATGTGATGTAAAATTAATGTATGTTACAGCAACATCAATAATTTACTTAAATTTTACAGTAACAGTACTTGAATTTTTATATTTTCTTTAATTTTTCCACAAAAGTACATTAATTTTACAACACAATTCCACATTAAATTTAGATGATGAGTTTATGCATAAAAACTTCCAGTTTTTTCTAACAGTGTTATATCTCATTTGTGCTTACCGCTCCTTCCTACTAATCATATTTTCTATTACAGCCAGCAGCTTCAAGACATGCAAACGCGGAACGCCGAACTATTCGGCGTGCGTCACTAAAGCAGCAAACGAGGCGATCCTTTCCCTAGCCTCAGGTATATATTTCAATAATTCCAAGAATTATTTTTGTACAATTCGAATCGTTTGGTATAATTATTTATATTGATATTAATTTATTCATTAATTTATTCACTGTACTCGTTTATTTGCTTCATACATAATTGTATTATTATTTGTTCGTAAGTGTGAATATTTAATTGAAAAAAAAGAAAAATACATCTTTGTTATTAATGTTTATTTTAAAAAGTAGAACTTTGCATATTTCTTCCTCATTCTTTTGGGCGTCCTCCAAAAAACCTCTTATGAGGAAGTATTTGCTCTATTTTGGCTTCCTCATGGAAAAAATTTTATAGATGACAAGCGAAAAAAATAAGCGAGAAATGAGTACGTTGTATCTTGATAGTCTTATAATTGGCCATAATCAGCAATCGGTGGAAAATTATTAAAATTTTAAGCAAAACCGAAAAAATGAAAAGTTTTATAAAATAAGAACTATACAATATAAAAAAAGGCCTAGAAATAAAATTGATGGAGAACTGAATGGTTAATCACTTTTTTCATTACTCCGTTTTTTTTCGTGAATTTCGTGGTTTTTTTTTCGTTTCGAAGAAAATATTTAGATAATTGATTGTAATTGGAGTAAGGAATAAAAAAAAGGCAAAAATACAAAAATACAAAATTTGCACAATATATTGTATTATACAATACACAAATAAGCAGAGTGAGTTGAAAAGTAATTGAAGGTTTGCAACTTTAGCCTAATTATATTATTTGTTGATTGGCAAATGTACGCAACGATGGCTGCTATTGTAAGTTTGTTAATTCAAAATTACAGGTCTCAAGAGCTTCAAGATATTTCCAATTGAACCACTAGCAGTTGACAGTGTATCAATCGGAGAAACCGGTGGCTCTGTCGCGTTGAAGCAGACTTACAAAAATATCAAACTTCACGGACTCACGAAAGGTTTCAAAGCCACCGATTACGAGTTAGTATTAAACTGAAAAATTATCCCTTCCCAAATGCGTCTTTATAAATTAAATTGTAATTAATTTATTTTTTAATTTCAGCATTGACTTCGACAAGCTCATAGTGCGATCCAACTCTTATAACCCTCAGGTTGACTTCGTCGGTGATTATACGCTTGACGGTAAAATTCTGCTTCTGCCAATCAGAGGTCACGGATTTTCCAATATCACATTGTGTAAGTTTTTCGAATACTGAAAACACTCGAGGGAAAAAAGAATAAATTCAATCCGATATTTAAGGACAGGTTGGGGTCGAAATAGCGTATAATCAGAATAGCCAATCATCAAAATAGCCAACGATCAAAACAGCCAATGATCAAAATAGTCAATGATCACAATAGCCAATGATCAAAATAACCAATGATCAAAATAACCAATGATCAAAACAGCCAATGATCAAAATAGACAATGATCACAATAGCCAATGATCAAAATAACCAATGATCAAAATAACCAATGATCAAAATAACCAATGATCAAAATATTGAACGTCTGAAACTAGAATGGCCATTATTTTGAAAAACGCTATTTTTAGGCCTACTCGTAAAACCTATATTATTATTATTTTTTATTTTATTATTTTATTTTATTATTTTATTTTCTTATTATTATATACCGATTGATTGACCTTTTGTGCTATTTAGTGGGACTGAGATCGAAGAATACCGTGTACTGCGAGAAATTCAACAAAGACGGTGAGGATTACCTCCGTGTGAAGAAATACGATATCAAGTTCTCGCCAGAAAAAGTTCTGCTTAGATTCGACAATCTCTTCGACGGAGATGCTGTTCTTGGTATGTGGTAGTGTCTGCTTTGTTATATTGGAAATACAATGAAAATTGTGCTAATTAAAAAATTATTTTTTTCAGGTGAGCAAATGAACAAATTTTTGAATGAGAATTCGGAACTTCTTTTCAAAGAACTTCAGGCATCGTATGAGGAAACTTTTGGTTTGGTTTTCGCAAACATCGCGAACAATATATTCAGTCGAATTCCCATGAACAAACTCTTCCCCGAATAAGAACTATTAGTGAGAATCCTTCTTTTTGTGCATTGTAATATTTATCCTTAAAGCCAAATAAAGTTATATTTTTATAAAAAGTTCTGTCTATGTCGAAATCTGATCCTTCATACGAATTTCCAGATTTTAGATTTTTTAAAGCAATAATTACGCTTGTTGGTACGTTGGAAGACTAATACGCTGTCCAATTGTTACATCAATCAACTAGCAACAACTTATGCGCACGATTTTTTCTTCTTCTATATCTCTAGCGGAAACGGTGCAACCATCACTTCAATGTCGCATTGTCGTCATGGTTACACAAGCGTCAGGTAAAACATCAAATATAAGTCGTTTGACTTTGAAGATACTTCGAAACGACTGCAATGTGATCGTCGTTTTGAGCAAATATAAAACCCGAACCTCTCCTATACAACATTTACTGCCATACTTTAACGAAGGCAAATCAAACTGATGCTCATGAACTTTTGGTCTATTGTAATTGAGCTATTGAGCTTTACTTCTCCAAAATTTGAATACTTGAAAATCGATCTTTTTACGCAGCGTTTACGGGGGTGTTAGCGAAATTAATTTTTCAATCGAGAATTAACATACTTACAATTAGATCAAAGATAGAGAAACGATATAAAGTACCGCGAATTCGAAAATTATTTGCGAATTTTAGCGTATCGTAAAATATTTTTTATCACCTCCGGGCCGAAAGCGACAACTTTCGTTCCGCTGCGCGGAACGAAGTTCCCGGTTTTCGGCTCCGTCGATGAGAAAAATCGTATACACTCCTCGGGCAGTAAATAAGAAAGCCTCGGCCGACAATTACATGTGATCTGAGACATTTCTTACTTTACTGCCCTAGGTATGTAATATACTATTTGTCACGTGACACATTTACAGTAAACTAGTATTAAAGTGCACGATTCCGGGCCAGATGACGTTACCTAACCTAGCTATCATCCGATTTTCAAGATAATGGTCCTGATAAAAATGAAGTGAAATTCGCATTGAACAAATAATTTACTTGTAAATGAGTCCAACCGCATTGCAACAATTTTCACAAATTTTCGATTATTTTTGGTATTATCATTGTCACAGTCAAAATGCAATATATAATTAAATGTTCGATGTCATATAGACGCTGATATCTATAAGACTCCGGCGTATTGACATAGCTACCAATATTGTTATATATTTTTGAAGCAGGACCGCTCTTTAAAATTACTCATCGTTAATTCGACGTGGATATGCTAAATAGGTGAGGTTGTGAATTCGAATCCTGTACGGGGGTTTTTGTTTCCAATAATTAATATTACGAGGACATCCAATTCGAGGTGCTGCTTAACAACTCGCAATCAAAAAATTATATTAAAAACGGTACAATTTCTTACAAATTAGACTTGGGCGGAAAATGTAATATTAACGCAATATTACTTTGTAATATTATTGCAATATTATTATTTAAAAAATTTTTTCATTCTGTCCATGGCCAAAGGCCTTTTACCGCCTTTTACCGCCGTTTCCACCCTTACTCCTATCAATCCCTACCCGCACTTCACTAAGCTAACCTAAACACTGTACCGCATTCCACATGGGCACGGGGAAACTGCGGAAAACCCGTACCGGTACAGACACGGCCGTATTTTCTTTTGAGTTCCCCGGTGTATACACGAAAGTAATTTTACTTAAGTATATACACCGAGACCTCAGAAAAATTGACATCTCGTTCACTGGTTTGAGGCGCCAGCCGGTGCATGGCTAAGCCAGTCACCCATCCAAGTTACGGCCGCAAACTTTGCTGCCGCGAACTCGTGACACCGCCGAAGCCGCACAGTCACCAGTGTCGATATTATTGCAATACTGTTTTGGACATCTTTCACAATATTTTCGGAATATTGCATTATTGCAAAGGAATGTTTTGAGAATATTTCAGAAATATTTCGGTGCTATGTGGGTCAGATTCATATCCGCAGAGTTCCAGATTCGAGTCCTGTCGATGACATAAAAAATTTTAATTGTTATCCGCGATCAAATACGTACCAAACTATTGAATGAGTCCGAACAAGAAATAAAAAAACAAAGAGTTTCCGTACTTTTTCGGTGATTTCGACCAAAATCCCGGTCTATTTAATATTCGAAAAGCACTCCCTGGCACATAGTATCACCGACTTTTTAACCGGTGTTTTAATCAGTCGCGATTAGCCCCCCTGGTAAACGCGGCAACCACACTAACAACCAGTCGTTTTGCGCAGAAATGCAACCACCCAAACTAAGCAACCACTCGTTACAGTGCGGTTTTTTGTTGTTGGAAGCAACTGAACAAGCGACCGCTTAAATAACCAGTCAAAGTGCTATTACCATGGTTGCCGTTAGAAAAATAACCGTACGAACAACCGCTGAACAAACCAGTCGAAGCTGGTCGCCATGGTCCCTATCAGAGAAGCAACCGAACTAACGACCGTTTAAGAAACCAGCAAGAGCTCAGTACCGCATGGTTGCTAATAGAAAAGAAACGAATAAATCTTTTTATAACATTTTTATTTACTTTTAATACACTTTTCGACATACATTTTGTAGTAGTACATGGTACTCTACGAAATACGAATGGACAATATTAATGTTATAGCGACCATGACAGTGGCGCTTCGACTGGTTTATTCGTAGCGGTTGTTCGTACGGTTACTTTTCTAATAACAACATTCTACTCATTGGTCAAAGGGATAATTTATTTTTTGTACTACATATGGGATAGTTACTTGCTCATTCTTGTAGAAGGTACAATAGATTCTACGCAAAGTTTCGAGTTCCTTCATAATTTACTGTGTCATGCAACAACATTCTTCATCTCAATCAAAGAGATAATCAATTTTTCGAAATCCGTATGGCATCGATATCCCAATCCGTCCTAGATTTTTGTTAAACTTGTAGTTATTACAAAAAACAATTGCAGCATACTACATAAATCTACAAATTCAGAAAGTGAAAATTGTATATTACCGATATCCGATAACAATCAAATCGTTTTAAATTGTTGTAGAAAGTTGTACATTATTCTGTGACGTAGAGTATTACAACAATTTACAAGCATCCCAAATAGACAAACGTGCCGTGGAAGTATCCTATCGTGTCACTGTGACAGCATAAACGCGTCACACAACGGCATGCTATGTCGGAATTAACGTAGCGATGTACGTCCGAATTGGGCTATTATGTGACGGCATACCGTGCCGTGCAGGCTTAGTGGCATTCCACTGTCGCCATGCTATAAACTCAGATCATGTCTCCATGGTGCCATAACTGGTCCATGTCGTGGTGTGAACGTCTGAGGTGTGAACGTCATTCTGTTACTATGGTGTCATTTTTATACAATTTTTAAAATGATAAATGCAGCACGGTGGCATCATAATGGTCGCACGCTATGCTGTGCTGAAATTCGTTATGGATATTTTTTTATTGTCAGCTAGACATTTGTAGTTTTAGTTTTTTTCTTGTCTAACATTTCAAATTCCGAGTCAAAAGAATAAGGCAGAACAGGTTCTTTTATCTTCTTCAATATTAAAGGGTTGGTAAACCCAAGAGGTTTGACACATTCAAAGAGTAGACCCCTCGTGTGTAGTCGAACACAGGAAAACTTTGCATTCTTATATATACGCTCAGGCTTCAAAACACTTGCGAGAAACGCTCCGTCCGTTTGCCATCTAGCGGAGAATTAGGCACCAGTGTTTCGTATGATACCACTAGATGGCGAACGGACGACGCATTTCTCGCAAGTGTTTTGAAGCCTGAGCGTATATATAAGAATGCAAAGCTGCCTGAGTTCGACTACACACGAAGGGTCTACTCTTCGAATGTGTCAAACCTCTCGGGCGTACCAACCCTTTAATATCGAAGAAGATAAAAGATTCTGTTCTGTCTTACACTTTTGACTCGCAATTTGAAATGTTAGACAAGAAAAAAAACTAAAACATAATGCAAGTAACAGATACAAAGAAATAAAACGCTTACGATTCCTAACTGACAGTCAAGATCGATAACGATTTTTAGCACAGCATGGTATGCCACCATTATGCTGTCACCGTGCTGCAATTACCATCCCAAATATTCTGCAAAAATGGCACCATAGTAACAGAATGACGTTCACACCTCAGACACTCAGTGATACGACATGGAGCAATTATGGCACCATAGAGACACGATCTGAACTTGAAGCATGGCGACATTGTAGTGCCACTAGTGCACCACGCCATAATATTTAAGTACCACAAATATGGCTTTGCCTTGGCGTCATGAAAAGATGGCACGGTATGCCGTCACATAATAGCTCAATTCAGACGTACATCGCTACGTTAATTCCGACATAGCATCCGTTGTGTGACGCGTTTACGCTGTTCCTGTGCCACCAAATGTCTATCTGGGATGTTCTTCTAATTAATTGTACTTTTAAAATATTTTTGCATAGCAAGTTGTAGTTTCGGCATACTTTTTCGGATCATTTTTTAGTAAAAAGTTGTAGTTATAGCATAGTTTCAGCGTAGGAGCGTAGATTTTTTGTTCGCCGAGAGTCTCTATAATTTATTTTTTCCAGGGACACGAAGCTTACTCGTTACCTTTGGGAATACACCAAGAGCGAATAAAGATCACATCCGATGCAGCGACAGGTAACGTCGTTGTCGAAATGTTTTTACAGTTTTAGTTGCCGACCGACGGATCAGTGTAATATCGTCTCTCGCGTCGAACGAGTATCAATTACCTACCGCCACTTCAGCTTCTCCTTCTTTTTGTCCGTGTCATGGCAATCTCCGATAGACTTCTAGCGAGCGCCGCACGTTTCGCTGCACGTCGATGCATTACAAAGAAAAAAAAATGCTTCTCTAAAAATGGTGAGACGCACGCAACATCAGTAATTTTAATAAATACAAAAATAAATGTCTAAATTAAGAAGTAAATAACAGCACGCGTGATAATTAATTATGTGAGTGGCGATTTCCGAATGTTCGTTGAGTCTGGATAAATACGTGTCACGGAGGCCAAAGGAACGAAAACTGCTGACGAAGGTATGCCCTATACGCTTTGTTTATGGAGATCAGCTGTATTGCCAAACATTCGCGTCACTTTTTCCTAACACCCGTTTATGCGCGATGCTATTTTAGTCGAGCGTAGCTCGCGGTTGCTAGAAAACTTTCTCGTGTAATATTCGTCGAGTTAATGTCACATCATGACGCGATACGCATTTTTCGTTCGTACGTCACAAAGGGAGTAACATTAAAAAAAAAAACGGAAAATGCTAAGAATATGAGAGCACGTATTGTCGTAGGGGTGACCAAAATCGTGAATGCTCTAATTCGTCACATTGACAAAATGTACTTTAATTATCATACCTATCGTTGCATTTTTCAAGGACTCACCTGATGACGGAGCATATATCATTGTGTATCTTGAGGGGCCATTCGCTTCTCATTTAGTTGCACACAAGATTTCAATGAGCGGCTGATTTCATGCCATTTCTTCTATGATTTAGCAGAATTCATACATTTATGGGTGATTTCACAAGATTTCAAATTTTCGACGGCTCCTAATGAAACTGAAGTAACTCACCGAAATTATTCAAACTGATGTATCTCGGCATTCAATTCCAAAAACACATTGATCACAAAACTGTGATTTAACCGATTATAATTAATTGGAATTGGACAGTAGTTAGTCACCTTCATCGAGTTAGGGCTTTTCAGCATGCGTTCTGAATTACGTCAGTTCGATAATGATATTTGAGATAAGTCAGTTTGTATCAGAATCGTGAGACAAGTCAGTTTGGAATTGAACACTGAGATACTTCATTTTGAATCATTTTCGTGAGTTACTTCAGTTTTATTAGGAGGGGTCGTTTTTAAAATTACGATACATTTGCAGAGGGATATTTAATGTGGCATCTTAAAAAACCACTTGAAGCTTATAAAAGGTTTTTTGTATATTCTTAAAGGTAACATCATGCATAGCTAAAACTTTTGTTGTTATATCCGGTGGAGTAATAGTAATCAGACAGAAATCATCATGTGGAGGAAACATTAATTTTCTTTTTTAACTTGGCGTCAAGTTGCTACTGCGACTTTTGATGTGGTATCGAGATTAATAAATTGAAATGTTCGAGATACTGTAAAGGATATTGGTTAACAAATGGAATTTATTTGATTTCTATGTCATTAATTCATGTGATTTTAATTTCGTGAATTCATATGATTTCGATTCAGGGAAAAACCTAAATTAATGATTTCGAGTGATTTCTTATGATTTTGTACTTGATTTCGTAAGAGGTGCTTCACGAGTGACTTCACTAGTGAATGGCCCCTCGGTGTATCTCATAATTATTTTTCTATGAATATCGCAAATGTTTTTTAAGGAAATGTTAAAAAAAAAACAAAGAAAATTGGGTGGGGGTCAAAATAGCGAATGATAGAAATAGCAAATGGCTGAAATAGCAAATTTGAATATAATGAACATCTGAATCTAGAATGGCCATTATTTTGAAATTTGTTATTTTAGCTATAGGCTACTTCGACCCCCATCCAGAAAATCATATGGATGCTGTATCCCCTCAGGCTGCTGTTATTATTTCTCAGGAAATTCAGCAATGCGTTGTCGATGCTTTGACTCCGCAAATCACCTGCATTTTAGATGTTTGGAGTGCGACTGTCGATCGAGCGGTAGTTAATTAAACCTAAATGACATGAAAGAATGAAACGTGACACTGTCATTACCTGCGTGGAGCCAAACCGCAGAGCAAGAACGGTAAGGCTCCATCTGAGAAGCCATTGAAACCGTTTGAATGTCCTTTGCATGCTATTATGTTTTTCTTCATTATTTTTCATGTTTGTATCGTCATCCTCAGAAACTTTTCATGCTTGGGAAAGAATGCGGCCATAAATAGGAGATCTAAATTTCATAAACTTTAACCCTTTGAGCCATACATTTATCATTTCCAAAATGACAAAGCTCATTAATTCTTGTGAGAAATTAGTTTAAACATTAAAATGGGTGGCTATCAAAATAACAAAAGATGCAAATTTTCAATGATCGAGGTTTAAATTTCAAAGTTAACGAAAGTTCAAATGGAGAAAGGTTGATCTTACGAAAGTGTGTAAAGTCTGATATAAAAATAAAGCATATTTAACAATGGATGAAACTACAATGGGAGAAATATCAAATTGATAAGAGTTCAAATAGTTTAGGACCCAATCAGGCAAATTTCAAATTTGTGAATGCTATGAATATTTTTAATTCCGGATTCATTATAGTGAATGAGCAAAATGTGGAACAATCAAAATAACGAAAGGGCCAAAAATGGAACATTGAGAATATTGAAAGACCACAAAGTGGAACAGTCATAATAGAAAGGCTTATACAATGTCGATAATTATATGTCTCCAAGTCTGGAATTAATATCTGCTTAGGATAAAAAAAAGTTGAAGTAACGAGACAAATTTAACGTCGTTTCTCGCAATTCTAACTATTCTTTATTCACTATTATGTCATTCCTTATACACTTCTTCCTTTGGACATTCACAATTATGTTCCTTCGCTATTCTACATATCTGAGTTTTACTCAAACGGTATTGGTATTCTTGTCATATGTCTTTTGCTATATTGTCAATTCAAGATATTAACTGTTCTCTATAAACATTTTCAAAAATAGGAACTTTCTATGAATATGAATATATATTCATATGAATCTATATTTTGATTATTTAAAGTATACACTCTCTAAATATACATGCTCGAATGTTTGAATAATTAAATTGTCAAATAAACAATTATTCGCCTTAGTCCAAATGAAAAATTCAAACAAATTATCTTTCGTTATTGTAATTTTCACAATTCTAGAATGTCTGGATATTAAAGATGTTCCAAATTTTAGATGTTCAAAATTTTATACTCAATCCATTTAAGTCTGAGTGAAAGGGTCACTAAGTGACGCACTGTGACGCAAAGGGTTAAGCACAACATTTGCAATATCATTGGGGAAAAATCCAATATTCCTGAGGCACAGTGTGCTTGAGGATAATATTATCAGCCGAGTTGTAAATCCCTAATTTTTATTTAGAAATAAAGATAATGGTACAATTGGTTTTCTGATGACATTTTCATAATAACTATATGCAGTGATTATCATATTATGAGTAAACTTTTGAATTAGACGTTACAAATATTCATCATCAATAACGTTTAATGGTAATCTATTTGAACAAATGGAGAAATGCAGTTAATGCATTGAAAGTAATGGGGGAATATGCAATTACATTTTATCATAATTTTTTTGAATAACTGATGACAATGCGAGTTTTTATTTGCAGCCATTTAAAAGTACACACAAAAACTCTGTAATCGTCATGGTCTATTTTTATGAAATCATAACTACTAAATGAACTGTACTGTCATCTTAAGTTCTCAGAGTAAAAGGGATTTACAACACTGATTATGAGCTTCAGTAATTTCACCGATTATTGTCTGCATGAGATTAAATAAGTCACATTAAAATTACACTATTTAATTTTTTATTGTTTGTAAATCAGAATATATATAGTAATATGCTGATTATGGTGCTAGACCTGCTACAAAATCTTTAACTTAATTTTTAACTGTCTTATGCAAAACAATAGCTTAAATTTCTTTTTAACGTAGCAACAATGTAAATTACTCCATTTGTTATATATAGAGCACACACAATTCTGGACTTTCATAATTCAGTTTAAAATCACAAGTGTCAAGAATTCTCAAAAAAGTTACATATTAGCAAGAGAAATATATTTATTATTGGACTATAACAAATTACACAATGGATTACTGAACTCTGAATCACATGTGAAAAGAAAAGAGTATGAAATGTTATTTTTATGTCTGTTGTCTGGAGTACAAATTTGTCTTTGGGGAACGCTTATTTTATGCATTTTGCTATGAGCTTTATTTGTTAGGTGTCTTGATAGATATAAGAATATTCATTTGTACAATTATTATCTTACACTACCTTTCATTTATCTGTAATCAATCATTAATGTATTTCATATATATTTAATTTTACTATAAGTCTGCAAAGCATTTTTCTCATTTGGAGTAAAATTAGGTTTTTTTTATATGCTACGATTTCCATTATTGTTTTTTTGTTGAGGATATTGTCACTTTTATCTATTCATTTGCATCATACAATTCATAATTTAATATGTTAAACTCATTTACATAAGCATAATTTAGTTTGTTGAATAAACATCTGTCTTTTCTCGAAAATGAGTAATTGTGAAACCGATTGGGACAAACAAGCAGAATTATTATTTCTATTGAAAGATCCATAAACTTTGCAAACAACACTCTTCGTGAATGGTATTATATTCATTTTTCGTAATTGGAAAAACCGGGAAATAAGTACAAAAGAAAATAATGTGTTAATGTTTTAAAAAAAAAGTCTTCCTTCTTTCGTATAATTGATTTAGACATGGTCAGCGTCGTAAATCCCCGTTATTTCAAGAAATAAATTTTAATGGTAATTATTTTATAATAATAATCTGCAGAAATGATAAAGTTATGTGTAAACTTTTAAATAGCTGCAATAAAAACTACTTTTCGATTAAATATTGGAAAAAAGTTGTGGAAAAAAAGAAAGAGCACAGACCTCCATTACTTTCTTAATGCGTCAACTATATTTGTTATTTTATTTTTTAAATCTGTGATATTTTATTACAAATTAAAATCAAAGTAAAATCGTAATTATAAATCGGATTGTACAGTCTTTTTTATTCCCAAAAGGATTCAAGATTTACATCAAGCCGTCGCTAATAACCCTGGCAGTTGATGCGACGTTAAAAAACCGGAAAAAATAAAAAGATTTACATCTTTGGATGTCATTCATACTTCTCCGCAGTGTGCAATTTGTTTCAATTATAATTCGACTTTGATACCTTCAATTGTCACTGAGATTATTGAGCTGGATTAAGCTGGATTTTTCATAGTTGCTATTTTTGCTATAGAAATATACCTTTTTCAATTAAATAGAATTTCACGGGGCTTTTAAAAACCGATTCGAACACACGAATTCGTATTTACGCGATATCCGTGAGGGGCTAAAAGTTACTTAGAATTTTTTTGAAACCTGCTGATTGGATTTTCAGATGACAACGGTACTCGATGGCAGCTATCAACAGCTCGAGCCCCACGGGGAGAGAGACGATGAAATGGGAGAGGAAGATAGAGACGAGACACCTCAGGAGTCGGGAGTTATGATCCACGTGGTTCCTGAAGGTGGAAAAGCGAGATGGAACCATATAGAGGATCTCGACTCATTTTTCACGAGAATGTACCATTACCATCAGAAGCACGGGTTCACCTGTATGATGCTGCAAGAAATTTTTGAACTAGGACAATTTATTTTCGTCGTCACTTTTTCAACCTTTCTCTTTCATTGCGTAGACTACGCGGTGCTATTCAAGTAAGTCTTACCCAGAAATGGGCGTTCATTCAACGAAAATGTACATGAAATACTTTCATGACTAAATGCCTTGGTGAAAATATTTCTCTGATGATGTATGAAAATTCTTCTGAAAATCTCGGAATATGTCTCTGAAAAGACTCGGAATTTCAAACAATTTACATACATTTCAGAGAAAGTCAATGATTTTTTTGAATCTAAATATTCCCGATTGTTTTGAAAATATCTGATTTTCCCTGTCAAATTCTCTGAAAAACTGTGAATATCGGTAATATTCTAAGCCTGTTTCTCTTTTACATTCAGAAACCATTTTCGGGTAAAGTCAATTTTTCACCGAATTTATTGTACAAAGTATATATTAAGTCTTTCTCCTAGAAAGATTCAGGGAAAGAGCGAGTTTTCAAAAAAATTCTCCACGTTTTTGGTCAACAACAATTTTCATAATTACTCTGAAACTGTATGATTTTTTTTATCGACTTCTCTTAATAACAATGAACATTGCGGTTTTTCTGACTTTTCCTGGCTATTCATTTTCTATGTTCACGAAAATTTCACTAAAAACTCCAATTTATGCTAAGTTTCTCATATAACTTCTAGAGAATTTTCAGGAAAGTCAGTCTTTATCTGAAATTCGCTGCATGCTTCGTTAAAGAAAAAATTCACAATTACTACTATTTACGAATTCTTTCTAACAACATAGATGTTAGAGAAAATTCGTAAATAGTTGTAATTCGGAAATTCTCAAAACCCGCATTAACATAGAAAATCGAAGTTTTTCAGAAAATAAATTGTATTTTCTCTGAAAAAGTCTATGGTTCGTTCGAATAAGAGAATGAATAGTTGTTAGAAAAAACTCGTAAGTGCTCTCAACGTACTTTATCCGAAACAATCAGAGTTTCTCAGAATTTTTCGGAAAAAACTCGGAATTTGTCTGATAAATTGTGACTGCTGGAGCTTGCGCGTGGAAAATGGCAGAGATATTTAGCAAATGGCAGAGAAACTCAGAGAAAAATCTTGGAAAATCACTGAAACGGTCCAGTTAGAGTTTTTCAGGCAAATTGTCAGAGAAATATTTTTACGATGGTTATTAAGGATTATTAAGCATATTGAATATTAGAATTTATTGAAAAATAATTATTTCTGCAAATTATCCATAATTATTGCACAAATGTGAAAATATTAAGTTTTGCATAATGATTAACCATAGTTGTTTATACAAAAAGTATTTTAAATGTATTTTCATTGAATGAATGCCCATCCGTGGTCTTACCTACTACGAATTATAAGATATAGTTAAATTAATAACGTGGAATGAAAAATTTCAATTCATATTTAGGAAAAATGGTACATGGCGTTTTTAAAAGGTTATTAAATAAACGCGATGGGTTCAGTGATTACTTAATTGTACTAGTAGAATAACGATATTTTCAATCTTTGAATAAAAATCTTCCATGATTTTTTATAATAATTTGTACAACTATTATAACGTGCACGAATATTAGTTGCATGTTACGTAATGGCTTTTATTTATTTTCTTCTTTCTTTTTTAGAAAAGACGCAACTATATAAATTTATTTTATTTTTTCCTTCATTTTTTAATGGATTGCGCCGCCTCAGGAGTTGGAGGAAATGATTGAGTGATTGAATAGTGAATGTTAAATACACCTTTTTAACAATACACAATATATTCCATCCATAATTTAGAAGTTACACAATTTTTTAAGTTTTGTAATGTTTAAGTTTATTAATAGTCGATGAGGCAAAGTTTTACAGTTTTTTTTAGTTTTATTTCGTATAAGTTTATTAATGGTTGAAGAGGTAGCGAAAAGCGCTACTGGATGTTACAAAAATAACACAATAAAATAAGTGATTAAAAAAAAATTATAATGATTAAAAATAAGCCCGAACGTAACATTGCATAATTGCGCAATCGTATGACAGTGTATAATTATCACTTTGCTATCAGTCGAAAACAAACAAAACATTTCGTCTGACGAATGTGTTGAAAAAAGATTCAGTGATTTAAAAACCTTTAAAATATCCAAGGAAAATTAAATGGCAACAATATAAATATGCATTGTTTAAGATGCGCATGTACATATCGTGAAGTCAAAATAACACGAATTTTTTAATGCGTCACTGAAATTGAAGGGGTTAATTGGCAAATTAGTCTCAGCGGAAATTTCCATGATCATTTTACGAATGTAACAAAGATAAATCTGTTTTTGCAGAAATAAGGAAATAGACAACAATTCGCACAAAACGTCGATCAGCGATGCGATATTATCGACCAGCGACAGCTTAGCATCGATGGGCTTAATAACATGGATATGCATATTGATAGCTGCAATATTTTGGATTCTTCGAGCAGTCAAAGTTCTGTATCATCTTACGCAGTTCTGGGATATAAAATTATTTTTCAATGTCGCACTCAAGATCGATGACAACGATCTCGACAATCTTACGTGGCACGAAGTACAGAAGAAAGTACGAGAAGTTCAGAAGGAACAAGAGATGTGCATACACAAACGCGAACTCTCCGAGCTCGACATTTATCACAGAATACTAAGATTTAAAAATTATCTAGTAGCTATGATAAACAAATCACTCCTGCCTGTGCGTCTCAAGGTACCCATTATAGGAGAAGTTATCTTCATGACTAGAGGATTGAAGTACAACATGGAGCTTTTATTATTCTGTAAGATTAACCATTTTTAACACTTTTACCTTATAAAAAATTATTTTCTATATAAGGCTGGTCCATTTTTACACAATCTTTTTTTGTAAACAATTCCTTGTAAATCATCAATGAGATAAAAGAGTATGTAGAGGCCTCGACAACATTTTTTAATTTTCTTGTTTAAACTTTTCTTTTTAGACAAAGTTCTCATCACTCATCATTGTATACGTTTACATTTTTTGGCGTTAATCCACTTTAGGGATTGAAATTTTATAGCATTTTGAATTGTTTCCAAATATTTCCTCACCCTCTAATTTTATTTTTCGCAGTTGCAATTATTTCGTACACTAAAACTACCATAAAACAATAACGGACTGCCATATACATGACAATTATTACTGAAAAAAAATTTTTAATCATGAAAATTTTTTAATTCCTTCGCGACCTCTACATATCTTTTGTATCTCATCGACGATTAACGAGGAAGTGTTTTTCATAATAGAGAATAGTTTTAAGGCGTGTCCGGTAAAAAAATATATATTGTGCAAAAATGGACCATCCCAATAAAGGGTCATTCCACCAGCTGCCGGAAAAATCCATGCGCCTAATTTTTTATTTGCCTGAAAATTTTACAAAATGTTTAGTACAATAAAAAGTGAAGATCTGCCAAATATCAGACCCCTATAATTTTTTTTCTAATTAATATGAATTACATATTTGTAAATATGTAATCTGGTTGAGAAGCGTAAAAATACCAAAGACAATGTAAGAAAAATTTTCATAGTTTGATTAAAAGCTAGTTACACTATCATAATAGATTTATTTTCATTTAAATATTATAAAATAAGAATTAATCAAATTAGTTTAAATTTATTAAATTAATTAAGCCATTAAATTTTAATATAAACCCATCTCACTTCGTAAATTTCAGGCTTCATTAGTACATTCTCGATCTTTGAAACGTGCTCATTTATTTTTTTTTTATATTTGAAACCGCATTGAAAAAAATGTAAACACGTAAAAACGGGTTTTTTGTGGGTTACACATTTTTTTACACAAAAACTCCAAATTTTTGAAACACGTTGTCAAACAATTTAAAGTTTTCATCTGTATTAGTTAAAAATAATGAACGAATTCAACGAACTTCGAAAAAACGAATTAATTCATATTAATAAGAAAAAAGAAATGTAGGAATCTGATATTTAGTAGATTTTCACTTTGTATTGTAGTAAACATCCTGTAAAATTTTCATGCAAATAAAAAATTAGGCGCACGGATTTCTGTCGGCAGCCGGCGGAATGACCCATACATTTTTAGCTATTATAACAATGGCAGAGCGTTGTTTATTTCCTTTTTGCATGAATTTCGAATCTGAATAAGGAGCTGTACAGACCTGATCGAATAACATAATACAGCAATGCTTGATTCTTTTTTGAAGAAATTAATTATATAAAAAAATCTGAAACTCTATTTTTAGGAATAGTCGACTGATAACGCAATTTTAATTTTTTGCCGAAATGCTCAAACACAATACTTCTAAGTGTTCAATCTTTTCTTTTAAATTAATATTAACTTCGTGAAATAAACAATTTCTATGGGAATAGCACATTAGCTCGTGATTTTGAAAGGACGAAAATTTATCCTGATGCACAAGCGCTCGTTGTGAACCGCGCTTAGTGCGGTTCACTAATAATCTTCTTTCTTGAAGTCTTTCGCAAAGTATATTGTCCTAAATATCGGTCTGCAGAGAAATCAAAGTTGAAAACCAAGCTACACTCAATGTTTTCATTTTTTTATTCTGTAAATTTTAAATATTTGCCCTTAATTTCTATTTGTTAAAATCGGAAAGATAGATTAAAAATGGCAGTCATTTAAAAATCTCTTTGACTAATTTAGTCCAATATGTCATGCGGAAGACAATCCATGAAGTGTATTTTAAAAACAATAACAAAAGTGATACAATTCACAGGGGGACCATGGTCGCCTTTCGAGAATAATTGGCACTTGAAGGAGGACTACAAAAAATTGAACAGGCGACAAGAACTTGCACGAGCGCTGTCGAAGCACATATTGTGGGTTGGAATAGCAAATTTTATACTTTGTCCCCTGATATTGCTGTGGCAAATCTTATACTCATTTTTCAATTACGGCGAGGTAAGCTGAATAATAACACACCATTACACTTAACCCCTTCGTTGGCGTTGGCACAATAGTGCGCATGTTGTTTTTTTTCTTCTTTTTAACTTGCTCCATTTGGCAGAAAATTTTAGTCGATTTGTATGAGATATGGTACCCTGGAGATCTTTTTGAGATCGCTGATTATGAATATGCAAATTCAAAATGACGGATTCAGTATGACGGAAGAAATTTACGAGGTGGTTTGTTTTGGATGAAACTTGGTACACAGTGGCTGCTAAGGTCGTTGAGTACGAATCTTAATTGAAAATGAAAAAATTCAAAATGACGATTCCAATATGGCGGGTCAAAATAAAAAGGTCACTCGATTTGGATGAGTTTTGGTACCCTGGAGTTTTTCATGTCGCTGATTACGAATCTGAACTCAACATTCAAAAATAAAAAATGGCAAATACAATATGGTGGTCGAAATTTAAAAAGTGTCTGATTTGGATAAAACTTGGTACTCGATAGTTGTTTAAGTTACTGATTACCAATCTGAACTCAAAATTTACAATTGAAAATGGCGGTAGAAAATATAAAAATATGTTTTGTTCTGTTAAATTCGAACTTTACGTAAAAATAGCTGAATCAAAAATGATTAACAAACAATGTACAGTACTCGAACTTTTTTCACACGATGGTTACTATAAATAGGTGTTCCCGCAATACGAATTTCGAATAGAAGTTCTGAAAAAAAAACATAGTTGCAGAAATAGTTACAGAAAGTTAAAAGTTAATCAAAAAATGGTGTGCTTGAATAAATATATTCCTTTTAGAAACCCCTTCAAATGATATTAATAACTGCGTTTTCGAGATTTCTCAACATTTTTCAAATTTGAAATTCTAAGAATTTACGAAGTACTGGGCCAAGTTAAACTGATTGAGATTTTCCTGCTTTAGAAAAACTTTTATCAGTTGTTACATAACTACTGTAATACTATTCTCAAGATAAAGACAATTTTCAAGACATTGAATCCCTGACATGTGGGTTGTCACCCAAATCAAGCTACTCTATGTACTTTGATTCACCACTACATTGGATCCACCACTTGGAATTTTGTGAATTTTGATTTGAGATTAGTAATCAGCGATCACAAAAGCCCGCGAGTATCGATTTTTATCCAAATTCAGTCATTTTTTGTGTTGCAGTCTGTCATATGGGATCAATGAAATGAAATGTCATTTTGAATTTATGAATTATACTTAAGGTGATGTGCTACATATCGTCTGTCTCTCTCAGATCGCCATAAGTGCGAATGAGATAGTTGAACCTTCCCGAAGTGTTATTCTTCGCCACGGTTGATTTTTCGAATAAAAGTCGAGAAGTACTGACTTGGCAGAGTGCCAAGATGTAGTGACTGCAGTACTTCTCGTCTTTTGCCTGAAACATCAATTGTGACCAAGAACAACGCTTTACAGTTTTTGTTACTGACCGAGCACATCATCTTAAGTACATGTTGATATCAAAATGAGGATGAAAAAATAGCCTGTCATTTTGGGCACATATAGTTGAATTTTTTCTGCCAACGAAGTGGTGTTAATTAAGTCGAATAATCAAATTTCGATCCGCTGCTGAATGAATAATAATAATAAATATGTCATCAGATAATCAAACGTGAGCCCGGGAGCCTAGGTTCAAGAACGTGGTCCCTCTACGGTCGGCTCTACCTTCGACACTTCAACGAGCTCGATCACGAGCTTAACGCGCGTCTAAATCGCGCCTACCGTCCGGCATCGAAGTACATGAGTATATTTACGTCTCCTATAATGACTGTTATCGCGAAAAACATAGCATTCGTAGCCGGTAGCATATTGGTGGTACTGTTGATACTGACGATATACGACGAGGACGTGTTGACGGTCGAGCACGTATTGACAACGATGACGATACTCGGGGCAATCGTAGCAGGTGCACGAGCCTTCATACCCGACGAAAATTTAGTCTGGTGTCCGGAAACTCTTCTCACTGCGGTTCTCGCTCATACGCACTATCGTCCGGACAGTTGGAAGGGTCACGCACACACGCAATCAACTCGTGCCCAAATGGCACAACTTTTTCAGTACCGAGCGGTTCATCTTTTGGAAGAGCTTATCTCGCCTCTTCTAACTCCATTCATCTTGTGCTTCCACATGAGACAACGCGCCCTCGACATCGTCGATTTTTACCGTAACTTCACGATCGAGGTTACCGGGGTGGGCGATGTTTGTAGTTTCGCTCAAATGGATGTTCGACGTCACGGTAATCCCATGTGGCAAACCATGCCCCAAAGTCCCGTCGACGAACGCAGCGCTGGCTTTGACAATGCCTACGGCACTGAACAGCCCCAACGACTTCAAGTACCCGTCTCGAACCAATACACCCAAGCCGAAGATGGTAAAACTGAATTATCACTGATACACTTCACTCTCACGAATCCCGAGTGGAAGCCACCCACTCACGCTGAGACCTTTGTTACTGCGTTGAGGGAGAGGGCGAAGAAGGAGGTGAATGTTATACCGGGGGATATGAATCCACTTTTGTCGAGCTTGAACAGCCTATCAAGCTTAGGACCAGAGGTACGTAATAATGTCTTTATTTTTTTACACATTTTTTCCACTGTACAATTGGCAAATTAAGACCCATGTCAAAGCTTTTGACATGGGTCTTCCAACCTTTCATCACCACTTGATAGTAGATTTGGCATTGCAATTTCGTATGTGTTATTCGCTGTGTGAACTATAGCGAGGATGTCTACACTCAGACTACCAAATAAAAAATACTGTCTGAAGAGGGTCCACACCCAGGACCGAAACGTAATAATTGGGGGAAAAAAATTGTTTAATTTGCTTCTCTCGCTCTTGCTGAAAACTGGGAGTTGGTCGATCGTAGCCGATAACACACATATATTTTATATGCTGTAAACATTTTAAAGTGATCAAAATCTCCGTTCATGAGTTCGAGCACTCATAAAGTAAAAAAAACAAAAACGAATCGTGGGAAACGGCTTCGAAGTTAACGGTAGGACTGGCACGGTATCTGTTATAAATGCAATATTACCATAATTAATAGCAGCCTACGCCATATGTGGAGCCTTTCTTGGCATCTAAAACGCCCCCAGCATGCTTCGTATCGTTTCTGGCGGCAATCCTGGCTTCCTTTGTCGATTTTTCAGATTGTACAGACCTGATACCTGCTACCTGCCTACTTCCAAGAAAATAAATTTTCGGTGCTACAAATGCTGTAACTTCAACGATTTTTCAAATTTATTTATTTCAGTTCTGAAAAGCTTCAAATATTTTTAACAATTCAGGCTAATGTAATTAAAAATTCTCAAGTTTTTCGCTTAATCAATACGACTCTGGGTATCAGCGTGGAGCGGGAGAGCAAAGAAAAAAGGTTCCTAAATCTATTTCTATCCAATCGGAATAAGAATATAACAATCTACTAATTCTAAATAAATATTTTAAGGTAGCTGCACCGATCCAGTTGAGTTAAATCACTGTTCCGAAAAAAAAGTTTCTTTCCGGATAAAAAAGCACATATTCGGTATCATTGGAATCGACGCACGCTCAAATATACAGAAATATGTTGCAATATCAATATATCGATTCGCTTTATTCGACATCAATTGATAATTAAGTATCTTCATCGCAGATACCAACTTCGTGTAGTTTAAAAAATAACTTTTATATATTAATTCTTTATCGACGCTCATCGATCAATTTTAATGATTTAATGAATTTCGCGAAGCACTTCTCGGGTCTGAGACCGTGATCGCTAGATTCAAAGCTCGCGAAACCGAAGCCTAATTACAATTTCACTAATCCGAACCTCTTACAAATATCGACTGCAGCTGCTTAATAATTTAAGTAAATCCATTAAGCAACCACAATCGACGAATTTTTATCCTAAACAAATTGTGGCAAATTGTGAATCAGCTTCGGTTTCTCCGCGCTTTGAATCTAGCGATCACCGTCTCCGACCCGAGAAGTGTTTCGCAAAATTCCATCATTAAAATTGATCGATGATAGTCGATAAAGAAATAATATTAACAACACACGATCACGCCTATAAAATACTACGGCTACCTACGATATAAACAGGAGCGATTGAAAAATCCGTGTTCAACCGTTAATAATGAATTATAACAAATATAGTTTTCTGCAATAATAAATCATTACGCATGAAAAGAGAATATATTAAATTAACATATTAATCACGAGTGAAACACGTTGGTGTAGTTGCCCTGACTACAAAGAACCGTTCAAAGCTGTTTGAAAATGCCGCTTTTCTTTTGCCAATATTCTCATCAAATGGCAATAATTTTGTGATGACTGCCCTATTTCTTTGTATAATTGTTCGTCGTTTCAATAATAACGTATGTATATTTCGACAACAATGTCTTCCTAATAATGACTTCAACGTTTAGCAATCAAAATAATGTAAAGTTAAGTTGACTTGATAATCGTCACGTTATCAATTTTAAATCGCTTGAAACATTAATATCATCTTTACTACACGGACAGACCACTTTTTTCTTACACAGAAATGTTTAGTTTCATACTTCAGTTTACAAGAACATCAATTTTTTTTATTTCCGAATATTTCATTTGCATGTTAGAAAAGCCTCAAGAATCGCGATTTTCAATGCTTTTTGTATATTCCTCTATCTAAAACATAGCAACTTTGGAAGCTTGTATCTCTGTAACTGGGCGGTAAATAATTCTATAATTGCGATATAAAACGTTTTTTATCGTGCTGAACAACATACTTTTATGGCAAACGCTAATCTTTAATTTTTTTAATGGTATAGCTACTTTAAAACAGCTTGCGTCTATCTTCGAAAATTATTGACGAAATTTGAGATTCCGCGAATGAAAAAGTTTCGGCGTTTATCACTGTCTTGCTCAGTCACGCGGTGGACGTTTCTCTGGCACTGAAACTAACGCGCTCAGTGCTGACTCTCTTCCGTTCTCTTCCGCCTTCGAACTTTTGGCACAAATATCTTTAAGACGTTCCACAAACATTCACTTGGTGATTTCCTGCCCTATTTAGAGTGCCTTCCGTTCGATTGTTAATCATTCCTTTCATGCGCTACCATAAAGCTAAAAAAAATGGAAAGATAAAATATATTCCAAACAAAGTTGCGACTCAACAGTTCCTACTCGGAATATTATTTGATGGGCAATCGTTAAGGTCTGCCGTCGGCTGTGCATCTCGAGGGATTTTTGTATCGAGCATATCGGCATTCGAAAGTTTTTAAAGGCGATTTTTAGAGCAATGTTTAGAAATTCACAAGTGCGCGAAATATCCGATCAAAATTTTGAAAAAAATGGAGTAAGCTCCGTTTATTGGGGTGAATGATTAAAAAAATAATCAACTACATCGACGTCGGTCATGGTAAAAGGTTGTCCTATCGGTGTATAATGCCCCATGTATCTATAGAACTCCGAAAATTCGAACGCCGATAAATCAAGAACCGTTTTGTCTATCGAGCTTGAATTTAGCACACAGGTGGAGCAGCAGACCCTCTTCAATTGCTGCAATTTCAGACAAAATTCATGCGAAAATTTTTATCTCCTGGCTTTTTTAATTTTTTGAAAAAAGTGCGTGGGCGCTCTGACTTTCGTAAAATTAGTCTATAATGCTAAATAGTTCCTTATAAGAGCATATGTGCACTTGATGTGTTTTGGTATTGAATTTAGCTAAAATCGGTAAAGCGGTTCAGATTTTATGAAATTTTGAATTACAAAAAATGGCTTTATGCCTTTACCTTATCCAAAATATTATCTGTAATATCAAATCCAAATTTAGTGTGTGAACAAAATAATATTCAGCCATGATAAATATATAATTAATCATGGCAAACGATATAAAAATGTTGATTTTTCGGAATTCCGAAATATTTTTTAAAAATAACGGTAGCGCATTAAGTGACAAACGGTAAAAATTTTGATTATATGCAATTTTGAATTATTATAAAAAATTAACTATATCGTATTTAACTTCAGCAAAACTTGAGATATTAAGCCCAAATTTTGTATATAACCAAAATAGTATTCAGTCATGATACATATATATTTTAGTGACAAACAGTTAAAAATTTTGATTTTATGGAATGTCAAATTATTTGAAAAATTCATTTCAATTTTTTGACACTTTTTAGTAAAATGTCTTGAGTTAAAACAATCTGCAGGGCAGAAAATTGCAAATTGCTTCCTCATTATTTTTTACTTTTTCGAAGCTATCTCTATAAGGAACTATGTTAATTTTGGCTTCCTCATAGAGGAAGCTTTGTAAAAATTAAAAAATGATGAGGAAGCAATTTGCAAGGTTCTACGTTGCAGACTTTTGTATTTCCTCATCGAACAAACTTTGTTGTTATGAAAACATTTTTTTTCCTGTTTTTCATGTCAAGTTATGGATTGTAACGGGTCCTATGTTTATCAATTTATTACAACGCATAAAAATCATAACACACTCTCGGACAGAATCATACCTTTAAGATAGTGACTTCACGGAATTGCTTTATGAAAGAATTTATTACAATTTAGCGCACATAACATTGAACATGTAATCTAAACATTTGTGCAATTTCAATTAGATTTACCGTCCGTAAGTTGAGATATTTACACTTCAAGTTGGCATAATTTATATTCCTGTACCGAACAAGCAAGAACGTGACGTTTGCTGTTCCAAAAGTTTCTTGAGATGTTAGAAAAAAAAAACGGGAATACGTTACAGGGCCATAATAACACGACAATGGTAAAAAAAAGAGAATGGCTTACCGTTTAGTTTTTGAGATATCGGGAGTTAGAGCGGATTGAGGTAGGGCGCAAGTAGCGCAGGTATTTGCTACGGAAAACCTATTTGCTTTCCGCGCTCCATCGCACCTATCCCTACTGCTACGTCGTGAAGGAACTCGAGCTACTCAGGTGACCAAAGACAATAGCATCGATGATCCGTCACGTAGCATACGAGCACGCGAGGTCCGTCTTATCTTTCCAATTGCATCCCTTTTCTTCACTAAGGGCCCGTCGATTCACCTGATGCTCAAAGCATTGCAGTCGCGCTCCAACTTTCATCAAGTACATTTCACATTCAAATTTACTCACCATCAATCCCCGTACTCTCTTTGTAAGTTTCACTCCTCCAAAACGTTCCAACTAATAAATCTATCATATTTAACTCATTTATTTCAATCAACATTCGAACGTACAACAACCGAAAATATTTACGCTCGTTACGTGATTTTATTTTTCTTAAATTAAAAAAAATGTATCTGTATGTGTGCGTGAGTGCGTGCGTGCGTGTGTATGTATACAACTTCGAAAATTCAATCACCTATAACTGAAGAATGGTTTTAGGTATCGAGCTGAAATTTGGTACACAAGGGAAGCCCCATCCCCTCTTTGATTGTTGCAGTTTTTGACAAATTATATACATAAATTTCGATTTTATGCCGTTTTTAATTTTTTGAAAAAAAAAGGGCGTGGGCGCTCTAACTTTCGTAAAATTTAGTGTATTTTGGTAAATAGTTGTTTATAAGAGCAGGTGCACTCAATGTTGATTGGTATTGAATTTGGCTCGAATCGGTAAAGTCGTTAAGATTTTATGGAATTAAAAAAAATTGACATTTTCGCTCTATTGTAACTTTTAGGGAGCCAAAATTGATTAACATGCTTCCTCATAGAAGTAGCTTTGTAAAATACGAAAAATAATGAGAAAACAATGTGCAAGGTTCTACTGTGCACATTGTTTCCTTATCCTTATCCTTGTCCTTATGTATCTTTTTTTATCGTGTTGATACATTTTATTGTGTTTATTATTGCAGTACAATGACATCGTGGCGAGTATAGTTCGCAGCACGATTGTCAATCACGTGAGTGTTCCAAGCATGAATTTCGCAAATCAAGCTGGTATATCGAGTGGTTCGGTCGGTGTCGATGAATCGGCAAGCACACGATCTGACGCTTTTCCCCATGTTGTACGACGAGGACTCAACAAGGCGGAAGGCCCGTTGCACAACGAACGAGGCTTGCTCTACGGACTGCAGCAAGGCCTTTCGAACCAATCTCTCGGGGCGTCCGTGTTCGGCTCGGGGCACGAACTCTCACCCGATTTGTCGGTACCTGTCGAACTTACAGCTGCCGATATGTCTTTATCTACATTGTACCTGCACGAGCTTCATCATAGACAAGTGAGTAAATCGTTGTCGTACCTATTACATAGTTTATTTAATATGCAAATACTTTTGCTTCCTCACCGAGGAAGCTATGTTTTTATGGAAAAAAAATACAGTATAAAACTTTGTATTTTATGAAATTGCGATTTAAAAAAAATTACGAATAACGAAATAACGAAATATAAAAAAACCAAATGACGACATGTTTATTTCGCTATTTAAAACAAGCATGTAAAGTAGAACCTTGCACATTGTTTCCTCATTATTTTTCGCTTTTCACAAAGCTACGTCTATGAGCAAGTTTGTCAGTCAACACGGACTTCCTCATGGAAGCCAAAATTCTATTCCAAAGTTCTACTTTACATCCCGGTTTATAGTTTCTACTATAATCATAAAACATTTTTATCAAGAAATTCAATTCAGTCAATAGAAAATCCAGAGCCGCAAACATCTGGACTTAAATGGAATCATTTTTGAAGATGTATATTTTGATTTTATGCATAAAATGTAGTCAATTGTATTAAAAACGTGGAACGCTTGATTTTTCGGACTTGCGTATCAAGTATGCAACTTGTATTCTTTTAGAAAACGTACATTAAATGCACATCAATCACTGGAAATCTGCTATTTTCTATGGACATATAATAATTAATCAAAAGTTGAGGATGTATATTAACAGTATGAAAATTTATTGTAAATAATAATAATAATAATGCCGAAAAGTTATTACAAAATTAATTTTAAAAAATTGTTAAATAAAATCTTGGATAACAGATTAAATTCATTTCCTGATTTTTTCGTGAAAGAGAAAATTACAGGGTGAGCAAATATTTAAATAAAATCAAAATGCCATAGAATTTTAATCCTTAAATTCATTAACTTTAAATTAAATTCGAAACCTTGTCAGTTAATAGACTACCTGTAAACCAAATTGCAGTTAGGTATCTAAAGAACTGTGGAAGTTGGAGCAAAAAGAAATACAAACTCAATTACCGGTTTAATGTAACGTATTTATCATAGAAAAACTGTGCTATATAAAACACTAAAGAAAATCGACTTAAAATTTAGTATACTTTTACTGGAAGTTTCTATTCATAAACAAGTATATTAAATTTAGTATACAAGTGTAATGCACAAAAAATGTATGGTACAGCACATTTAATAATTTATTTTAATTTTACAGTAAAAGTACTTGAATTTTAATAATTTGCTTTCATTTTGCTGGAAAAGTACATGAATTTCATACCACAATTGCATATTAAATTTCGATGACGAGTTTATGAATAAAAACTTCCAATCTTTTCTAACCGTGAAACTAAAAAAATGTCGTAACAAGAGTGAATTATAGTGGTAAACGTTTAGAGGTTTCGGCCAATTATTGTTGTTATAGACAGTGTCCTATAATAAACTTAATTGTTGACCGCATCTCCAGAATGTAATTTGTTCATCCTGTGGCCTCGAAACCTCCCAACATTAATCATTATCATTCACTCTTTTTACGAGATTTTTTTAGTTTTTATAAAGCACAATTTTTCTGTGATAAATACGCCACATTACACCGGTAGCTGAGTTTTGTAATTTCTTTTTTAAGTTTGTTTTCGTTCCGACTTCCACAATTTTTTAAATATCTAGTTGAAATTTGGCACACAATTAGACTATTGTCAGACAAGGTTTGGGATTCAATTTGGTGTTAATCCGTTTAGATATGGAAATTTTATAGTATTTTGAATTTTCTAAAAATATTTGCTCATCAACTAATTTTCTCTTTCACAGTACACATTTTTCGCAGTTACAATAACTTCGTATTCTAAAACCACCATAAAACAATAACGGACTGTAGCAGTGATATTCAGAATCTCTACACTCATGTAATGCAAAAAATGTAAATATGTACATGAGAATTTTGACTGAAAAAAATGTTAAACAAAAAAAATTAAATATTCGGTCGCGACTTCGACATATTTTTAAATCTTATCGATGATTTACGAGGAATTGTTTTTCACAATAGAGAACAGTTTTGGGGGCCCGCAAAAAAAATTAATATTGTGCAAAAATGGACAACCTTACTCTACGCTATTGTTATTTTAAAACTATACACGATTGCTATTATAAAATTTTCAGGTAAGAAGGCGAGGTTATCAGGAAATGGCAACGCGAAGTATATGGCAGCGCAGTCCAGTTCAAGAATTAGCCACTTTACCGGAGGTCAGACAGGAGCGGGCTCCATTGTTGCGCCATCAAGATTCTTCGATACGAAGTGCGCGAGACTCCTAGCACCAAAATGTTTCTCTTAGCTACAGAATAGCTAACTGGTGCAATGACGAACTATTCAAGTAATAAAGTATTTTTTATCCATTTCACGACGTTGACGGCGTGTTTTACTCAACGATTAGTGTATGGCAATGAAATACAACAACAAAAAAGACAGCGAGAAAACCTATGTTTTCTGTCCAATCGGGCCGAGCTCGTTGTTTCCTACTGAAAAAGTGTATTTCGCCGCGTTTCATCCGTCAACGAGACGAGAAACTCTCATCGACTATTCGTTTTATCTTCTCGAAATACAATATCAACGATCCAACGGAGCCTACGACGCGTTCATCATAATAATGGCCTGTTTTGCGAGGCTACGAAAATATGTAACATTATATTTCAACGGTAGTTATCTAAACAACAAAAACCACGGACGCCTTGTGTTCTACTTTTTTTTTCTCATCTGTCCGCCACACAAATGATTTTTTTTTTAATTTCGAAAGACCTTGATGGTCGAACGTCATTTTTAATTTGAACAATATGCCCGTAAGTTCGGTTTGGCAGAAATAAAGGTTTCAATACCAATATGTTTTCAAACATAAAGTGCAATTTCAGTGTCTTGAAGCAAAATTGATGATTTTTTGTTGAGGAAATTAGTCCGATCGAGTCTTGAAAATAATGAGTAGCATACTATACTCCTTTGCCGGCTACATTAAAAAATTACCATATTTTTATGCTGGCAACGTTACTAAAAATAGTACATTTCAACACTAGGGAGAAAAAAAGTTTGTTTCCTCGAGTGTTGAACGAAACTTTTCAGTACGACGTCTGGAAATGTGCAGTTTCCGCAAGCGACAGTTTGCGGAAAGTGCACATTTCTGGACGGAGAACTGAAAAAGTACTTTTCTTCCCGCCCGACTACTTTTCCTCCCGTTGGCCAAAAATCGGTAACTTCCCACCCGCTCTGCAGGCATGAAATATGGTAATTTTAGCATAGTCGGGAAAAAAATACCTTCATCGATACTTTATCATTTCTCAGATCTCTCAGAGTGCTTCAGATGCCAACAAATCATGATGTTGTTGAAAAAAAAAGATCTCAGAAACTTACGTAAATTTTTTCAAATTAGAGACCCATTTCGATATTGAATTTTAATAGGTTGAGTATTCATTGAATTAGACTCTGTCGGCTAAATTGCCTTAGTGATTTTTAAGGGGCAGACAAGCTTGCATCGTCTCATGATGTAATGGTAGCTGTGTTCGACGTGATGAATATTTTGTTATTATTATTTTCAAGTTAAACGCGGTTATTGCGTTGCGAGCGACGGCGTGTAATTGTATTAATGCACCGATTAATCTAGTCATGCCTTCCTCCTAATAGACAAGGGGGTTGAATTATTTACCTTTAATAAATAATTTTAAAAAAATGCAGCTGCCTGACACAGATAAATAAGTACGGTAAGGTGTTACAGCCGCTCACTAATTAAATTTTGTAAATACGATGAATCGTTTGTTCACTTTACTTTATCGATAGATTCACCGCGTTAATGTTCTCAGCGCGCAATATACACGATACCCGAGGCTGAGAAGAAGAGCGTGTTACTTGAACGAACTGCAGGTTGTCTTAGGATATAAGTTAAAACAAAATGAAGAAAAAAAAAATATATATTTACTTTTTTTAGCTGTGTGAATTACTTTTTAAATTGCGTTTGTCTTCGGACCACGTATACCACTCATTATTGCGAATTATGCATCTGCAATAACTTTCATTTTTAACTCAGCCAGTAGTTGGATAGCATATTAATCGATAACGATGATAGTGTCGTAAGTTTTCTTTTTTTTCTTTTTTTTTGCTAGACGGATATTTTTTTTCAATGTAACTTGATGAATTTTATTTTGATGGAAATGTTACATTTAAGGGTCACGTGTAATTTAAGATTCTATAATGCGAATAAATACGTTTCGTAACAAAATGTAGATGTATGTTGTTTTGTTTTTCTTTTTTTATGGTCGTCATTCCAACCGTTTATAATATGTATGGGGTATTCCTGGTCAACTCGGTAAATGTTCAACCCTGACCCCTCCCAATTCGTTCCATAATTTGTTATACTATCCTATATGCTCGAAAACAAACTTTTAGTTTTTAAAAAATTTTTATTACGGAATCTTTTTTTCATGAATTTTTTACATCAAGATTTGGCGCGCCTATTAAAAATTTTTGAATTATTCTCAAAAATCCTGTATTAGGTACAAATTTTTTTGGCTATGGCCCAGAGTGGGCAAACGTTTACATCGACTTTTTAAGCCATTTAAAAAAACCGTTAAAAATGGAAAAATGGAACCAGATAGCAGGTCATGGTCTGTTGTTGCGTAAAAATGTTATACATAATGCAACATTATTTTAGAATCCTGCTGACGCTTTTTTTATCGGTAAAAAAAAATCATGTATTAAATAATGATATGTTGGTATACGATCCAATAAGACAACAAATAATCATAATTCCAACCTTGAGCTAGTAGAACGATGTTTGGCTTTTGATTGTTCAGACCATAAACTGATAGTCTCACGTAACCACCAATGATTCGTATTGAAAAATCATCCAAAAGCTAACCATCGCTGTCCTAAGCTCAGGGTTGGAATTATAGCCAAAAAAAGTCGATTGATGGCTGAATTTGAGAAATGTACAAATCGAAAGTTAAAAATGTCTAACTTCATTTTCGACTTCAACAACTCTCAATTATTTACGACCTGATTTTTTTTATAACAATAAAAGAAGCTTCAGCAAAATTGTAAAATAATCTTGCATTATGTACAAAATATTTAGGCATTAAAAGACGATAACCTGCCATCTTGTTTCATTTCTCTCTATTTTTAACGGATTCTTTTTTTAAATAAAAGCTTAAAAAATCGGCGCAAACGTTTGCCCGCTCTGGAACATAGCTCAAAAATGTTGATGTCTAATATAAGATTTTTAAGAATAATTTTCAGTTTTTTAATTGGGGCTCAACATTTTTATTTTAAAAATTCATAAAAAAACGTTTCAGTAAAAAAAAAATAAATAAAATAAAATAAAACTTCCTCATTCTTTTTCGCTTTTTACAAAGCCGCCTCTATGAGGAAGTTTCTTTATTTTATTTTTGGCTTCCTCGTAGAGGAAGTTTTGCGAAAGATGAAAATTATTGACGAAGTTGATGATTTCTAACGTTTTACGAAATCCAGAGCGACACCATTAAATAAATAAAAAATTCAATATCATGTAAAATCCAAACCGCTTTACCGATCATAACCAAATTTGGTACGTAGCAGGGCTGAATGGTATTTTTCCTATGTAGAAAATTTCAGTCGATCAGTTGAAATTTTACCTGAATTAGAGCAAAACGAAAAATTAAAAATCTCATAAAAACCGAGCCGTTTTACCGATTTGGCCCAAATTCAATACCAAAGGTCGTATCACTTTGTTCAATTTTAATACGAAGTTTCAGCCCGATAGTTAAAAATTCGTTAAAGCATTTACGTACTTTTTTCAAAATTTCAAAATTCTTATAAACATGAAATGCGATTTTTGTAAATTTTGTACCAATTGAAGATTAGCCAGTACTGTACATGTTATTTAAATTTTAGCTGATTCAGTCGAATACTTTATAAGTTATAGTTATATGAATTTTTGGCCTTTCATCGCATACACACACATACATCCGGACAATTTTTCTAAACCACTTTTTTCGACCTTTTAGACTATTTGAAATGTTTGACATGAAAATCTGGAACAAAAAATGTTTCATGAAAACAAAGCTTCCTCTATGAGGAAACAAGAGATTAATTTTTTTTCGAGCATATAGAATAGTATAAAAAATTATGGAGCGAATTGGAACGGGTAGGCGTTGAGCGCTTCTTGAGTTAGCCAGGAATACCCTATATAAATATATCCCATAACGATCACCGGTAGCGATGATGATGCTTTACCACAAACAAAAAAGCAACGATAAAATAAAGGAACGATCTGCCGCAACCGAATGATTTATAAGCTTGCATTAACCTCATTAAGAATGGAAGTAAAGCATGAGATGCAGACAAAATCGATGGAAATTAATCAGATCGAACTGCCAGCAAAAGTGTCAGACGTTTCAAAGTACAATTTACGGTGCAACCGCAACATCAGCGAAAAAATGACCAAAAAGGATTTTATCTACGACATTCGCCGGCCTCTCCAAGGCACAAGAAAGGTTTGAAAAAAGCTTTATGTAGCTCGAAATCATAAATAAATGAATAAAATGTTATTAGTTCTTCGTTAAATATATTTAATAGCGATCGTAAAGATTGTTCATGGCAATTTTACTATCACTATATGAATATGTTTTTGAATATTACATATGAGAAAAATATAACTTCGGCTAATACAGTGCAGACCAAGATAAAAAAACTATTATTTTTCTTTATTGCCGTTTTTAAATACCGGTAAAGTTTAAGAGCTACCGTTCCAGCGTAACAGCTTGGAATACAGTCATTTGAAACGTAGATTTATAGGTTTGACCATGGTAGTTTGCAAATGTTTAATATTGATAGCGTCATATAAAAAGCTTATATAACATTTTCTTTTTATTTTCATAATACTGCAACTGTTAAGAGTGTTGCAACAAGTGCTGTGAAGCCATATGAATATTGAAATTAAAGGTTATTCATTTACGAATGACTTCCTAACGAGGTCAATAATAAAAAGTAGAACTTTGCACATTGCTTCCTTATTAGTTTTCATTTTTCATAAAGCCATCTCTATGCGTAAGCTTATTTATTAATTTTGGCTTCCTCATAGCGGAGGCTTTGAGAAAAATAAAAATAAATGAGGAAACAATGTGCAGACTCGTCCTTTTTAACTTTTTTCGTTACCTATAGGTATAATTCTTGAAAAAATCAAAATCCCGTAAAGTCCAAACCGCTTTACCGATCATGAGCAAATTTTGTAGGTAAACAGCGCTGAATGTTATTTTTCATCTGTAGAAGATTTCAGTCGATTTAAAAAAAAAATTCTAAAACCCATAAAAATCGAACTTTTATTTATAGATTTATTCCAAATTCAATATCGATCCTGCTTCACATTGCTTTATTCATAAAAATTATTTAGCTGAATAGCTAAAAATTTGTGGAATCCAGAGAGCGTACAGAAATTTTTCGTAAATTGCAAAGTCAAATAAAATTTGAACATATTCTTGAATATTTTGAAAATTATACCACAACCAAAGGCGTTGACCTGCTTCATATGTTTGCTAAATTTTGGCCCGATTGTTAAAGCAGTTCTTGAGATATGTAAGTTTGAATTTTGAGTGACAGCCAAAACCACTTTTTTTTTTTTTCTAAACCACTTTTGTCGACCTTTTACACCTTTCTGAGTGTACTGACATAAAAAAACTCGAAAAAAAGCTTGGAAACCGGGTCTTCCAAATTACTTCTTCCCCTAGCAAGTTAACGAATCACGTGCACGGACCGAAACGGACAACAGACAACGGCAAAATGGACCGCTTTTTTCTGTTAAAAGCTTAGTCCTTTTTTGGTTGAGGAAACCGAAAAAGATCTGAACAATTGTATTCAAAATAATTATTACATGTGATGCAATTAACTAAACGGCTCTATTTTCATCTTCCGATTTCATATTCGGACTTATTTGATAGTTTGGTACATATTTGATCGCGGATAACAATTACCTTTTTTATGTCATTGGTGGGACTCGAACCTGGAACCCTGGGGATATGAATCAAAGCTTTAGACCACTCGGCTGTTCACACCTTATAAAAATCTATTTCGATTGTCTATTTGAAGTGTAATGATATGAAAAATATCACATGACCTTTACATTCATATAATTACGTCTAAAACTATTTAATTACTACTTCGGAAGGTCAGTTGCTTTAACAGTGCGATGTATGTACTTTACACATGTGTCATGATGAGTACTTGCAGATTTTTTTTTATTTGGAATTTTCAGAGAAATAAAGATAGCGATTGAGTCATCTCTAAACAATAAAAAAATAAATTTTGACACACCCTAATGTATATAAATATTTTTGCTTCCTGGTATGTTATCTTAAAAAAAAAAAAATCGCGATATTCGTGTGGGTGCGTGCGTGTGCGTGTGCGTGTGCGTGTGCGTGTGCGTGTGCGTGTGCGTGTGCGTGTGCGTGTGCGTGTGCGTGTGCGTGTGCGTGTGCGTGTGCGTGTGCGTGTGCGTGTGCGTGTGCGTGTGCGTGTGCGTGTGCGTGTGCGTGTGCGTGTGCGTGTGCGTGTGCGTGTGCGTGTGCGTGTGCGTGTGCGTGTGCGTGTGCGTGTGCGTGTGCGTGTGCGTGTGCGTGTGCGTTTGCGTGTGCGTGTGCGTGTGCGTGTGCGTGTGCGTGCCGTGTTCGTGTGCGTGTGCGTTTTTTGAAAGAAGTACGTCGCTTTAACTTTCGTAAAATTCAGTCTATCTTCCTCAATAGTTGTTTATAAGAGCAGGTACACTCAATGTTTTTTGGTATTGAATTTGGCTCGAATCGGTAAAGTGGTCTAGATTTTCTATAATTATTAACTTTTTTTTAATTGACATTATCGCTCTATTGTAACATTAGCAAAACTTGAGATAGGGAGCTTAAATTTTTTATCTAAATGAAACAATATCTCATATATCGAATTTCAATTAAATTTCTAGTGATATAAGGCTGAGAATTGCTTAATTTGCGCATCAAGATTCAGTCTGACAGTTATATCCGATCGCTAGTTATACGAGATTTATTAATTTTATATCCATGGCACATACACGCACACAGGGCATTTTTTCCTAAACCACTTTTCTACGACCATTTTAAGTATACTGACACGAAAATGATTTTTTTTAATTTCACGGAAACAAAGCTTCCGTTGTGAGGGAGCAAAAAAAATGATTGGCGTGATTGGGCATAATTCCATTCTAATGTAGTATGGATATGTGCAACGGTTACTTTAGAGCAAGTGCATGGCTTCACATTAGTTAATTGAATCTCGAATTTAAAAACGGGTTTCCAGATTTTTCCGAATTAATTGAGTTTTCTGACGGGGTGCTTATTCCGCACTATCCATAGATATAAAATAGATATGTCCTGACATACTCATTTACGGCCAGCTGAAAGCCCTGAATAAAAAACGTGATATTCGGAGAGTATATTTCTTCCATGATGGGAACGTCCACTAAAAATGAATTGTTCAAGACTTATCCCTTAAAGACGTACAAATGAGACTAAAGTCGATTAATGCGGTTGAAATCGACTAAATCGCGTATAAAAGGCCTTAATTTTTCGAAAGAACCGTTAGTAGTTTTAAGTGAAAAACAATATAGTAAAATAATTTGACGTCCTTAATAGAATTTGGTCCAGTCGACAATTATTAATATTAGCCACTAATTCTTAATAAACTCTAGTTAAAATGTTAACAGTACGAAGAGCAGAAGCAGCGATTACCAATCGTCATTCCAACTCGGGTTCGCAAACAGAAGTTTTCCGATGCGAATATCACAAACTACTCATTGGTACCGAACAACAGGGAGATGTTTGCGGATAGACACACATCTATAGTAAAATATTAATTTATTTCGTTGCGTTCGAAATAAGGTAAGGGGCTCAGTTTCTAATATCTATAGAACCGTCTGGCGGAAAAAAGTTTACAATTTACTACGCCATTTCAACAATTTACTTATTTCTACAACAAAGTACACTGTGAAAAAAGGTTGTAAATTTACTGTGACAAGTAATATGAAATTTACAAAACTGGTGTGTGAAGTAATTATTAGTACAATAAGTAGACCTTAAATTAACCGAACGGAGCCTATTCGATTTAGTCGATAATCGGTCGTGTTCTTAAAAGTCGATGTGAACTGTCCCGAAGGTTCACCAAGTTGAATATCAGTGGACTTACAAGAAGTCGACTTTAAATAAACTGAACACAGTACTTCGATTTAGTCGATAATTGGTCAAGTTTTTTAAAGTCGACCGAAAACTGGGCCGAAGTTATATTGAGCTTAAGTGAACCGGTAGGAGTCCGCCCGATGTAGTAGACAATCGGTCAAAATGCTAAATGTTGTCTGTATACTAACCCAAGGCTATAATGAGTTAAATCACAGTTAACTAACAAAAATGTGACCTTAAATTGACTAAACGAAGTCTGTCCAATTTAGTCGGTGATCGGTTGAGTTGCTAAAAATCGACCGAAAGTCGACCAAATACAATTATTGATGTGTAATTGACTTAAATTTGACCGACGTTTTACCAATTTGGCTAGTAAGACCTGAAATTGGCGGTCATTACTTAGATAGATGACCGCGGAGCTGGCGACTGATGGTCAATACTTAGATGGGTGACCGCGGGGCTGGCGACTGTTTGTCAATACTTAGATAGGTGACCGCTTAGCTGACCTTCAATAGTTAGACGGGTGAGATCACCTGGCTAACTCTAGCGGGTTTTAGTAAGGGAATAATTTGTCATGGCTATTGCAGAGTAAGTATCGGAAGTATTAAAAAATCAAATTATAAAGGGCACGGAGAAAAAGGCTTAGTTAGATCAATCACGGCCCTTGGTTAAATATGCGCCAACTAAGTTTGGATTGGTTAGACCAACCAAGATATTGTTTGATCTCTATTTGATATCGATAAACAGATAACTATTCGGTGCCCTTTAATTGGTAACCGTCGAACAAAGTAAAATGGTTGCTTTAGTATTATTGCTATGGAGGCAGTCATAAAAGATGTCCTCACGTAAAAAGTGGTGTGGGTGCTCGGACCTCCAAAAATACTAAAGCTGTTCACCTTCACATTTCCAGGATTAATCGTTCGTAAGTATATTACAGTACATATATGAATCACATTTTTTAAACGGAACGCAATGTTGAAGTCATGCAGTTTTAAAAATAATGTTCACAGAAATCGTACGGGCTTGGCATCGCGACGCCAAGATAAAGAAGATGGGCAGAAGAAATGCATCAATGATGGCAGCTACGAAGTGTTACATCCCCACGTAAAATACACGCCTACGATATGCAACCCTTCGAGCACCGCTGCATACCCAAAAAAGGGCCCTGCAATCGGTGGTCGATAAGTAGGAAAATTAAGAGGAAAACCTTAACATAGTAGGGGTGCAAGGCCCTCCGCAAGTCCGCGCGTTAGGAGAAGCTCCACGCAGCTTTAAGAAAGTAGGAGATGGCAACTATCAGCCAATTAGAGGCGAGAAACTTGCCCTTTCTTACTTTCTTACTCCAAAGTCAATCCACTAGCTTAAATATAAAGAAATTTGGTTAAAAGGTGAGAGACGGGAGTTTTTCCGGCCAATTAGGTTTTAAAGAAACTGCCCTCTTCTAACCCTGCGTAACACAAGAAGCTGATTGTAGTAGTATTTAAGGGCGCAATTTTTGTATTTTAGGGAGTCTAAATTTTTCAATCTTCGAGTTAACATCTTCAATAAAAAGTCAATATAAGTGCAGTTCAAGAAGTCAACCATCGTAAGTTTTTCTTCATCTACACCATCGTCGGAACGAATGCAGTACAGTTGCATTCATTCCATTCCTATTACTAAAAACCTCAGAACGAATGCAGAACAGTTGCATTCTTTCTATTCCTTAACCAAATATTCGGAGCGTATGCAGACTGGTTGCAAGCGTTCCTCTTCCTGATTTCTAACTCGAAACGTATGCAGACGGTTGTAAACGTTTCCCTCCAAGACTGACGCTTTTTCTCGCAGACAGATCCAGTTAAAAACAGTTAGCGAATGTAGTGCGTTGCAAGCGTTTAACTTTAATAATAACTGCCTGTACGCGGAGGAGCGGAGTCATAACAAATTCGAAATTCAAGACTTAGAAATCATTCTAAGTCCTTCATAACTTATCTCGAACTTCAAGACTTAGAAATCATTCTAAGTCCTTCATAACGTTCTCAATATTTAAGACTTAACATGAATTATCCTAATTCGAATATCACTTCAGAAAATGAATATAAAGTTATTAAAACTGATCATGCAATTAACTTTCTAAGAATAAAGTATATTTCAATGAATGATCAAAGATTAAATTCCAATTTAAAGAATATTAAAACCAAACACTAAAAATCCTTTATTTCTAATCAAATCGTTTAGCCCAAATCCCGGATTAATTAGCTTTTGCTAAGGTCCAAAACAAGGCAATTGTTTTGTTACTTCGGACGTAACAAAGTAACGCCGTGGACAGGCGAATCGTGAAGTCGAATAATTAATGGAAAAAAGTCTTAAAGCTGCCTAAGAATAAATTTATTTTGTATTTTCATAATATAATACATGGACTTAATTATTTGATAACCATTCCGATTATACACATTAATTGACATCCGTTAATATGTATATATCGGTGGTAGTCCTCTGGAAAATGTATAGTAACGAACTATTTTAATTGTTAGTCCATACGCCCATTTTTATATTTCATTATCTTTTTCTATCGGTACCATGAGAAGCTTTAATTGTGACTAATTGAAAGTTCTATGGTAATAACTGCGAGAAAGGTATTGTTAATATAAAAATACGCGTATAGACTAAAAATAAAAATAGTTCGTCACTATACATTTTCCAGGGACTACCACCGATATATAAATGTGAAAAAGGATATCCTCTGGATTCGTCTAATGGATATCATTAAAAAGATGCCATTACGTCGCCGTTTATACTATGTCGTCTATAAGTAACCGTTACGGCAACTAGTAGCATCCTTTTTGACGACAAATAATGGTTGACAAAAAGTTAACGTTTTGACCACCACAAGGTTGTGTCCTGTATGTTACATTTTTAATGATGTTGGTCAGATATGACCGTAAGATGACATTAAGTTGCCTTTTCGGACACCGATAACAGTTCGAAATATGATGCCATTTTGACAACAGTTGTACGTCATGAAAAAGTCATAATTCCGTTACGCAACTGGCACCTTTCTGGCGGACATAAGTGGTACTATTTGGTATACAAAAAGACGCCTTTTTACGGAGAAAAATAGCTGTCCATAACTTTCATGTGTCATCATTCCGATGCCTTTCGGATAACTGAATGTTGGTTGGGTGTGTGCGATGCTCGTAACTCACATTTTAACGGCAGGCCGCTACTGTACTGAAACGATATCGTTAGAGCGTTCCATCCCACCGTGCAGGCAGAAAAGCATCACATGCGGACACACATGCCTGCTTTGTGCCGACACGGTAAAGCATCACGCTGTCACCGTGCCACCACTTGACCATCTGGGTATAACAGTTACATTACCTGCATGTTAGTGATGTTATATAACCAATGTGATATGCATGTTATGTAAACATCACATAGTCTTGCGACATTCTTGCAATGTTACTATGCTACATTACGGATATATTACCTATCTGTCACCAAAGTTACATTTACATTGATACGAGCATTTTCCGATACGATTACATAGTTTTTATTATGTAACTGTAACGACAATAAGTCATGTAACAGTTATATTACCGCCATATAACAAATGAAACATTACATGTTACTCTTATGTTATATATCTTCACCATTTCCCAAGCACATAACACATGATGTACATGACGTGCATTACATGTAACGTCCAGGGTACGTTGCTGTTCTATCATGTGTTTAGTGGGAGCTTTTACGTTTCATTCTCAGATTGATCGTGTGGTTTATTCTGAAGGTATTCATATCACTTTTATGGTATATAATACTTACGTAGGGGTATAAATCCGAAATTCCTCATGTCCTTGAGCTAGTGCCTTCCGAGTACGAATGTCGCTCGGAAGTCAGTCAAATTTCAGTGGCAACTCTCATTATGAAATTTCAATGGGAAACATCTTATAAAAAAATGAGTACCTCTGCAATATTCGGCAGTAACAAACGCTCTTTAATTTTCCTGTAAATCTTTTTATAATTGACGTAAACTATATTTACTACAGATATAAATGTACCGTCGGTATCAGAAAGTGTGGTAGTGTCAGAAACTGGATCCCTTACCTTCAATAGCTAAAGTAAAAATGAAAATATTGCGATCCTTGGACTTCTAAGGTAATAATTAAAGGATGTACGATTTTTTTTGCAGCTTCCTGTTCCTCGAGCCATTAACTTCGAGTGCAATTTTTGTCACGAGCCAATCGCAACTCTGTCTTCGCTTTCCACTCACGTGAAATTCCATCAGCTACGACACTGCAAAAAATGTTATTGGATACTCAAGGAAGATGAGACAATGGAGAAACATTTCGAGAAGGCACATCAAATTAATGTAGGAAAGTAGGAATTGAAATTTCATATCAATTCGGTACAATTCAATTGAATTCTTGAGCTGCAAAACAAATGCTAATGATTAATAATAGATCGATTGGTAATCAGATTGATCTTGTATCAGTTTGTCATCTGCAATACACATTCAATAGATCTGATTCAACGAATATTGTAGAGAAATAATTAAACAAAGCTAGATATTATGAAAATATATATATTTATTTCCAAACAATATACTTACATTAATAGCCATATAAATGAATATTTCAACAATGAAAATAAATTATCAACAGTTGTAAAAAGTACAATCGCTGATTCTGAGTATTCCTTAATAAATTATACATTAAAGATAAAACATCACGTTAGCAATAAAAAAATGAAGATAGATAACATCTTTTACAGAAATAGCGATTCATATTTTTCAAATAAAAAATGCTAACTAAAAAGTACAAATAGTTTGCATTCGTATAAATTATCCTGAAAGTCCATCAAATAAGTATAATTTTTACGTTTTAATTTGTGGCTTCCGAAGTATGTTTCAAGTAGAGATATGAGCGGTAATTCTAACCGGTAATTTTCCGGTATTTTTATCGTTATAAAACGGTACAGTTGTTAACGGTAATTTTACATCTAAATACGTTGATTTACCGAAAAAATGTGCGTCAATTCATTTTACATCTACACAGGTGATTTTGACCAGCTTTACGGTAAATTTACAAGAAATTTTTCTGACGGTATTTCATAACGCAACATTTCTAGAAAAACAAAAAACGATGATGCGATACGTTTGATTTACCGAAATTAAAAATACTGGTATTTTCATACCGCTAGACTCAACAATCTGATTTGTCAGATTAACAGCAATATGTCGGCGTTAGCGCAGTAGTTAATTATAGTTTACACTTCTTAATGGGATAAAAATCTAAAAAAAATTAAGTATGTAAAAGGTACTGAACAGATTGATTTTGCATAATAATAATTAAAAAATGATGTTAACAAATCCGTGAAAAAAAATTATTCAACAAATCACGCGTCAACTTTAAAAAAAATTGGATATGATTTGTTAAATTTTCCGAATACGTACGAATTATTTCAGAATTTTTTGTATTAAAAAGCAATTTTTGAAAATTGCGTTTTTTTAAATGTTTGAACTGTATGTACAAATCTACTCGATCGATCGCACGGATACTTCTTGGATGTAACTGTGGTTTTATGAAACAAATACATATCCATAATCAGTTATTTTTTACGCAGTTTTATGAAGAAAAAAAATTAAACTAAGGAAAAATTCTGAAAAAACTCATATGATTTATATTCATACAATTTTTCTTTTTCATCAATTTTTTAATAACAATTTTCGAAATATCACTATATAAAATTAATCTTTTCAGCACCCCATGCAGAAATTATACTTGAGTTATATCATATATTCGAGTTTATCCATAATAAATTTTGGATAAAAGACAATTGTTGTAAGCCATCATTAATTGATCAAATGAAAATTAAATTTAATAAAGAAAATTTGAAAAGCCATTTTCAATAAAATTTTACTACTAATTATGAGGACAAATAGAAGAGCATGATTCTCCATTTATATTTTAATGCAGTAGTTAAATGTCTCTACTGAAGATAAAAAAATCCGTAAAAGTTCCGGTCTTTTTTTCGTCATGATTATTAAGAGATTTTAACAACTTCTTTTAAAGTCTGCAGATAATTACAGCTTTTCGAATAAAATAAAATTATGAAGATTTATAACTTTGGATAATAGACGAGAAATTAATCATGGCAAGAAATGTTCATTATAATTTTTGTTACGGACTAATGAATGACACATCACCGTAAGCATCGCGAACGGCTGTATAAATCGTTATATATCGAGCCAAATCTGCAGTCTATTAAGGTAGTCCTTGCGCCTGGTATTCATTTCGCATAAGTTTGAGAAAAGTCGGAGAGAATTGCAAATACTTCTAGATGGTATAAAAAACTGAAAAAAAATCATGCATATCAAAGGTACTAAAAAGATTAATTTCGCATAATAATTATTCTAAAATTTTATTAACAAACTGATGAAAAAAAGGTGTTTAACAAACCTTCCGAAAACCCACATTGTTTTAAATGAAAATGTTTCGTTCATTTTTTTGAATACGTATGAATTTTTTCCGATTTTTAAATTCATTTTGAATTTTTTTCTTTTTTATATGGAAAAAATTGTGAAAAAAACAACAAAATTCAAAGTCAATAAAAAAATCTGAAAAAATTCATACGTATTCAGATAAATTAACGAACAAATTTTCATATTAAAGAAATGTGGATTTCCGGGAGATTTGTAAAACAAATTGTTTTAAAATCAATTTGATAATAATATTTCTGAATTATTATTATGCAAAATTAATTTTTTCACTACCTTTAGTGTGCATGATTTTTTTTCAGATTTTTATACTATCGAGAAGTGTTTATCATTCCCTCTCATTTTTCTCGAACTTATGTGAAATGAATACCAGGCGCAAGGACTACCTTAAGTTTACCGGAATGGCTTCCACGTCTCGTTATTTGCAAGATTCGCGTTATACGCGTCTTTAGAAAAGAAAAAAAAATTGTACTTTAATGACACCCATTTTAACAGTAAAATTTACGGTATTACAGTAATAAATATATTGAGCACGTGACGACTTAAGTTGTTGAATTTATACAAAACGACAGTATAAATTTGTGGAGCATGTTGATTAAGAAAAATAAAACGCCTACTTTGGAATGAAGAAAAGGGTCTTCGCATTAGTCGTTGGATCAATTGATGTGCGTGTCGTCTGGCATATCTTTGAATGTATTCGACAATTCTGGTGCCACGGTTCTCATCACATCGTTCACATTGTCCGTGGAATTTACGAATATCAGCTCTTGTCCTCTCAGTGAGAGATCGTGCGCCAGCAATTTGATATTCTGAAACACAGAGAGGGATCACGTGTCACTTATACTTGTCATCGTCACTCACGTTCATCGCGCTCACTAAATGCCATTATTGGATTATTGATTCCTCCCAGGTCGGGATCGTAGCTGTGACCTAGCTGTAGGTGAAGATTTATTATTTCAAAGATAATTGTTTAAGCGTACAGTCATTCGCAAAACTCAATGAAAATATATTTCTTTTGCTCCCATGCACTTCCCAATATTATGCGCATCGACTAAAGCATCCTAATTGGATAATTCCCAATTGGAAACTTTTGTAATTTTGAATCATAATTGCTAATATTAAATTTCATTCAATCGTCTCCTTTTGAAATCAATAAATATTCGTTTTAATTTCGATAGCTAGAGCTTACTTATGCTAATTAGCATAAGTCGCTGTGTAGAGATTTGTCGTTCCAAGCTGTCGTGCCGCGAAGAAATTTCTTGTGTCGAACTAATGCTGTGAACAGATTTGTAGTATCCAAGTTATGCTGTGCAAAGTTTCGTCGTAACGATTACTGTCGCGATAAATATTTCTGTGTTGAATTTTATTCTCGCAAGCGTGCGTCGTTCTTGAATTTTTTGGAGAATGTCAGTTCCGGCTCTAACTCCCGCAATTTTCATGATATCCGGCTCAAACTTTGACCGGAAGTGGACTGTTATCAAATAGTATTTGGGATTAAATTTGGTGTCAATCCGTTAAGGGGTTAACAATTTATGGCATTTTTTAATTTTTTGACATTTTTTGTTTGTGCTCTAACTTTCGCCATTTTTAAGGTAGTTCTGTCGGTACGCCGGAGTCATAAATCTCAGAGTCTATATGACATTAAAAAATAATCATACGCATAGCTTTGATTGCCTTAATAATAATATAAAAAATAATCGAGAATCCTTCGAAATTGTCGTAATAAAATTGAAACGATTATTTGTAAATAGTTGATATGTTTAGTGCGGATTTGACTTCATTTTTACGATAATTAGGTTAGGAAACGTCATTTGGATCGGTATCGTGCACTTTGACCTTGGTTCAATTAAACATTATTCCGGAGACTTCACCTTTTTTCATGATGCATCAATTCCTGAATGACTTACGAATCCGTAGTACTTTTTATTTTTTCTCTATCTTTGATCTAAGTATGTTAATTTTCGATTTAAAGATTCAATTTTTCCAGGCCTCCCGTGAGCGCCGTGTAAAAAGTTTGATTTTCAAGTTTTAATTGTTCATTCAAATACTCGGTAAAAACCTTCAAGATTTTGTGCAAGTAAAATTGAATAGCTAAATTACAACATGTCAAAAATTCATGCATATGAGTTTGGATTGCATTCACGACAGAACTACCTTAAGATATCGGGCTCAAATTTGGTCCACATGTAGAGTGTAGGTAAACTAAGCATCAGTTCGAATCTGGCGAGAATCTGTCAAGGGATTCAAACCTAATGCCATTTAAATTTTTTCTAAACAAAGCTACAAAGTAGAACTTTGCAAATTGCTTCCTCATTATTGTTGGATTTTTACAAAGCTTCCTCTATGAGGAAGCCAAAATAGATTAACATGCTTCCTCATAGAGGTAGATTTGTAAAAATTCAACAATAATGAGGAAGCAATTTGCAAAGTTTTAAGTATACTGACTTGAATATGCCGAAATTTTTTTTTTCACGAAAACAAAGTTTCTTCTATGAGGAAAAAACAAGAACTAAATATCAATTAATCATTTTATTGAATGGGCTATGTCAGTAGACTATAATACGAACAATTAATTGTAGGAGATTTTTTTAATTACTTTTTTTACCGTTGAACAGGATAAGAAAAAGTTGCAAAGTAGAATTTTGCACATTGCTTCCTCATTAAATTACATTTTTCACCCTTGTGAGGTACAATGTGTCATTTGGCGATTTGAGAAAAATCTAATTATTAAAATATCTACGATCTTTTTACAGTCATGTTTTCAGCTCTAATGTATACCTAAAGGTTTATAATAATCGATTATGAATCGTATGTTTTGATGACACTACTGCACTAAGAGCACAATACACTGAAAAAACAGTGATACATTGTGCTCCACTCACTGTTACATGTTAAATAGTTAGGTACCCAGATAGACAAACGTGCCGTGGAAGTATCCTATCGTGTCACTGTGGCAGCATAAACGCGTCACACAACGGCATGCTATGTCGGAATTAACGCAGCGATGTACGTCCGAATTGAGCTATTATGTGACGGCATACCGTGCCGTGCAGGCTTAGTGGCATTCCACTATCGCCATGCTGTAAACTCAGATCATGTCTCCATGGTGCCATAATTGGTCCATGTCGTGGTGTGAACGTCATTCTGTTACTATGGTGCCATCTTTACACAATTTTTAAAATGATAAATGCAGCACGGTGGCAGCATAATGGTGGCACGCTATGCTGTGCTAAAAGTCGTTATGGATATTTTTTTATTGTCAACTAGACATTTTTAGTTTTAGTTTTTTTCTTGTCTAACGTTTCAAATTCCGAGTCAAAAGAATAAGACAGAACAGATTCATTTATCTTCTTTAATATTAAAAGGTTGGTAAACTCAAGAGGTTTGACGCATTCAAAGAGACCCTTCGTGTGTAGTCGAACACAGGAAAACTTTGCATTCTTATATATACGCTCAGACGTGAAAACACTTGCGAGAAACGCTCCGTCCATTCTCCATCTAGCGGAGAATTAGGCATCAGTGTTTGGTATGATACCACTAGATGGCGAACGGACGACGCGTTTCTCGCAAGTGTTTTGAAGCTTCAACGTATATAAGAATGCAAACCTGCCTGAGTTCGACTAAACACGAAGGGTCAACTCTTCGAATGTGTCAAACCTCTCGGGCGTACTAACCCTTTAATATCGGAGAAGATAAAAGATTCTGTTCTGCCTTATACTTTTGACTCGCGATTTGAAATGTTAGACAAGAAAAAAAAACTAAAACATAATGCAAGTAACAGATACAAAGAAATAAAACGCTTACGATTCCTAACTGACAGTCAAAAAAGATCGATAACCACTTTTAGCATAGCATGGCGTGCCACCATTATGCTGTCACCGTGCTGCAATTACCATCCCAAATATTCTGCAAAAATGGCACCATAGTAACAGAATGACGTTCACACCTCAGACACTCAGTGATACGACATGGAGCAATTATGGTACCATAGAGACATGATCTGAACTTGAAGCATGGCGATATTGTAGTGCCACTAGTGCACCACGCCATAATATTTAAGTACCACAAATATGGCTTTGCCTTGGCATCATGGAAAGATGGCACGGTATGCCGTCCATAATAGCTCAATTCAGACGTACATCGCTACGTTAATTCCGACATAGCATCCGTTGTATGACGCGTTTATGCTGTTCCTGTGCCACCAAATGTCTATCTGGGTAGGTCATATTGGTCTTAGGTTCGAATCCCGGACACATAACCTTAAGGAGAGCATCATGAAAACGTCTTACCTGTAAACGATTACCTTTTTTTAAATCCAATATCAATAGAATAATATTATTAATATTATTGCAATTAAATTTTTTTTTAAATGTTGCATTTCCCCCCGTCTGCAGGCATTACGCCTATTACAGAGTTGGCCCGGATCAGTAACCAGGCCCCCATGCGGCCACATCCGACTTCTCCCTCTATATCGCATTTGCCATAGCATTTCTGCTATGGGCATATAGAAAAACTGCGGAAAACCTATGCCGATATAGCCCGTCTCGAGTTTGCCTCCCGGCACCGGAGCTACGTCACGTTTCGTCCAGAACGTAAACACGGACTACAGCTGTATACATGTGACCTCCACACCCGCGTAAAAAAGATGCGGTCTCCAGGATGGAATCCAGGATGGAATCTGGGTTGTGTAGGATGGATTCTGGACAATCCAGGATGGACTCTGGGCAGTCCAGGATGGAGTCCAAGATGGACAATGGGATCGGATTACATCCCATTCTCCATCCTGGACTACCCGGACTCCATCCCGGACTGCCCAGACTCGATGCTGGACACATCCTTTTTACGCGGGCAGGTAGAAATACCTGTGTGGATCTCATGTATACATCTGGACCTTCATCGCGCTCGTATTTATATTTTCGACGAAAATCAACGGCACCGGGATTCGAACCCGTGAACTATCGATGCTCTGGACTAGAGGCTAGTACCCTAACCTCTAGACCACGGCACCGGCTATATTATTACATAATGACACATTGTAAAAGGTAGTCCTGTCATTAATTATTAATTTCCACATTGTTTATGCCGAGCATGATAATTTTTTAAATTTTAATCGAAGAAGATTTATTTCATGTTTATTACTCAATTGAAATAAAATAATTTACTTAAAATTTACTTAAAAACAGGCCTATTAGGCCGGCATTCGAATAAGAAAATTTGTCAACGTTAACTAAAATCGAGGTCGGTTTACTATATCTTTTTTTCTGGGTGTAGTTGGGTTTTCCTCTTGCATTCTTAAATACACCATGACCGCAATCCTGTCTGACCTGAATTTTTTAATTGCACGGTTTATCCGATATATCAACATTATTGAATTCTTCGATGAAGAATTCATTTCCATTGTTCTACTCATCGTATTTACAAGGCACGTGGGCGAATAGGTGACAGAAGACTTAGGGCCATTCAGGACTGGCCACCAGCAACTCAAGTAGATAGGAATAAATGAAACTAGAGCCGCTTACCTTAGCTACAGTAACGTCGATCCTCTTCAGGTTCTTGCAGTCGAGTATCACGTTGCTCAGACTCTCCTCGGATAGGCTCATTATATTTGCACGAAGGTTTTCCGCAGCTGGGAATGAGACCGCCTCTTCCGGTGTGACGTATACTACGGTGCGCCCCTCGACCTTCGATATAAAAACCGGTTTAATACATTTTTTTCCGTAAATAGTAAGTCATCCAAATCTTTAGTTTTGCTCTCTGATATTATTTTACTGGTGGTATGACAAAATAAAAACAAAAAAAATGATAACGTTTTGTAGGCATCGGTATTGGGAATTAACCCTTTGTGGTCAAACTTCCAAATTCAATCACGGTGGTCATACTCGGGGGTCGATTCCACTCAATCATTTTTCAAAAAGATATGGTGACCAAATTATTCGTCCGAAGTGGTTAAAAAAAATTACGGAATATGCTTTGAATATTCTAGATGATGTACGAAAAATGTATTTACAAGAAATAAAATGACGGCATGTTTAAAAAAATTCATCAAGAGGTGAAAATATACTTTTTCGCTCAAAAAATCATAGTTCCGTGAATTTTTAATATCTCAACCTAAAATTTGGACGTGCTCTCCTTACTCCTTAGATATCCTTCTTTTGGGAAAAAAAATAGTAGCATAGTTCATTATGCAAAAATACGGCTTTTATTCGTAAAAAAAAGTGATAGTTGATGATATTTCAAACTCCAGGTAGTAGATGGCGAATACATTCGCATTCGAAGCCGAGAACTATTATACATTTACGCTGAAAGTTGATCAGCGGGTCGATTCTACCCAGCGTAACCACGAATGGTTAAATAAATAAATTATAGTCGCAAGTCGTCAATCGAACACAAATCGTTTGAAGTTTTTTTTACGAGTTCAATAAACAATGTGGAATATAGCATGCGACTTCAGCTATTTTCGTAGATGAATGCCTTGTTAAACCGAATGATTCAAGTTCGATCCATGAAATATTATTTTTTATTTAAAACTAATAATTGCTCTCAGTTGGTCATAATTATTGCAAAACTGTAAAATTTGTATTTTTCCACAAAAATTGGTCATGAATTTTTATTTATATGGACGTAATATGGAAATTTCCCCTGCTCGTTATAAATCAATTCTTGATGTACTTTTATGATGGATAGAATTTCAAGACAGGATCAAATAGATTTGTTGAGTTTTTAAAATGTATCTGTTAGACATTAGAAACGTAACACTTTTTGGGGTCACTTTTGATAAGAGACTTTTCATACCATTATTTCGATAAAGCGAAGTTAGTTACGCTTTTTTGCTTCTGAGCTATGATGCTATATAATCATGTAAGAAATCCTTGATAACTTAATACGTTCACTGTATCATTACTTACGGATTAATAATATGAGCACAATTTGCATAAATTGGAAAGTAAGGAGCAGCTAGACAATATTATTAAAAAAAAAAATTTTTTAAATAGGTTTTAGGTTCGAGTGGGTAACGTCAGACAATATGTATAGATTTAGCTTGTATAGTGACGCGATTCATCGAACGTGAAACACGATATGACCATAATACCTAGAGGATATACTCATCGGTCTTTATAAGCGGATCATCGCGTATGCCTTCGTGAGACTGGACGACTGTGCTCTAGATAATACAGATCAGTACTTGCAGGTCTTTCATGAGGATTATCGATGTGTTTTATCCGGAGCGAAAGACTTAATTATTTTAATGTAGGGTTTTATTGGGAATTAACACAAAGAAATATTTGCGGCATCATCCCACTTGGCCGAAATTTGGCAACCTTTCAAAATTGACCCATATTATATATAGTATTAATTACTATTTTAATATAAAAATCATTTTAGAATGACAATAGTGGCTTAAATCATGCAACAGATATTATTGGCCAAAAAATTATAGGCTATGGCGACTGGGATGAAGTCGTTGCAATTTATCCTCCAAATGTCACGGTGAGTTTTGTTATTTCACAATACATATAACGCCAGTTCATCTGCCCAGTAAAGACGCGATAGAACAGCAATGTAACCTGGAAAGTAACACGTAATGTTACAGCGTAACGCTTTACGTTACGTTACGAAATGTTGAGGATATGTAATATACACGGAAAAACGGCTTCGTTGAGCCAACTAACTATTTATTAGTTGAGTGAAAATGAGACCGCGATCGCTAGATTCAAAGCACGCGAAACCAAAGCCTAATTCAAATTTCACTAATTCGAATCTTGTACAAATATCGACTGTAGCTGCCATGGAGACTAGAGGTAAGGAGTACGAACGATTATGGGAAATGCGATTCTGAACTGTTCGTCGAATCGTGGAAAATTCTTTTGGCGCGGACTGAAGTGAAGTGAGCGGAAAGTTGGCTGGAACCAATGAAATGAGCTCGGCGTTAACTTCATATCTCGGTCCGTGTTGACATTCAGTAGTGCTCAGTCCCCTGAAATTTTATACACTTTCGCGAACATTTTCTCAGCATTGCGTTCGTACTCCTTACCTCTAGTCTCCATGGTAGCTGCTTAATAAATTAAGTAAATACATTAAGCAGCCACAAACGACGAATTTTTATTCTAAACAAATTGTGAAAAAATTCCGCCACGATCGGGGTTCGAACCGTGAACACTCAGAATTCTAGCCTGGTGCGTTACCAATTACGCCACCGTGGTTACCGGTTTCCATAAATTGCCAATAGTTTGTACTTTTGATCGTAGCAGCTTTTTTTTGTACCTTCTAAGGGTCGTGGTTTCGCAACCCTTGAAGTTCCTTTGTGAACTCGTATTTAGTCTTACTGTGCTATCTTCAGAAGTTGCGATTACGTAACTTTTATGTTACACGTTACATTACAGTTACACCACTGTTACCGATACGTTTCTTTCCTAGATGCTATGCAACATTACGAAAACTTATTGGTTATGTAATGCTCGTTACATAATATATTTGTGTTACTTGTTACATTGCAATTACATTATGTAACGTACGGGCAACATAATTGAGATGTAACGGTTATATAACACACGTTATATAGCATGGTAATGTTTCTGAGTGGGAAATAACAATTTACATGTAACTTCCATGTAAACTATAGGCAACATTGCTTGTGAAATTCTGTTACATTGCTGTAACATAACTGTTTTTACTAGGTGCTTTATCTTACCTCTTTCATGGTTATATCCACTAAGGGTCTTGCTGAATAGTATAAAAGCGTTGCCAGATTAAGAATTATGCCAGTTGCAATTCCGTATTCGAGACCAAAAAAGACACACGTTACGAGAGTTACCAGCATCGTTAGAAAATCCAACTCTAAAAAAAAAGAGAATAGCATATTATACTACAAAGGATGGAAGTCCGTGATTACTGCCGACGGTGCCGTTTGTTCCCAGCAGAAATCACCTGAGGTGAAAATCATGTAGCATACGGAACTTTTTTCCGATTTCGCTAAAAAATAACCACATTCAGTGCTTGTAACAAGTACGCAAAAATTGCTCGTTTAAAACTAATTACGAGTACGCATGTGCAGTAGTATTGTGGTTTTCATTACTCCCGTCGGGAAGAAATCATACGTCTTTCTGCCTCGGGAGTAATGAAACTGTTTTGCACATGGATACGAGTCAGAGGGTAAAAACGAGTGATTTTGAAATGAGGTTATTTTAGCGAAATCGCGAAAAATAGTATATTACGATACAAATGCGGTAAAACTTTTTGTGATGAGTTTCGCAATCACACGAGTTAAGAAAACGTTTTTCCAACTAGTATAGTACAATTTGTACTATACAGGGATTTGTACCATACTATAGTACAGGGGTTCAAGGCATGCGGATCGTGGGTACAATTTTCATTATTGCATCCCTAGCAAGTCGACTGTCGCTTTTTAGGGAAAAAAAACCAAAAACGGATCAACAAACGGGTACGTCCATTGGGGAACGAAACGGACCTCAAAAAGTAGTAATACGAACTGCTTTTTACTGTTACTGCTTGGGGTTCGTTTCTCGTTGCAAAAACCAAAAAAAGAACCGAACATTTTTTTAGAAAAAAAAATTGGCTTTGTTGCGTTTAAATAACGACTTTATTTTCATTTTTATTTTCATATTTTTACTTATTAGTCAGTTTGGTACTATTTAATCGCGGAAAAAGATTAAAATTTTTTAGGTCTTCGGTGGGACTCGAACCTGGAACCCCGCGGATATGAGCCTTGAACCACAATGCTATTCACATCTTTGTAAATATATATTTTTATTGGCTTTTTAAAGAGTAAAGAAAGTTTAAACATGTAACAATCTTAGACATTTACATGATCGTATCTGGAGTTATTAAAATAAAAATACGTTTAATAAATTTTCATCGATATCGATTATTTTCTTCTCATCATTCTCATCATGACACATGTGTAAAGTACATACATCACACTCTTAAAGCGACTGTACTTCCGCGGTAGTAATTAAATAGTTTTAGACATGATTATACGAATGTAAAGGTCATGTCATATTTTTAATTTCCTTATATTTCAAATAGACAATCAACGATCTATTTGATTGTAACCGACATTGTTACCGAATTTAAAAAAAAATCAATTTTTTTTGTGAATTCAACCGATTCTAACTGACAATTTAATCGAACGAAACGTTTTTAATCGGTTATCTTGTTGGTTAAAGCCGGTGAAACAGTGGGCTAATCGAGACTTATCTTCTCTCGGTTAAAAAATCGGTTAACTTGAGTTACTTTCGGTTAACACTACGGTGATACAGCGTGCCAGGGATATATACCAAACTACCAAATAAGTCCGAATATGAAATCAAAAGATGAAAATAGAGCCGTTTCATTAATTGCATCACAGTTAATAGATATTTTGAAAAAAATATTTCCGACCTTTTTCGGTTTCTGCAACTAAAAAAAGGACTAAGCTTTTAACAGAAAAGAGCGGTTCATTTTGCCGTTTTCTGTAGTCCGTTTCGTTCCGCAACGGACGTGTCCCTTTTTGGGGCGTTTCGCGGTCCGTCAATTTAATAGGGACCGAGTGAAGTAATAGTATATTACGATACAATTTTGCACAATACGCTTTGAGTTTGCAGCACGAGCTAAATGCGAGTGTTGTAATCACAGAAGTTAAGAAAAAAGTTTTTACGAAGTGTGGTAATGGGCCCTTTACGCACGCAAAGAGCGCGAAAAACGTCCGATAACGCATCGAGTAAAGTAAAATTTATTGCTAACATAATTACTACAGACCTACACGGAAAATGTCGTATTTATGGTGTCTGCTATTAAACCGTCAATCACAGATTTTGAAACCAAGCCAAAAGCACATGAGTTATTGGAAAATAACTCATACGTGGGATTTAATGACGCCAAAAAGGAGTGTCGGGCTGAGTTAAGAGGCATTATTTTGGTTGTACAAAGTCTCAACAGTTTTTTAAAATACCCACATCTTCTTTTTATCAAGATGTGAGACTCTGAACAATGCTCCTTTTTTCAAAATGCATTTAGGGTGCTCCTATGGATGTCCGCTCCGCGGGTGTCACAGAGAGGCAGATATCAATTGTTTTCACTGCAAGACAAACAATCAACGCGTTGATGCGAGAGAGTGCGATAACCCGAAAATTTATGAGTCAGAGAGAGAACAGATACTTTTTCTGATGATATCTCAAAAATGTAGTAGGCAATCGACTTGAAATTTGGACACAAATTGAGGAAAAAAATTCTCTTCCCGACAAAATTTTTTCGCTTTTTTTCATTTCATCATCCATTATTTCTAAGCGAGTATAACCTGTGGCGTATACTGCATGAACAGCTCTGACATTGAATATTTCCGAATTACGATAGGTGATCAGATTCAAATTCTGCAGAAAATTTTTTAAATTATTGCCGAACATTCTACAAGAATTTCAGAATGATGGCATTTAAAGTGCATCGTCCATAGGAAAACCTTAAGGAACACGCTGAATTTCACACAAAAATATTGACATTGTAGGAAATAAATTTGGTGGTTTCAAATCATTTAAATGACATTTTTAAATACATTTTGGCATTACGTCTTATTGGCACTGATCCATTACACATTTAGTAGATAAAACCTTGCCAAATGATAGATATAAATCAACGTTTGCTGTAACGTTAGATATAAATCGCGATGTTGGGCTGCAATTTTCAATCGTTTAAATTTTTCTTCGTACTTCTAATTTATAAAAATAGAACAAAAATATTTTGAAACTTTGAAAAAATTCATAGCACGCGATTTTAAGATTTTTAAATCAAAGCGTTGTTTATTTAACGTTTGAAAAATCTTTGAATAATGTTATAAAATGAAACACAAAAAACAATAATAGCAGGAGATCTCGGCCCACTTTGGCCTATGATTCAAACTGTTTGTTGCAGGTCATAATATTTTGGAGAACTTTTTGAGTTTTTAAAATTAGGGCGTTTTTTAGATAGCTTTGATTATTTATAACTCAGAAATTTCGATAAAAAAAAAACCGAAAAAACTTCTGGATGCATTTTTCAGTTGGAAGAATAAAATAAAAAATTACCGCGAAAAAAGAAACAATATGAGGGTCAGCCGTTGACCGAGTTGGTATGGAAAGCCCCATATCTTTACGTCAAATAAATTTTTCTTTTTATTCAACAAACACATATATTTGAGCCGAATATAATTTTCATTCCATTTAACAAATATGCATTTGGGTCGACAGTTACATAAACGTTAACTTAAACACAATATTTTTTTTTTCTTTTTTTTATTATTAGGATATTCCTCGATGTACCTTAGAAACTCAGAAAAACTGCCTCCCGCACAGCAGTTGCGCGTTCACTGCTGTCGATTTTTAAAATATATAATTTTTATATAAATATATGAAAAATGAAAGAGAATTGTAAACACTTTTCGATGCTATAAAAATATGGAAAAATTCATGCACGTTAAAGATACTGAAAATATTAATTTTGCATAATAATTAGTCTAAAATGTTATTAACAAATTAATGAAAAAAAAATGTTTAAAAAATTTCCCAAAAACCCATATTTTTTCACGTATTCAGAAAAATGAACGAATTACTTTCGTTAAATAAATATGGGTTTCCGGCAGAATTGTTAAACAATTTTTTTTTTCATGAATTTGTTAATAACATTTTAGAATTATCCTTATGCAAAATTAATCTTTTCAGTACCTTTAATGTGCATGCATTTTTCAGATTTATAAACCATCGAGAAGTGTTTGCAATTCCCTCTCATGTTTTTCGAACTTATGCGAAATGAATACCAGGGCGCAAGGATTACATTAAATCAAATTGATAAATGTTGCATTCTAAGACATTTGCGGTTCATCAAATAAAGTGTATTATGCATAAAAATGTATTCGATTGAACTTTGGATGAACAAAAACGTGTATTAGAGCGAATTTTAGTTTTTCATTATTAGATGTTATCAAAGAAACGTTGCTTTGAATAACTGAATCTATTACAGAGAAATAATGTCCAATGATTAAAGGAAATAAATGCATATTAGATTAAAAGTGAGTTCAAATTGATTTTAATTAAAAAGATCCAATACATGTATTTAGTCGTTTTAACTAGATCTTTTTTTTCCGGATTAGAAAAGTATTTAGTAGCAATAAATAGAATATTTTGTTCAGTGTCCGCTTACCAGTGAAAGTCGCTACAAATAAATAAATACTTTCGAAATAAAGAAATTGAAAAATTTAATGGAATACATATTTCTTCTACGCAAGCAAATTTTCTTTGATTGAAATAATTAAATGTTGATCAGATAATTTTAGTTAATATTAGTAAATCATTTTTCTGGGTGTATTATCACATATAATGTTGACTCACTCTTTGCACGCCAAAGCAGGCTATAAGTCGGGAAATCCAGCATATAATACATTGCGCATATGATGACACCAGCCAAGGTCGCCTTCGGTATAAACTGAAACGTGGACGTCAGCAAGCCGGCCGCAAGCAAAACGAGAGCACCTGCGAAATGTTCGGTTTAATGAAAATGTGATGGAAGCCGCATGTGCGGCCAAAACTAAGTTCGCTCGCTTCGGACAAAAAAAAAAACTTTTTATCGAATCCCTGACTTCCCTCCACGACGGTGACAAAGTTTCATTGATTATCGAAAATAATTAAATTTACTTTCCACTGGGTTAATTTCCCGGATTATACGCGCTGTCGAAGTGTCCTTTTTTCTTCGCGTGGAGGAAACTCAGTTTTCCAGAATAGAACAAACTTTTCATTCACTGGTTAAAAATATTTTCATTATGCTTATATTCCCTTTATGTAAAAGGCCATTTAAAATAATTGCATATTATCAAGTACCACATTCAACGTTTTCTATATCGTAGGAGATAAAAATAATTTTTCTTCTCGGACTTTTTGGCCAGTTTATTACCGGGGCCGAATGAACTTCAAAGACGCATTGCAAATATATTTAATTGATGATACTATTTTTCTAAAAAAAATTTTTGAGGCATTCTAACCCTTATATAATTCACGTTGGACACATCTGCAATTACGTACAGATATAAGCTCTACCAGAATGCGACGGAAATAAATCTACATTTTTTTTACTTGTTGGACTTTCAGATCAAAGCAATGTACAGATTTTAGTATCCAAAGTCGCATTTTATATCAAACAGCAGGCTCCCCGATTCGAGTATAAAAATATTCATTCGAGGGCCGTACAACAAATGTGTTAATTGAAGTGTATAACGAAATTTTTACTTATAAAAAACTTATTGCATATTAAACTACATTACACTTATGAGCGATACCACCGATAATTGGTCGTGGATTGACCTCGTATTTTTTTAATCGAATTAAACTTTTTTAATTTTAATTGTACATAAAAAGAGGAGACCCTTTTTTGTTGTTCGGGGAAAAAAAATTTCTAAAATTATAGGGGATAACATATTTTCGGAAAATAGACTCGAATTCTCGTTCAGAAATAAATATCACTCACGCTTTCATGACACATTTATCCAATAGTTGTGAAATAGAAAACTACTGTTATAAACAATTGAAAATTTTGACAATTTTGTTTTGCTAATTTTGGTATTTTTAATATATTTTTTGACAATTGCATCAAATTATTCATGCAATTCTGTCACTTTTACAATTTTTTTTCGCAACGCAATCTTGCTTGACTCAATTTTTCTTCCTCATAGAGGAAGCTTTGTTTTCATGAAAAAGAAACATTTTCGAGATTTTTATGTCAGGACACTCAGAATGGTCCAAAACGTCGAGAAAAGTGATCTACAAAAAATATCCGTATGTATGTGTGTATGTATCCAACTTCGAAAATTCAAACGCCGATAACTCAAAAACCACTTTTGCTATCGAGCTCAAATTTGGCAAACAACTAGAGCAGAGGGCCCTCTTTAATTGATGCAATTATCGACTGAATGTACGCAAAAACTCAGATTTCATAGCTTTTTTAATTTTTCGAAAAAGGACGTGGTCGCTCTAACTTTCGTAAAAATTAGTATATCATGATAAATAGTTCTTCCTAAGAGCATTTAGACTTGATATTGTATGGTATTGATTTTGGCTAAAGTCGGTAGAGTGGTTCAGATTTTATGGAATTCTGAATTTAAAGAAAAAATAACATTATAACTAATATAATAAATATGTTTCAAAAATCTTATCTGATATATCAAGCTCAAATTTGGTACATGAACAGAATCATAATATTCAGCTATGATAAATATATAATTTAGTGACAAACGATATGAGAATGTTTGTTTTATGGAATATTGAATAATTGAAAAAATTAATGGTATCGAATAAACTGCGGAAAAACATGAGATACCAATCACAAATTAAATATGTGAATGAATTAATATGCAGCCACGATAGATATGTAATTTAGTGATGAACGGAACAAATTTTGATTTTATGGAATTTCGAATTATTTCAAATATTAACTGTATCACGTCAACTTTTGAAAAACTTGGTATGAAGCCCAAATTCAATATATGAACAAAATAATACTCAGACATGTTGATCTATTACATAAATCAAAGATGCAAAGTAGAACCTTGCACATTGCTTCCTCGTTATATTTCGCTCTCTACAAAGCTTCCTCTATGAGGAAGCCAAAATCAATCAGTATACTTTCTCTTAAATGCCTAAGAACATTAACTTTTCCATTTTCCATCTACTTTCGAGTGATGTTCAGTTCATAATTTTTCAACGGAAGAAAGTCAATTTTACGCAAAAAAAAAACAATAAATAATTTTTTTATAGAAAAAAGCACCTTCGATTCGAGTCTCAATTTTACAAGGTATTTCGCATTGTATGAAAATTCTGAGAAAAAAATTCCAAAGTGGCACCTCCAATTCTTAGGCAGTAAAAAAATTGAAAATTGAAATAAAAAAATTAATACATTTTCTGCTGCCTAAGAATTGGAGGTGTCACATTGGATTTCCTCCTTAGCGGATTTCCTTATATTCGCAAAAGATAAAATGAAACTCCTCGGATGATGGGCTGCGCCAAATAATTCGAAAAAAAAACGGGCAGGAAAAAATTATTAATTTTTTTATTTTAATTTTTTACTCCCTACGAATTAGAGGTTCCAATTTGGGATTTTTTTTTCAGGATCTGCATACAATGCGAAACCTCTTGTAAAAGTAAGACCGAAATCAAAGGTGTTTTTTTCGTAAAAGAAATTATTCATTACTTTTTTTTTTGCGTATTGATAATTTTTGACTTTGCCGTCTCTATTCAACGCTTTATCGTTACGAAGTTCTGTTTGATACCCCGGACCGCGTGTAAGTTGAACTCGTACCGCAACAGCTGACGCGTTCGTGGCAGTCAACCTGACTTTCCTGTCAGGTTAACATATTATTTTAAGAGTTTTACTAGCAATTAGGTGTTAATGAATGAAAATTATCAATTTATTAAGAATTCTGGGGCTTTGTATTGTGTATTGTCTCAGAACTGTTTTTATAGGTTTTGGAAATTATTTTCAATTTCTTGTTTACTTTGTGATTTTGGACTGACAACGACTCCCGAGTCGTGAAGCATCCAAAACTTGTGAATATGTATTTTTAAGTTCTATAATCTTTTTATATTCTATAATCCAATAATTCACGAGAAATGTGGTGTATACGTAGAATTGACAATTCATGATACTAATATTGCATTTTTTTCAGTCACATTTTTGCCTGACAAGTTCTAGACGAACCTACTTAAGCCTTAAAACATAACAGGTTTACATTTATGTTGGAAAGTTGTATTGCAGGATCTTGAAAAGCGGACTTTAAAGCGAAACTTTAGTTTTACCAGTGAATATTCCACCGAGTGGGGATCTAACCCCCGATGCGTGATTAACCGCAGTCCTGGTGAAAGATCCAGTGACAGGCATCGACCTCACGAACGACCCGAAAATGTTGCATATTCCAAGTGCGAGCATTTCCTGCGTTGCGTCCAACGACTTCCCCATAGCTGAAAAATACGAGTAGAAAATAGTTGGCTAGTAGATATAACGAGACGGAGATGAATATACCTCAGGAATCTACAAATTTACTGGGTCGAGATGTAGCACAACGTGCTGCACGTATGCTCCCTGGCATCTACTAGCCGGCATAAAATTTGACTTTGAATGCATATAGTAGTATCCAGACTCGACACGCTGGTTTATTACTCATCGCTGGGAAAATTCAGAGTCCGAGGTAAAACTTGGAAGTTGCCTCGACGGAAATGTAGAAATCGGCTGAACCATATTCGCCAGTGGAAACTATTTATATACTTTCAACTCACGTACGACTTTTCCAGATATATTCTTTAGTATATTATGAACTTTCTACGTCCGATAGTTCGTAATCTCAACGCGAGACTTCCATTATAGTATTCACAAGGGAAAGCTTGATCGTTGTACCCCTTATCTGTATGCACGGGAAAAAAAGGCTTGGTTGGATTGAGCACTTGGTTATATCCCGTGCTGAAAAATAGTTGAGGCATCTATTCGGCCCTTTCTAGTTTGCCTCAATTTTATTAGGGGCCCAGTATGGAAATTGAAGCGCAGCCCCACAGACAAACCAAATTATTTGTTAGCGCAACCAAGTTCATTGTAATAGAACCAATAACTTGGTTCGCCTAACCAATAATTTGGTTGGTCTAACCAATTAATGAACTAACACATATTTAACCAAGCGCTTGGTTATATATGCGTCAACCGATTAATTATTTTGACCAACCAAGTGATTGGTTAGCGCAACCAAGCTCATTGTAATACAACCAATAACTTGGTTGACGTGACCAACAACTTAGTTAGTCTAACCAATTAATGGGCTGACCCATATTTAACCAAGCACTCGATTGCCTGATGGCGATGCGCCAACCAATTAATTGTTTTGATACACCAAGTTATTGGTTAACGCAACCAAGCTCATTGTATAACCCATAACTTGGTCGGCGTAACCAACAAGGTTGGTCTAACCAATTAATCGCTGGCGCATATTTAGCTTTTTTTCGTGTGAGAGTGCAAAGTTATCCAGTGAGTTTGTACTTGTAACTGCATGGAAGTTTGCAAAGTCATGTAGTGGGTCGATAGGACTTTAGATGGTATGGCTTGTACGAACGGTGCTGCATGTGATGGCTTTATTTATGGACTTCTGCCGATTACATTTTTTTCAATCGTATGGCTTCTTCAGGCTTTTACGACTATTATTCCCCTTCCAATTCCTAAAGATTTCCCTAGAGTTTTGCCCATAGTCACACTTACAAGCACCTTTATTTTTTACTGAATTTCCACTGTATGAGAATAGGACAGCTTCGGTCATCCCGTGAAGAAATTAGTCCGTTGTCCGCGATTAAGTACAGCCCCTTTATAGGTTTATCTGTACAAGTCATGAACGAAAATCCAATCTTGGGTCCCACTTGGCCCAACAAAAATCTACACAATATAATGTTCGGGCATCCTCGTGGAACCCATGACAGGAAATCCAATCTAGGATCCTACTTGGTCCAACGAAAGCTTCGACAAACTAAACTCATTGGGTCCTGTGAATGGTAACCACTCGGATGAGCCCACTCGGCCATTGATATCGGAGAAAATTTTTATTTTTATTGTCTATTTGAAGTATACGACAAATGAAAACGCGTCAAGACTACATTCATTTAGATTTATCGTCAAGACTACATCATTTAGACATTTGGCACATACGGTCGATGTAGCCGTTTTTTATATGATACTTATTGTTAGAAGAATATCCATGAAAGTACCTATACGGAATATGGATATTTCCGGCAATGTTCGGTCGTAGGGAAAATGAATAAAATTTTCCTTTTTTACGTTTCGACTTCCTTCGGAGTCCTCTTTAGAAATGTTATATTTCTCTCGATATCCAAAAGCAGGAATATTTTACAAAAGCAAAATAAATAAATTTACAGAAAATCATGTTAGCTTATACGATTTCTTTATATTATAAAATGACCTCTACTAGTCCGTGGCGGAGATTTCTGATATTGGTAATCAATGCCGCTAGGGGGCAGTGGTGGTCTTCGGATATTAGTGGCGCTCTACTAATTTGAATTTAAAAATAAAAGTTTTAAAAATTTTGTTAATTTTTAACACCATACTAATAATCAATCAACTATAATCCTGTTATTTACAATTTTTTTTGCAATAATAAATAAATAGTACTATATCAATCCTAAAGTTAATCGAATTACTATCAATTTTTATGTTAATCATTTCCATTTAATAATCTTTAGCATAAGACAGCTTCTGAACATAATATCTTAACATTGTCGAAATCAAATGTGTGTTTTTCTTTCTTAACATGACTAACTGGAGCTGTATTATTTCGAGTTAAGTGATTGGTACTGTTCTTATGTTCTTGGACCCTTGTTATTAGATATTTCTTTGTTTGTCCAATGTAAGTGGCTTCACAGTCCTTACATGGGATACTATATACCAAATTTGATTTTAATAGCAACGAAATTTTGTCTTTTGTTGAACCTGTAATTGAATTTGTATTGTGTTTATTGTTGCTAACTAGGTTAAGTTACTAAGTTTAGTTAGTAACAATAAAGATTTACAATTAATAATCTGCAAAAATTTAATCCAAATGTATAAAATTCTCCCAAGTACAGATTACCTTGTAACTTTTTTTTTACCACATACAAAATAATGATTTCAATGAAAACCCATTTCCATATCTGTGAATAAAAATGTAGGGTTTTTTTGGTTTTTATTAAAAGCTGTCAAAGTGGTCGGCGACAAGAGTTCCTTCAATGTTGCCACTTTTCATTGAACCGAACGATGTGGTAGAGGTTGTAAAAAAACGTGACACGTCTTTTTTTATTTTTTTATCAACGGCAAAACAGTTTCAAGGGGATCAATCATCCTTTAAAGTTGGATATGTCAGAGTAACGAGGTATCGACGTTCTTTTTTTTCTTCATATATTCAACATAGACTATTTATTGCTGCTCATGACAAAACATTCGAGTTTTTGTTTGAAGCATGACTTCACCCCTTCAAACCATATTTCCTTCGATAAAAAAACGTATCTACTAGTTTTTCATGCTTTACAATATAGTTGACCTTTATAGAAATCGAAGGAGACATTATCGTAAGTACCTGGAACAGATCACGTTTTTTCCACGGACTTTATACTATAAATAATTTTGAAATGGATATTAATATACCGGTATATCAAGCTTGGATGCATACGCGGTATATTAATTGCCAGATCCATATCTACACAACATTTGAAGTCTTGGTATATTGTAAATACGTATAGATCTTTGATATTAATTGAAAAGTGTGTTTGGCTTTCACATTTTCAAACATTTTTGCCAATTATTGAAATTAACGTCCATTAAAATTTATATAAACGCAGCTAGGTTTTTTTCACATACTGTATATTCATTTTAGTATGCATTCTTCTTTAAAATTTAACGTGCATGTATACTAGAGCTTTTCTTATAATCGGTTCCTCCTGAAATGCTGTATTGATTATCACAAAAAAAAAAAAATATTTTCGCGAAAGCTGCCAGTTGTGCTATGATATTAAGTACTGCCGCATCAAGACCAAAAATTTATGAAAAGCGCCGACTTACGGAATTTTTTTTTTTGCGTGGCGAAGCGCTCATGGAGATTGTAGTTGCTTTCGATAGACTGCGAAATTATGTAAAGGCAGTAACATATTCGAAAATGTTTAGTACTGCCGCATTGACATTGAAGTTAACAAAATAAAAAAATGAAATCGTTTGAAACATTAAAATATTCGTCTGCTCATCGACTATTTCGTGCGTTTTCAAATGAAAAAATGGCTCATGAAACGGGAGTCATGTATGATCATAATCATGATGATTATAAGCGATTTTCGAATTTTGGGAAACTGCGATATCGATGCGGCAGTACTAAATATCATCATACAGGACTCCCGTTTCATGAGTCATTTTGTCATTTGAAAACGCGCGAAATAGTCGATAACCAGATGAATATTTCAATGTTTTAAAGGATTTCATTTTTTATTTTCTTAACTTCAATGTCGATGCGGCAGTACTAAACATCATCGAACATGTTTCTGGCTTTACACAATTTGATAGTCTATCGAAGGCAACTACAATCTCCATAAGCGCTTTAACACGACGAAAAAAAAAAATTTTAATAAAAAGAATTTTTAAATTTGCCGTTTTCATGAATTTTTGGTCTTGATACGGCAGTACTTAATATCATCGCACAACTTCCAGCTTTCGCGAAAACATGTTTTTTGTGATAATCAATAGAGTATTTCAGGAGCAACCGATTATAAAGAAATTATGTTTTCTTCAACAGCCCTAATGTATACTAAGAATAAGTGCATCACGTTGACAATAATGTGTTTGATTTTTCCAACACTTTGTATTTTTGAAAATAATGTAATCAAAGTGTATATAATTTCATATACGCCTGGTTAGATTTTCTCACGCTCTATACATTAATTTTTAAATGAGTCGGATTAATGATTCATTTATGACGATTTACGAAATGAATTTGTTTAATAATAGGACGAAATATTTTCAGGTACTGCATTCTAGTAGAAGATGTAGAAGAACAAACTTATTAATTATCAATGGCCGTACATCAATGTTCAAACACGTCTTTTGATATCCGTAACGTATATTAATCTTAAGAGATATTTGCAGACGAAACTTCGGAGCTTCTAAGCTTTTAACTATCAATTCGAGTTTTGGAAATTTAAGCTAGACTTGATATAAAAACGTATATTAAATTTATAATTGGGCATTATTTTCTCATCAGCTTCATTAGTTTTAAAACACCTCCCTATGAATCGCCTGCCTAGAAAAGAAGAATCTGGCCGAGATTTTTGAGAGAATCTGGGTTGCACGCAAAACTATATTCATTTAAAATCTGTCCGAGAATCTCGCCGAGATCCTAGAGAATCTATTCACTATTTCTTAACGAGATTCTTCCAAGAATATCGCTGAAAAAAAAAGAATCTATCTCAGAATTTTGTTAAAAATCTCGATCAGATTCATTTTTTCTACGTGGGTTGCCATATTAATATACAAGTATTGTAATTTACTTACCGAAAGCTTTGGCAATAGCGATGTGTTCTATGGTCGAAATTATCGGTATCGTTACTAATGTCATTCCCATTCCTTCAACCATCGCGACAAAATTATACGTCTGATTATTAAAGGTAGTTGAGAAGGGTGGTAGACCGAACGGCGGAAGTCCTTGACCCATTGCACCTTGAATGATAATTTCACGGTAGTGTCAAAAATGCGAAAGCTCTCGTGGTATATTATCGGAAGCATTATGATAAGTTAATTGTCTGATACCTTACCAGTTAATTTGAAGGGATTCTTGCCGTTAATATAAAATATGTAGGCCATAACTGTTCCAGCAAGGACTACGATAGCGTTCCTTGCAAGCGTGATGATCCAACCGATTTTTTGTAGCGTCGTTCCTGTTCGCCGACCAGGTATATTCTGGATAATTAAAAAATAATCCACTTGAATATACGGAAAAAAATTATTGGTTGTATAGGCTCCAAATGACAAAGTTCGTTTGGACAATAAACTAGTTGTTTATAGAAACAAATCAGTTAGTTGGGGGCGACAAACTCGTTGGATATGCCAATCAATTAATTGGTCACACATCCAAGTGCTGACCTACGAGGAACCCAGAAAAATTCCTAAGTCGGCCGCCGGTCACCCATACAAGTACTGACCCTGGTGAGACTTATAGTACGAATTTAGGTGTTAGGCGGTCACCCATCTATAATACTGACTCACGGGGTACTTTGAAGAATTTGTAGGACTGCCAGCGGCGACGGTGGCAATTTAATTGTGACGGCCCTCCATTGCATATAAGAAGACGATTCGAATGAGAGAAAAGCATAGGTGACATCAGCGCAGTGATTAGCGCTCTAGCTTAGGAATAGACTATTCCGGGTTCGATTCCCGATGATCACCATATCTTTTCTCTCTTCGATACTTCGGCAATGCATCCGCACTACCATCCTACACACTTCCCCAATCGCCCGGTCCAACCGTTACATAATAACGGGGCACATATGGTAGATACAGCCTTTTTTTATTCGACACACACAGAAGAATTTTCATCAAAGTGCCCATACGGGCCCTATAATCCTTCTCCTACTGCAATAGGTAAACTTTGTCTAACGTTACCATCTACAGGACCCAATGAGGCTAAATATTGGTGCCCCCAGAATGGCTGCCACAAGAGTGTCCGTAAATTGCGTTGTCGACGCTTTTTTAGGCCAAGTAGGGACCAAGATTGGATTGCTTATTATGACTTCCACGAGAGTGCCCGGAAATTACGTTGTGGACGCTTTTTGTGGCCCACGTAGGACACAAGACGGAATTCTTATTTCTGGCTTCCACGGATCCTCTCTTAAAAAAGACATGGTACATCGAACTCGAAAGACTGAAGCCGCTTTTCGAGTCTTCCGATTGGTCGCCGATGGCTGTTTCAGAGCCAACTCCAGGCCGTTGAGGCCGCCGCAGCAAACTCGCGTATGGTGCGCATTTTGAACTGTCGCTTTCGCGTTTCTGCCATGGTCGCTACGTAAGAAGATTTTACCCAGCTTCTGCAATTTTTTGAGATTTCAGTTTCAAATTCGTTTTTGAAACTGACAACAAGTGGTCTGGATATTCGTAGCTTCATATAATTATTTTGTGGGATGAAATAAGAACGCTGTCCATTAGACATCAGTTCTGAGGAATGTCTAATAAAGCTGCCTTTTTATATTATCTGAAATCGATGGAGCCCGTGAAGAAAAATATTAGGGTTGCCCTAAGATAACTTAGGGCCCTATCGGGCTTTAATGTGGACACCATAAAAGGGAGTTCCATATCACTCCCAATTAGGGACCTACTAAGGAAACTGTAGGGTTTCATGTCGATATTTAATGGGGCTATATTAGGGCAATTAATTAAGGGCCCAGTCAGGCTTGATCATGGCACCAAGTAAATAAATTAATAATAATTTCGCCACATAAGGGCCTCATAAGGCAATTCTAGGTTGCCACGGCGAAGTTTAATAAGGCCTTGATAGAGTAATCACTTAAGGGCCCAGTCAGGCTTAATCATGGCACCAAATAAACAAATCAATAATAATTTTGCCAGATAAGGGTCTCCTTAGGCAATTCTAGGTTTCCATGTCGACGTTTAATAAGGGCTTGATAGGGTAATTACTTAAGGGCCCAGTCAGGCGTCATCATGATACCAAGTAAATTAATTAATCATAATTTTGCCAAATAAGGATCTCATAATGCCATGGTGAAGTTTAATAAGGCCTTGATAAGTTAATTAATTAAAGGCCCAGTCAGGCTTAACCATGGCATAAAGTAAACAAATCAATAATAAATTTGCCAGATGAGGATCTTATATGGCAATCCGAGGTTTCTATGGCAAAATTGGTGGTCACCTATCCAACCAATGACCGTCAAATTCAGCCAGGTGGTCACCTATTCTAATACTGGGCCTCAGGTTAGTCAGACAGTCACGCACCTAGATACAAACGAACTAATTCGCGCAAACGATAAAACAAGCAATTTTGTGGAATATAATTATAGATGACAACAACGATACATTGTACCCTATTCGATATAACCAATTTCTGTAAAAAAATAACTGAATGTGCTTTTATTTTTACACATCAGACGCAGTCATGTAAATCTATCAAGTTCTGACTATATTACATTAATTTTATTTCATATTACAGTCATTTAATTAGACAAAAAAAATTGCATATTCATATGATTTGAATGGTCAAGAGAGCTAAGGCGCAGCGCAACTACACCATCCGGAGGGTTCTAGGTTCAATTCCCGTCAATGTAAAAAAAAATGTAGTATGTTTTGTCAGCGATTAATATGTACCATCTTGTAGAGGAAGACAAAATATCTAATTAAAAGTGCAGCATTACTCAACTAAATAATAACAAATATATATTTTTAAATTAAATTTCTTTATTATTTTAGTAAGGACTTAACCCGGCAGCCTTAAAAGGTCCTCATTATTTTGCCTGTAAAGGCCCCTAACATTTAGCCTTTAAAGGTCCCGAAGAAAAAAGCGTGACCATCATTTGCGAAACCCTATGAGTTTCCACATTAGGCCCCTAAGAGAATTAGGGAATATTAATCGGGGCCTTGGAAGAAAACTGATAAGATTTCTTCACGGGAGATTGGTACAGCAGTTTTAAAAAGGGCATTTAATGATTATATCAAAAGTATATCATGAAAGTAGCGTTATTCTGACTACCTGCTATTTTGGATTGACATATATATTGATTCTTCCGGATCATTTTAGCTGAAAAAAACAAAGTCGCAAAGTCACCAAAGCGTAACACGCGCGGAGCGCGGACGTTGTTGCTATAAGCGTATAATGGGCCCGTACTTACAATTAGTCGCGGACGCCCGTACAAATTTCTGTATGGGATATCCCGCATAAAAATGATGTGTCCAGGATGGAGTCTGGGCAGTCCGGGATGGAGTCCGGGTAGTCCAGGATGGAGAATGGGATTTAATCCGATCTCACTGTCCATCTTGGACTCCATCCTGGACTGCCTAGACTCCATCCTGGATTGTTCAGAATCCATGCTACACAGCCCAGACTCTATCCTGGACGCCGCGTCATTTTTACGCGGGACAAAAATAATAAAGGTTTTTAAGTTGTGTACGGTTTCCGAGGTTCTACTGTAGAGTTGATAATTTTTCAGAATTAAATAGGCTTTTTGATTTTGCAAATATGTCATAGTTAAAGGGTCAGAGGCCGAGGTGTGAAGAAGAATTTAACAATCAACCGGCTGAGAATGAGACAAGGTGGTGGATCAAGTTAGAAGAGAAAAAACATTAAGAAAACGTATGCCAAACTAAGTAGGAAGAGCAGTTAAATTGTGTGAGAAAAATACGATGGTGGAACCGATTAAGTTACAACAAGTTAGTTCCAAGTAGAATCAAAGAGGGTGAGAATGGGAGCGGTGAGTCGTTAGAATGAAGGAGAAGTTCAGCAAGAAGTAACATCACGGTGGGAAAGGGATGGAGGGAAAATGACCGCGGGTTAGAGGCAACCCTCCAACGGTTGGTACCGATCTGCGGGAATAGAGCTATTTATTTGCGGTAGCTACTCAGTGGCAGTCATTATGGCACTTGCCCCAGAGACATAAAACCTACCCGGAAGAAAAAAGACTACGAGCAACTCGTGCTTTCTTTTCAGTAGCCACAAGTGGTACGTGTGTCGATACTTTTTCGTGAAACGCATTTCACAAAAACGTATTCCGACCACGTTCTCATATTGTCGTCTCGATTCATGTCACTGTTTATATTTTGCTTCCTCATAGAGGGAGCTTTGTTTTCGTAAAAATAATATATTACGATACAAGTGAGGAAAAAGTTTTTCCAACGAGTATTGTACAAAATTTTACTTCACTAGGTGTAAAATGGGCATTGTCGCACCGAGTGAAGTAACTATTTTTTTCGAGATTTTCATATCTCGACGCTCAGAATGGTCCCAAACGACGAGAAAAGGGGTTTGTACGAAATGTTTGTCTGTGTGTGTGTGTGTGTGTGCTGATTTTATTGTAAGCACGATAACTGTCGTATTTTTCTATGTATCTTGTTCAAATTTGGCACGCAAGTGGGCTATCATATAGCAACATTAAGGATTGTACTTGATGCGAATCAGTTGGATAATTCAAATTTTACACCATTTGAAAATTTTGAAAAAATTCTTTCCACGCTATAATTTTCGTAAATTAAGATATATCGGGCTGAAATTTCGTACGTAAATGGGACAAAAGTAAACTACGATATGTATCAAATTGTACAAGAATCGATAGAGTGGTTGTAATTTTATTGCAATTTCATTTCTTTTTTAAATGTTTGTAAATACTTCAGCTCCTGTAAATTCCGAGATATCCGGCAGCAATTTTTGACGTGACTTTACGATTATTGATTATGAATGATGAATTTAGTCACAGTAACGGTCAATATGTCGGTAAACTTCGTTTTTGCTGCACATAAAAGGATAAAATGCTGTAAAAAAATTGTACTTTTTTACGAATTTACTTTAAATTTGGTTCACCTACGGATTAGTATGGTACAAAGTTTAAGTATAAATTTGAGAAAAGTCGGTCAAGCGGTTTAAATTTTACGACACTTTGAATTGTTAGCAAATGTCTTTAGGGCATAAAGAAACTTGCAAATTGGAACTTTGCAAATTTCTTCCCAATATATATATATTATATATATATATTGGGATTTTATTGTAGCTCGCGCTCGCAAAGCCTCAGTTAAATATTATATGTCTCAGGGGGCTCATGAGGGACTTAGAAAAATTCGGACCACGCAGACTCCACCCCCTTCAGAACACTTCAGAATTAGGGAGTCTGCGGCGGCGGCGAGAACTTTTTATTATATAGAGAGATTTTTTAAGTAATTTTTGAGTTATAGAATATTTAGTTTGAAAAGTTATGGTTAGGAAAAATTGCTATTATTGAGACGCGTTAAGAGAAAAAAATCTTACAAAAGTTCAAGGCGATTTTGAGATCGATTTGATACCAAGTTTTTTACTAATTCGAGCGCAATTATTGTATATAATAATATAAAATTCAATTGTACATTTGAAAGATCTAAATCAATTGTACATATCACGTTTACTGATATCAAATTACAATTTGATATTAGTAAAGTGACGCCAATTACTGATATCAAATCGATCTCAAAATCTCTCAATGGCTTCCGTTAAATGATTATCACTATTGTGATCACTTTCTATTTCATCTTCTCTCAACTTCTTTACTGGCTAGAAACAATACTAGCTTGGCAATGCTCAGCATATGCATCAGACGACAAATATGGAGTTTGCGGCGATGCCAAACGTCGAAAACATGACGTACAACGCGCATCAAGTATGGCATTATATGCATATTTATGAAATGGTTAAACAAATATGGACATAAAAAAACAGTCCTTGAAAATAAAGCTCGAAAAAATAACGGTTATTGACATGTTTATAATATTGTAGTATCGGTTGATAAAACAGTCTTGTATTCGACAAGTGTAGCCGTCATCGATCCTCCTTAAGAGCATGTGATACACCGGCTGGAATTCGCCCAATGTTAAACGCCTATAGGTCTGTCCCTCTCGCACATAGCTCTGTCTCTCTCGCACTATTTTTCTTTTAATTCTCACGAAAAAATGACAGAATCGATTGAGAAGCCAGAAGTTTAGTCCGATTCTGCCGTATTTCCGCATATTCTCTCAAAATTTGAGCCCTAACTGTCGAGTATTTTAGGAGAAAACAGGTTTCGAAATTTTGAGTGGTGGTGGTGGGGGAAGTACCACTGCCTCTTAAGAGTTCATAATAAACTTGCATTCATCCAAATCAAGTAATCGTACGTAGAATGTGCAACAAAACTTGAGTTGGCGAATTATAGAACGCATGCTACATAAAAGTACAGAAAACACCAAGATAACATCGGGGCTGAGATTGGACTGAAACAGATCCGAACCAGTTACGAAATTCCAGGTAATGCCTCACTTAACACAGAATGTAACAGTTACATAACTTTCGAATTGTAAAAAAACTTAACGTTGGTGTGTAACATTGACATAAGTACGATGTTTTGTTTTAATAACAATCGCATGTGGTTGTGAAACAAAATTCTGTTTAAATAATATATAAACGTTATATATTCACTATCACTATAGTGATGTTATTTTAATAGAACACGTTATTTCGTTAACGTAAATATATCAAAGTTACGAATCTGTGTTAGGTGGGTCTAATTCCTAGACTGATTCGCATACGCTATTGGAACTGCCACCTACAGAGTTTATTAGTGCTTATCAGAATTTTGGCAGTCGTTCAGACCCGTTTCGGCTGATCGTAGTCTGGGTGAAAACTCAGTAAATAATTAGATGTGCAACAGGTTCTTGGCGAAGCGTAAAATACACATATCTTACCTTCATAAGAACAAGAATGACCAGAGTACCGAGACCAAGTGTTGTGTCCCAAGGTTTGATCTCATTTAAATTGGAAAATATAGCTTTAACAGCATCCAAAAAGTCCTCAGCTCGTCCAGGAATGCCCAGAAGGGATTTGAACTGTGACGACGCGATGTTGATGGCTGCCGCAGACGTGAAACCCGTAATAACAGGCAGCGATATAAAATCCAATAGGAAACCTGTAATGAAAAATGAATGGTAAATTCGAATAGCAAACATTCGAGAAATATGATATATTTTCCGGTATCATGACCGAATATTGCAGTGATGAAATAACTCGAGAAAAAATATGTTTAAAAAATCCATAGACGAAATAGGAGATTACAAAAAAATACCCGACAGAATTATTAGAGAATCCAACGAGCGAGAGAGACAGGTAGCAAGCGTAATCCGGATCACGTAAACGGAGACAAGAGTTTGTAAACACCCTAGCAGATCCGGTCACCAAACAAACCACCATCGAAATCACCATGGTGGTTTTGTAAAAAAAGCTGGTGGTTTACGTGCTGGTTTTGTCAAAATTCTAAGTGAACTTTTTGCGCAAAACCGCTATAGTGGAAACGACCATGATTCTATGGTGGTTTGCGCGGTGACCGGGTCTGCTAGGGCAGCCACGAGGGTTTCCGTTCTTATCGGAATCATTCTTACTATGATTCTTGTAGCTGGGTGACACATGGGGTTTATCGTTGTGATGTTATGCACACGTACAAGCGTTTGCAATGTGTACAGTAATCGTTCCGATTTCGCTTTTGTGCCATGCACATTGTTCGTAAATTAATGTTTCCTACCGAGATTTTACTTATACATGTACCTAAAAAAGTATACCCTTTTTAGATAAGAATAATTAATGATTTTTTGGTAATATTTTTAATATGATATTGGAATCAGTAATAGGAGGATTTTTTATGCGTACCGTTAAATATATTTAATACTTTGCAAGCTAGTATGTCAAAAATGCTAGCATGTAGTAGTAAACACTTTCATAAATTCCATCATAAATTTTTATTTTATTTCACTGACTGTTGTGTTAACGATGCAACACGCTAGCCAAAGTAGGTCGATATGTCGTGAAGTTATAAACTAACTTATCATATGACATCTCGACCAAAACTATAAATTCCAGGCAGCATTACCACCATGTCGTCGACGTTCCTCGAAAGACAATTTTACCCAAAATTCGGTTCCTTATATGTACCTTCGCAGAACTTTTCATCTACGAGAACAGACGTGTTCATTCGCCATCTAGCGGCAGAAAACTCACAAAATTACAGTACTTCAAAGTCATTGTTGTACTGTTCTAAATGTAGTATTGTATTTCTAATTATGTACACGGAACCGCGTCATTTCGTAAATGCTTACGAGCGACTTACATAGTACGACCTACATATTATACAATATTGCAATTTCCACAAATTTTCAGTGTTTCAATAAAAATACTGTCGTTCGGATTCATAAGTGTTAAGTTAGTGAATATCGAGTAATATCTTAAGAAAAATCACATGAAAGTTCAATAATATATACTAATAATGATATATTAAAAATATTAATTTTCGATAAATACATATATATTATATACATATATGTATTATATTATACGTATATATTCTAATATTTTAAGCGTTTCAGTTCCTCCATCCCCCTTCACAAGATATTGATGTTCGGTCATCCGAATTTTCGATTATCCGAACGATAGTCGGTCCCAATTAGTTCGGATAAGCGACGCTCTACTGTATTCAGAAATATCAACGAATTTATTTTAAAAAGAGAATGTTTTCTAAAAGGTTTTCTAGGTCTGTTTACCATATAAATATGATATACCAACGTTTCTTATGGTGTATAGTGATTACAGCTGCATGTATAAGAACGTTCTGCACATGTAATCTCAACATTTCTTATACACGCCTGATTCAGAGTTTTACTTTTTTGTGTCATCGCCAGATGGCAATTTCGTATACTAATTCTCGTTAATGGCTGATTCGTCCTGTGGCATTATATCACAGAGCAATATATTAGTACATTACGATACGAGTGCGGAAAAACTTTTTCTGACGAGTGTGAATTTGCAGCACGAGCCGAAGGCGAGTGTTGCAATCACACGAGTTAAGAAAACGTTTTTCGCATGAGTATCGTACAAAATTTTATTTCACGAGGTGTGTAAACGACGTTTGACGCACGCGAAGTGCGTAAAACCGCGTTTTACGCACTGAGTGAAATAAACATCTTTTATCGTTCTGTTCGGGTCGTTATTATATCGTAACGACCTAATGCTTTTAAATGAAAGAAAAACTAACGAAATAACGTTATGAATAACGTGTAGAACGTTATTCATAGTATTTTGATAATATGGTATATGGTCAATCAATATATTGTCGACTCCTAGAGATAACAAATTTCGGTCATTTTTTCATCTTCCGGTTTATTCGAATTCTATTTTTTCCTCCGGTATAATTGTGTCGATTTTGAACGGCAACGAACTTTTTTTTCCCATTAGAACGGGCGTTTTTTATTTCGATAAAAAACAAAAAATTTAGATTTTTTGTCATTCGGACATTTCGTCATGTAATCAAGAGTCGCGGTAGCGACTCGTCGCGAAGTTAAAAAAGAAAATGAATGTTGTCTTCACACGACGATTCTGTCTGATCTGGACTAGCGCTATTTTATTTTCTGCAGCGTAGTTCATAATCCGATATGCTAGCTTTCAATCCTTTTCATAATGGTGAAAATATCCATTAGTCAGTCAAGTCGACATGTGAAGATTTAAAAAAATATAAGTAAAATAATTTGTGGAAATAAAATAAAAACTTTTTGTCAAAATAAAGTAAAAATATTTTCGTTACATCCTGCTTGATTATCGTTTGATTTGTAACGTTTTACCATCAGATAGAATGTTTCAATTGATCGACTTCTTGTTGATAGATAAGAGGCGAAAACATTCACTTGCATCATCTTTTTTTCTTCAAGAGGTATTTTAAGATCGAGATTTTGGGGGGACATTGGCCAGCAATGAGGAGGAATGATGAAAATATGTGCTATATATGGGAAGGTGGGGCAAAGTGAAACGCATAAGCAAAAAATAGTTTTATCATGAAATTGAAAGTATATTTTTACTTGTTTTCAACAAGTTGATTCTAATAATCGATTTTGCACGTCGGCAAAAAAGAAATTTGATGGGGCAAAGTCGAACACTTCTCCAAATTCGGAAATGTATTATTTTTTTAGCTGGGTGCCACACTGAGAGAAAACTTGAAATCCTGACAACCTCGCGCAGTGGTTAGCAAGTATTACTTTGGCTCAATGAAATAGAGGTTGACACAAACACCCATTCGTCGAGGCAATACAATGCATTTCTTTGAGACATCTACTTCATGTAATTGAGCGTCAACATAACAATGTTGAGGCTGAACATTGATGCTCTTGATCGAATGGCAGTACAGTTGACTTAAACCCGTGAGGGGTTAAGGCAACAATTTTTCGGTACTTAAAACGCGTGTAACGAGTGGTTGAGACAATCACGCGTGTCATTTCAATCAGAAAAATTATTTCTATGAAGCAACTGTATCAGAATGGTTACGAGAACTGTTTTATGCTTTTGAAAGAACCTCGGTGCAACTGATTTCTAAGAAATATAAGGTTGACTCAATCTCACGTCCGTTTGTGTGAAAGCTGTTTCTGAAGATACGAGTATTGACTTTAGAGTCATCCCGAAGGTCACCTATCCAACTACTGACCGCCAGAGACAGCCAGGTAGTCACCCATCCTAGTACTGACCCGCAGGTCAGTGAGACGGTCGTTCACCCAAAAACTAACAAACTAATTCGGGCTAACAATGAAACAAGCAACTTCGTCGAATATGTTTACAGATGGCAACAACGATACAATGTACTCTTTTCGATATAACCGAGTGTCGTGAAAAATAACAGAAAGTGCTTTTATTTTTACTACACCAAACGCAATCATATAAATATATAAAGTTCTGACTGTATTATACTAATTCTATTTTATATTTTATGTTACCGATATTCAAATAGACAACAAACATATTAGAATCATATGATCCGAATGGCCGTGTGAGCTAAAGCGCAGCGCAACAACATTATCCAGAGGGTCGCAGGTTCGGTTCTCGTCAATGTAATAAAAAATTAAATATGTTTTTCAGCGATTAATATGTACCATCCTGAAGAGAAAGACGTAATACCAAATTAATATGCAGGATTACTCGATTGAATAAGTACGATTAATAATTTTCAATTAATTTTCCTTATTATTTTACACTCACTCAAACACATAATGAATTTGATTGAAATATGAGAGTAGTTGAACCAACTGCATCAATACTTCCAATCAATCGATTAGAGATTGATGCAAGAGTGCGTATGGTCTGAGAGAAAACAATGTTAGAGTTACAATAAATGCACTGTGGTTGTCTCAACCACATGAAACATTTGAATCGAAGAAAGTCCGACAACCATTTGGTGAGTTTGACCCAACCTCCTCGTTCCATTCGCCGTATATAACCTCTCGGAGAGGTTGAGTCAACCTCTATTTCGTTGTGCCCAACAATTTTTTCTCTCAGTGCACTGATATATCATCAGGGTTGATGATATTGTTATGAATATAGAGATTAGGTCTTATAGGAACACACGGTATGACGATCGACAAACGAATACTTGACATACTTCACAGTAAACGTGACAGAAGATAGTCTTGACAGGACTTTGACTGCGAGCAGACGTGCGAACAAAAGCGTTAAAGATAAAGAGAACTATTTGTAATTAATAATATCCGCCCCACAAACAAATATCCGCTTAATTCATTTGCTCGGTCGTAACATTGGTGTCAGAAGTGATTTCGAATCTTCGCGACTTTAATTCATTAGTGGTTGAATTTGAATTAGTATTGAGATGTCGACGATAGTGACAAGAAGTCAAGATCAACGAAGAACTATTTCGTCGAAAAATAGGAATCAGGAATCGGATTATATTTCCAGAGAAGAATTCGTAAAAATAATCGATGAATTGCGGAAGAAACAAGAGGAAGAAATATCGAGAATTCGGATACAGGCTATCGAAATAGCGAAAGAATCAGCGATAATCGCGACTAAAGAAGCGATCCGAGTGGCATTCGAGGAAATTAACATCGTGAGGAGCAACGCACAAAACAAGGTGATCGTTCCAAATACTAACGCTTGTAATTGTGCTGCTAGCTCGCTTCCTCTCGCTATTGATAGATCTGCTGAGAGGATTGTAGAAAATTCATATGCAACAGAGAGTCAGGGAGAAAATTTACATTCAGTTCACAACAGTCATCTTAAACTAGACACGTTTGACGGTTCCGGCTCATGGAACCAATACATCAAACAATTCGAGATGATTTCGAAATATAATCGGTACTCACAGGAAGAAAAGGTTGTTGCGTTAGTGTCTTCGCTTCGTGGCTCGGCAAGAGCAATTTTACTTAACTTGTCAGAAGAAGAACTCAAGGACTTTCAAAAAGTTAAAAAGGAACTCGATTTTAGTTTTGGCGAGGTTCATTTCACTCAAATCAGTTATTCTGAATTCCACAATAGGAAACAACATGAAAAGGAAGGTTTCCGAAGCTTCGCATTGGATCTTAAACGATTGGTCAGGTTAGCATACCCCGAGTGCAACGAAGAAGTTAAGGATCACGTTGCCTATCGCCAGTTCGTTTCAGGAGTTTTTGATAGAGAGGTTAGACTCATTCTTAGGTTAGAAGGCGTTTCATCTTTGCGACAAGCTTTAACGAGGGCTGAGGAAATTCAGGCGATCCATACTATTGAGAAGAAACAAAGGGAACATGAGTGTAGAGCGACAAAGGACTATAAAAAATCAAATCACATTAGATTGACTCATTCAACTTCGGATTTAGCTTGCGAACAGGTTTCTATTTCATCGAAAAACAGAAAATGTTGGATTTGTAGTGAGGAAGACCACATAAAAAAGTTTTGTCCGCATCGAAGACGTCGTGTCTAGGTTTTTGAGTCTATTAGGTTTGAACTGAAGCTTATGAATTGGTAACCGAAAAAGGGAATGGAATTGAATCGTTTTTAGGGAGTTCTCTGAGAATTATAGCAGTCGTTAGATCAGAGAGGGTCAATGCTGGAAAGAGTATAGATTGCTCGTCTGGAGCCTTGGATTTGCGAAGAATGGCATCCTGGAAGGCTTCCGGAGATTCTATAAAATAATTTTTGATGGATTGTCTGTCCGTGGGCCTTGAACGTTGTAACGCTGGACTGCTGGCCACAGTCCTCTGTTATGGGAAGCGTTCTGAAAGGTTCCCGAGAAATTCTGATGGTCAGATCGATGGTAACACTGTGGGAAGATCATCTTCGGTTTAACAGTGGTCGATGTTAGAGTCTTTCCGGGTAGGCATTGATTACGGATTATGGTCGTGTAGATGATTATGTTAAACTCTAGTAGGCGATCGAATTCCAAGGCTATTTCATTGTCAGTGAGCTTAAGACACTACGTTTCAACAATAAGTAGAAGAATAGATTTTGATGAATGGCTTTGCTTGATTGGGAGCGGATCCCTATTATTTTCAGATATCTACGTTTAAAAATGTGTGTCACAGGTTTTCCTTGTTCCCGAGTTTTCCACCTGGGGAGAATTTCGAGGTCTTAGAAACTTGACAGACTGAGAAACAAATGGATGGGGCTACGAAGGATACGTGCAAAAAAAAAATGAAGACGATATCAAATTATTGTGAATTGCTTGACTGGAGCCTTGGACGGCTTTTTTGGATTCCCGCTGGGTGAAAAGCGTCCTGGAGGGTTTCCGGAGAATTCTGTTTATATGTGTAAAGTTGAAGATACTGTGAAGTGGCCAGAATCCTTCCTGCTCAAATCCTTTCGAATGTCAACAAAATTGGAGAAGAATAATGAAAACAGAGAAAGAATAATGAATTGAATGAAATACTTAAAAGTTGATTGGAATGGACTTAGTACAGGACAAAATGAATTTATTTAGCGTGGACTTGATAACGACGGAACATAGGAAAAAATGGAACTATATAGAATTGTGAACACTGCTCTTCCCAAGGTTTTTCCGGCCATGGTTTTCCCTTGTGGACATGGACGAATGTCGGAACAGTGTAGGTTAAAGAAAAATGGACAGATTTTAGGATGATGGACCGTGGCACATCATAGGGTGGATAGGTAGTTGCCAGGGCGGCAACTCTAGGAGGAGGGGAGTAGTGTTATGAATATAGAGATTAGGTCTTATAGGAACACACGGTATGACGATCGACAAACGAATACTTGACATACTTCACAGTAAACGTGACAGAAGAGAGTCTTGACAGGACTTTGACTGCGAGCAGACGTGCGAACAAAAGCGTTAAAGATAAAGAGAACTATTTGTAATTAATAATATCCGCCCCACAAACAAATATCCGCTTAATTCATTTGCTCGGTCGTAACAATATTTTAATATGAATTGTGTTTTCGATTAATTTTGACATTTCATTTAAAAAAATATCGACAGGAGCAAAATAAGACAGTGTCCGAAATATTTGCTCCGCTTATTTGTATCGAGTGCTCATGTGGGTTACGAAACATGAATATATTTGACTGTGATAGAACGCATGCGCGTTAGGAAAGCTATGTCGGTGTTATTTAATGATAAACAAATTTAAGAAGTTATTTATTAATTTTGAATTCAAAAAGTTAGCTAGGATTTGTTCAAGTTATTATTTTGTAATGTTACTTCGTTTTCATTCCTCATAGAGGAAGCTTTGTTTTCGTGAAAATGTTTTTTTTTTTCGAGTTTTTCATGTCAGTACATTCAGAATGGTCCAAAACATCGAGAAAAGTGATTCAGAAAAAAATTTCTGCATGTGTGTGTGTGTGTTTTATACGCTCAAAAAATGTAAACCTTAATAACTCGGGAACGCCTCGGCATATAGAGCTGAAATTTACACCGTAGATAGAGGGGTCAACCGTCATCGTTCATACCAATTTTTGTTAAAATTCCCATGATCGTTAAATTTTTACGCGGTTTTGAATTTTTTCAAAAATGTCTGTTAACCGCGATAACTCTTTTAATTTTCGAGATATTAAGCTCAAAATTGGTATGTATGTGTGCTTTCATACACCGGTGATCCCTATTAAATTTGGTTAAGATCGGTTGAAATGTTAAAATTTTATGAGATTTTGATTTTTAGAATTTTTTGATTTTTTTTTCTGCTGTGCGAATTTTGGTATCAAATATGGAGCTGGGAGTTAAATGACCGCCAGATTCATGATTAACGGAATAAATACGTCAGATATAGCCCAAAAATGTTGAACGATACCATATTTTCATAGCGACTATGTACAGTCTATATTGTGAAAAGTAGCGATTTATGTCCTATAAACTAGCCATATCCTTGCTTCCCAATGAAATTTCGGAAAACACCGGTTTCTATCGTGTTCTATAGAAAAAAAAATAGAGAAGTTGGTGTATTCGAGGGAGTTTCCGGACCGTTCGTCCTTATTATATTTTCACAAAGCGGGAGTGTGCGCTTATTTACTTATTTAAAACAAATATGCAAAGTAGAACCTTGCACATTGCTTCCTCGTTATATTTCGCTTTTTACAAAGCTTTCTCTATGAGGAAGCCAAAATCAATTACCATTCTTCCTCTTAGAGGTTGCTCTATAAAAAGCGAAATATAATGAGGAAGCAATGTGCTAGGTTCTACTTTGCATCCTTTTTAAATAAATTCTCCGATTTTTTTCCCTTAAATTAAGTTTTTGATACGTAACTTTCAAAGAATGTTGGTGAGTTTCACTTTGCTCCACATTGTTTGCCACAAACAACGGTTCCATTTTGCGAAGTTACTATGATTTCCTCCTTAAATTGCGTTGTAGAAACGCATTTTTTTTTAATGTCGGAGTGTTCCTCTTTGGTCCGGTTTCGATTTTTTTATTTGAAGATTTTATTGGTTGAAACACTCAGATTGGTTTCAAAAACATTGTATTTCGAATAATACGGCAGTATTGTATTATTGAAACGCATTTTTAATAATATGTCGGAGTGTGTTACTTTGCCCCACATGTTTTGCCGAAAATGACTGTTTCATTTTGCCCCACCTTCCCCAAAAAAGTAAGGATAAAAGGCGAGGATGGCTTTAAAAAGTTGTAAGCATTGACTCTATCACAGTTTGCGAAGTACTGACCTAGATGGAAGATTCCGAGGATGGTGATGATGCACCCTTTGAGAAAACAAATCAGCACTGCTATGTCCGCTCCGTAATCCTTCACCAAGTCCTTCACCATTAGAGCCATAATTGCTGTTGGTCCGATAGTTATGTTTTTGCAAGATCCAAAGAGTATGTAGATGAAGGATGCCATGAATGCAGCGTATAATCCATACTATAGTAACATAAATTATTTAGCGTTTATTTTCGTTACTGACTGAAAAATATGTTTTTGAAAATTCTCCGCTTCACCATACACTTAGAGATCAACTGAACAGACCCCACTAAACCTGTTCTTACGGGTAGCCAAGTGAGTATTAAAATAATTAAACGGTGTAATAGTTAAAGTCACGAAAAAATTTAGTTATAAATAGCTTAGTTCCTGTTATCGAGCGATTACAAAACTGAATATATTGTTTGATACAAGTACCTACAGATTAAGGTGATCTCGCTAAGTCTGTCTTTCAGTATATCAAACCTACGTCTAATTCTTATAATTCCAAGTAAGATTTTAGAAAAATAAAACATTCAAGTCAATATTTTCTAGTTGTCCTTTCAATTTGATTTCAAATTAGGAGATATCAATAGTGCTTAAAATATAATATAGTAGAATAAATTATGACGTATTTTTCGTGAGCATAAACGAGAAACATAAAATTAACGGGAACTGCTACACGATAGTGTTACCTTCGCGCATCCGCCAACCCGGTGGGCGCCAGCTAATTTTTGTTTCGCCGGTATTACCGAACCGGTATGCCCGAGGAATCGAGTTGATCCGGCTCTGTTTAATACGTCGGGACCGCGTGGTAACACTTCGACCTATCGGGGTTGTAAGGCCTGACTTACACACTGGCGGTGACGTAGTCCCTTGGTATTGTCGTCAGGGAAGTTAATCACCAACGTCTTGATTTTTTGTTTGCGAAGGGTTACTTGATGAGTAGTAGACGAACAACGGAAAACTACTATTTATTGAAATTCAACACTGTGCACTAAATTACTTAATATTTACTTGCAAGTTGTAGTAGAGTTGTATATGTTATGAGCCAACGCGTGGATATGAGTTATTATTATTTGTGCTTGAGAGCGGTCTCAAGGTGCAATAATCACTTAAAGGAATTACCCCAACACGAGTCGATCTCAACTGTTGCCCAGCAGGTATTGATGTGACTCGGTCGCGGTGAAAAGTTTTTCTGATCTTCGTAGTTGGTGACGAGAAGTTCCTTAAAAAAAGGGAAGGGTGAGACTCTATTTTTCATCCGTTTATCATTGGTGCGAACGTAAAGAGTAAGCGGATTTTTTGTCATCACCAATTACGAAAGGGATTGTTTTGGTGGGGAAGATGGGTGCAGAGTAGACAGCCCTGTCGGACCCAAGCTTGACCGGCTAGGATTTCCCGTGACGCGCTCCTTACCACAATAAAAAGTTTTCCGCGCCTGACTCGAGGGTCGATCTTCATTGCTTAGAGGATCTTAAAAAATTATTATTTAAATAGTTACAATATCTCTTAAACTGTAAAAGGCTTAAAAACAGTCGCGTCTGAGCGCCAAATATTGCAGTTGTCCGAAGTGACGCGCGGACCCGCAGATAATTTAGGAAATCCTCACTTTATTATCCTTCAGGGCAGAAACACGTCGTGTCTGAACGAACTGTTATGGTCACGTACGTTCTCGAATTTATCATTATTGTATAATATTCAGAAAATAATTTTTAAACTATATATTCGTCCAATGCGACGGAACAGGCTCGATTCTAATAAAATCGAAAGTCCGGAGCAAAACTAATGATCGAGAACACCAACAGAGGAAACGGTAGCTAAGTTAATTTTTGGGCTCGCGTAAAATTAACAAACGCAACTGGATACGCTTGCGAGAACGAACGGTTGCGGAAATGCACGGCCGCTTAGACTGCTAGGTCGTGGTAGAGAGGGTCGAGGTATGGCCCAGTAAATAGCTTTCTTGACGAAAAATCGAATCACGGTAGCTTGTACAAATTACTAAAAATTCGGGAGCGAATATAAATAATTTGGGTGCATTTAATAATGCGCGAGAACCCATGTACGAATCTCAAACCGGCTGGGTCTTGGCGCAGTACCGTTGCCAACGTTGACGGTACTGGCGAGTAATACTGGGGAGGTATTGTAACATTACAGACTCAACGCTGGCGCAACGTTGGGATGATCATACCGGTCCTATGTTTGCCCCTTGGTATTGGCATGGTACTGGCTAGCGGTACTGGTGAAGTACGTTGGGCCAGTACTGGACCAGAGTTGAACCGTAGTCCCGAGGAGAATCTTCAGTCTGTACAGTGCCAGTAAGGTTTTTCTAACGATGCCGGTGCTGGCAACTAATTCTGGTAAGGTACAACCGATACTGAAGAGGTATTGACTGAACGATGGCACAACTCCGGGATGATCATACCGGTCCAACGCTTACCTCACGGTATTGCGCCGACACTGAGTGTGAGCCGTTGGGCCGAGGTCCAGTTTCAGAAGCGAGCCAGTACCGAACCAGAACCGAATATTAATATTCATATTATTATTAAATTTATATATTACATAATAAAAATATGTTATGATATTAATTATATTGGTAATATTATTTTAGTAATATTAAAAAAAGAAAAAAAGTGATTCCTTTACAATTACAATTTTTCCGTGATGCTCCCTGAGAAGTGATGTGTGGGGATTTGAACCTAAGACCTATCGACCTACCTAACTACCTATCTACCTAAGAACGTACACGCTAACCACTAGACCAAACCGACTATATGGATTTCTGATACTAGACTTTCATAAAGGTTGCTTCGAGTATAACAATCACAGAAATATAGACGGATTTGAGTAAAAATATGCCACCCGGTATTTTCGAGGTCGCTGATTACGAATCTGATCTCAAAATTGAGAGATTCAAAATGGCGGAGCCAATATGGCGGACCGAAAATGCTAAAAGTAACGTGGTGTGAATAAGACTCCGTACCCGAAAGCTATTTATGTCGTTGACTACGAACCTTAACTGCACATTAGGAAATTCGAAATGGCGAATCCAATATGGCGGACCAGATATTAAAAACCGTTTCGATTTAGATGAAACTCAACACCCATAGGTTTTCGCAGTCCCTGATAACGAATCTGAATACGAAATTCACGAATTAAGTCACGGGTCCAAGATGGCGTATCGAAATGCAGAATTTCAAAATGGCAGACCAAAATGTAAACCGTAACTAAATTTCAATCAGAGACTGGATACGTAAAGGATTTCGATGTTACTTTATACGAATATGAATACAATTTTCGGCCAGCGTTGGGACAGTGTAACTCCAGTACTCTAACGAGTCTTGGATATCCGTCGACAATATTATAAAGTCTGTATAAAACATAAATTTCGGTGCAGTATAATGCCAGTACTTAGTTGTATGTCAGGCTGATACTAGCAAAGTTTGCTCTATAACAATAAAATAAGTTTCGGCCTAGTCCGGGGCCAGCACTCGGACAGCTCTCGGCGGTGTTCCGGCAATATATTCAACCAGTACAACGCACACCTGTTGGGACAGTATTACCCCAGTACTCAGTCGAATGTCAGGTTAGTATTGGCAAAATTTGCTTGCCGACAAAAAGACGAGTTTCGGCGAAGTGGGCTCCCAGTACTTGGACGACTTTCGCCGGTGGTCTGGAAATATATTCAGCCAGTACGAAGGACAACTGTCGGAACAGTATTATTTCAGTACTCAGTCGCATGTCAGGGTGGTACTGGCAAAGTTTGCTCGCTGACAATAAGATGAGTTTCGGCCTAGTCCGGGTCCAGCACTCGGACAGCTCTCGGCGGTGTTCCGGCAATATATTCAGCCAGTACAACGCACAACTGTTGGGACAGTATTACCCCAGTACTCCGTCGAATGCGAGGCTAGTATTGGCAAAGTTTGCTTGCCGACAAAAAAACAAGTTTCGGCGAAGTCCGCTCCCAGTACTTGGACGACTTTCGCCGGCGGTCTGGAAATATATTCAGTCAGTACGAAGGACAACTGTCGAAACAGTATTATTCCAGTACTCAGTCGTATGTCAGGGTGGTACTGGCAAAGTTTGCTCGACGACAATAAGATGAGTTTCGGCCTAGTCCGGGTCCAGCACTCGGACGGCTCTCGGCGGTGTTCCGGCAATATTTTCAGCCAGTACAACGCACAACTGTTGGGATAGCATTACCCCAGTATTCTGTCGAATGCCAGGCTAGTATTGGCAAAGTTTGCTTGCCGACGTTAAGACGAATTTCGTTGAAGCCCACGCCCAGTACTTGGACGAACCCCGGCTGAGTGCCGTCCATGTTATCATGGACGTACTGGCCACAAGTACTGACGCAGCATGGTGCCAATTGTTAATCGGTGATGTGACAACACTGTCCAACGCCACTTGGCGGCCAATTCCGTTTTAGTACTGGACCGTATTGGCAACTCTGGCAGTATATCAGAATTCGTACATGGGCAAAATAGAATGTTTATCGAGAGACAGGTTTTAACAAAAAAACGGAATGCTTTTATCGAACCAATGCCTTCCTCTGAAATAGGCATTTTCAAAATCGCGCTGCCTACTGGCTTAGGCATTATATTCGCATTAATGCTATTTCTGAAAAGTGCATGATATTGCCAATTCGTAACCGTACATACGTTATCAGCCTTTTGCATATGTAAGCATTGCTGATGGATAGAAAGAAGCGAGACGATTTATGTATCAGTAGAGCAAAAAAAAAAACGAATAATATTAATGAAAAAAGTTGTCAAGCGAAAAATACATTTTTTTTGTATTATGAAAATAAAATACGTTTACAAACCAGAAGATTCCAATTTCTTTCTTGAGCTAATACTTAAAAGTAATCTTGAGGCATGCGACGGAAAGACTATAATATTCTAGTATCCCATTAAAGGAAATCCCATACAAATAACCCAAAACCCACACCTTACTTTGACTTCAGATTCGTAATTAGTTCAAGATTCAAAACCATCCAGCAATGCAGTTATGCGATACGTGTAACACGTATCGCACCAGTATGGTCACATTGCTGGACGACATGTCTGGCGACAGCTATAATAATTTACTCGGCAACTATATGACAGCTTTCTTACAAGCCATGGCCAGTACTGATTCGACTGGTAGGCCGAGTGTTGGTGATATTTTTTAGCCAGTAAGAACAATAAGTGTTGGGGCGTTATGACCCCAATACTGAGTCACAAGCCAGGCTGGTACTGGCAAAGTTTGCTCACCGACAATAAGACGAATTTTGTCCTAGTCCGCGCCCAGTACTCAGACGACTATCGGCAGTGTTCTTGCAATATTTTTAGTCAGGACAAAGCACAACTGTCGAGACAGTATTATTCCCGTACTCAGTCGCATGTCAAGCTAGTACTGGCAAAGTTTGTTCGCCGACAATAAGACGAGTTTTGGTCAAGTCCGTGCCCCGTACTTGGACGGCATTCGTCGGTGGTCCGGCAATTTTTTCAGCCAGTGCAAAGCACAACTGTCGGGACAGTACTGCCCCAGTACTCAGACGCATGCCAGGCTAGTATTGGCAAAGTTTGCTCACCGATAATAAGACGAGATTTGGCCAAGTCCGCGCCCAGTACTCCGACGACTTTCACCGGTGCTCCGGCAACATTTTCAGCCAGCACAAAGGACAACTGTTGGGACAGAATTACCCCAATATTGAGTCCTAAGCCAGACTGGTACTGGCAAAATTTGCTCACCGACAATAAGATGAGTTTTGTCCTAGTCCGCGCCCAGTACTCAGACGACTATCGGCGATGTGCCGGCAATATTGTCAGCCAGCACAAAGCACAACTGTCGGGACAGTACTGCCCCAGTACTCAGACGCATGCCAGGCTAGTATTGGCAAAGTTTGCTCACCGACAATAAGACGAGTTTTGGCCAAGTCCGCGCCCAGTACTGCGACGACTTTCACCGGTGCTCCGGCAACATTTTCAGCCAGCACAAAGGACAACTGCTGGGATAGTATTACCCCAATATTGAGTCGTAAGCCAGACTGGTACTGGCAAAATTTGCTCACCGACAATAAGACGAGTTTTGTCCTAATCCGCGCCCAGTACTCAGATGACTATCGGCGATGTGCCGGCAATATTGTCAGCCAGCACAAAGCACAACTGTCGGGACAGTACTGCCCCAGTACTCAGACGCATGCCAGGCTAGTATTGGCAAAGTTTGCTCACCGACAATAAGACGAGTTTTGGGGAAGTCCGCGCCCAGTACTCCGACGACTTTCACCAGTGCTCCGGCAACATTTTCAGCCAGCACAAAGGACAACTGTTGGGACAGTATTACCCCAATATTGAGTTGCCAGCCAGACTGGTACTGGCAAAATTTGCTCACCGACAATAAGACGAGTTTTGTCCCAGTCCGCGCCCAGTACTCAGACGACTATCGGCGGTGTCCCGGCAATATTGTCAGCCAGTACAAAGCACAACTGTCGGGACAGTACTGCCCCAGTACTCAGACGCATACCAGGTTAGTACTGGCGCAGTTTGCTTGCCAACAATAAGACGAGTTTCGTCCAAGTCCGTGCCCAGTACTTGCACGACCGCTGGCTGAGTGCCGTATATTTTGTCTTGGAAGTATTGGCCACCACTACTGGCGCGGTACGGAGCCAGAGGTTGATCAGTACTGTAACAGCACTGCTCAACGACACTTGGCGGCCGATCCCGTTCCAGTACTGGACCGTATTGGTAACTCTGGCAGTATACCTGAATTCGTACATGGGAACAAGCAATACGCAGCGAGAACAAACGGCAACCACGCGTGGCTTAGCAATGCGTATGTACCACGAAGAATATCGTTAACTGACCGTATATTCAGCCACCCCAGATCTTTAATCGGCGCGATCGATTAAAATAATTTATTACACGGAAACGACACACCAGAATTGTTTGAAATAAATCCGAGGTCTGGTAATAATCGTCTGATAGGGAACTCGAAAAATCAGGAGTGCACTTCCCATGCAGAAATTTCGGCAGGGATCCAAATGGATCCCGCCTGGTATTCCCATCTTCCGGTCGGATTCCAGTCGGTCAACGGATTGGATTCCAGACATGGGACGTAACGCGCGGAAACTGGATTCCGATCGAGATCTCGGACTGGGATCCGCTCCAATGGCTGACTAGATTTCAGCCATTAGATGCACGCACTAGGCTGGAGCTACCTGGATCATTATCGAAAGATGGGAATACCAAGCTGATTCCAGCTGGAGTTCTATCGAAATTTCTGCATGGTGCTGGTTAGAATTAATTTAAATAAATGAATGCATAAATTACATAAGAATCTGTAACTTTATTCTAAATTCTAATAATAACAAAAAACTGTAATAAAACCCGCAATAAGAACGGCTTCAACAATGATGATGAAATATATGAACTCGTGTACCTCTATTTGATGTTATTTACAAGTCCGCACCACACCAAACTTATATAAATGCGTTTGAAAACTTGACAATTTTAAATACTTATCTAATAGATTGCATTCATGGAAAGTAAATAATAAGTGAAGTGTACGCGAGTTTATGAATAAAATCTTCCAATCTTTTCTAACAGTGAACATTTTACCGCGTAAAGTGGAAACCCTCGTGGAACCAATGCGACTAGTCATTTACAAGTCGTAGTCACACTAGAGTTGGTTGAAGATCGAATGATAGTTGCGCAACTACATTGAGAATGAGAGTAAACGAAAAAGCGACCGATCTCTTTTTACAATATTCAGATTCTCGGGAAATTCTGATTTGACGCTGAAACGATCTCCGGGTGACTATAAAATGATATTAATAACTTAACGGATCGAGTTGAAGTTACATTGAAGTCGCAATTTTTATAACCTATAACAGGAGTTACTTCTATACAACCATTCAGCGACCATAGCTCTAGTTGCACAGAAGTGACTCTATTCGGAGGGTTGCAAACAGGTCTAAATAGAGTCTAAAACTTGCAAAAAGTGCATTAGTCTATTCGAGGTCTACTGAACGACGTCTCGTTTAGTAACGAGAAGACGATCCGAGATCTATTCAGAATCCAAGTTGGGTTCATCTTAGGGGTCACCGCTAACAAATCTCGATGCACGGTAATACTGCTCGCCGTTTAGAACTGATCAGACGGACGAGAAGGATACAAGCAATGATGTTATCGAACAACTGCAAGAAAAGTTTGTAACAGAAATTCAGAGTCACTTCGGTGTTACGAAACATAGATCAACGTAGCAAAAAATGTGAAAGAAGAAAAAGGTATATTATCATGTCCCAATACAAAATCGGAAAAGCGGTTACCTATGTTATCAAGTTTTATGTGTTCGATGACGTAAGTCGTATGATGCCAGGAAAAAAAGACATTGTGACGATCCAAGAAAATGGCAACAAAATCCAGAAGCAAAAACGTTTAGTGCTGTGCAACTTGAGAAGCGTATATCGAATTTAAGCAACGATTTACGGATACATAAATGCAGCTTCAGCAAGTTTGTAGAATTAAGACCAAAAAATTGTGTGTTAGCTGGGGCGAGTGGTACACATACAGTGTGTGTATGTACTCTTAATCAAAATGTGACATTGATGCTCGATGGTGGAAAGGTAACAAAGGTATCTCAGGGAACTTGCAAATGTATAAAAATGTATCACGATTGCTTACAGAAGATGATTTGCGATCCTTTAACTGCCGATTGTAACATGGGTCATTGTAAGAAATGCCCAGGTACAAACCGTTTTATTGATTCATTACAGTCTGCTTACGACGAAGAACTACTTAACTTGAATTTATATAAGTAGACAGTGGTTGTCTGTTGATCGAGCAACTTTGGAAACAATGCAAATTACTGTGCCGGAATTTTTGGAACAATTGTCGTCTGTATTGAGTAAGTTGTTAGTGCATAATTTTATAGCTAAGCAACAATCTGAGTTCATGAACAAAAAAAAAAATAATAATTAGCAAACAATGAATGCATTGTCACAGGCGACTGTGCAGAAAATTATGTATTCGTATTTCAAGATTCAATTGAACGAGTACATTGGAACAACGACCAGGCAACCATACATCCATTCGTCATTTATTACAAAAAGGAATCAGTGTTGATGCATAAAAGTTTTATTTCGGACTATTTGAAGCATGACACCGTTGCTCCACACCTATTTCAAACAAAAATTATCGAAATACTCAAACAGATGATAAGTGGCATAAAAATACTTATCTATTTCACGGATGGAGCAGCAGAACAGTATAAAAATAAATAAAAATTTCATCAACCTTTCGCACTTATTCAGATGACTTTGGACTTGTCGCTGAATGGCATTTTTTTACTACCCGCGCAGAAAAAAGTAGTCCAAGATGGAGCCCGCATGGAATCCAGGCTGGAGTCTCGGATGGAATCTTGACAGTCCAGGATAGAGTCCCGGATGGAATCTTGGCAGTCCAGGATGGAGTACCGGATAGAGTCTCAGATGGTGTCCGCCGACTCCGGCTTTTAATCGGATCCCGGAGTCGGCGGACTCCATCCTGGACGACCCGTGAATCTCGGCTGTCCAATGGCAGAATCCATCCTGTTGTCCATTATAGATTCTCACCTGGACTGGTTTACAGTCCATCCCGGACTCCATCCTGCACGACCCGTGAATCTCGGCTGTCCGATGGCAGAATCCATCCTGGTGTCCATTATGAATTCTCACCTGGACTGTCTTACAGTCCAGCCCGCACTCCATCCTGGACGACCCGTGAATCTCGGCTGTCCGATGGCAGAATCCATCCTGGTGTCCATAATGGATTCTCGCCTGGACTGTCTCGCAGTCCATCCCGGACTCCATCCTGGATTCCATCCTGGACTCCATCCTGGACGATCCGGGTGTCCACCTTGGGCACCTTGGTGTCCAGACGATCCATGTTGGACCACTCTTATTACGTCAACGGAGGGCAAGCCTCTCGTGTGTAGTCGAACTCAAAACAGCTTTCCAGTCTTATATACGCTCAGGCTTCAAGTCACTTGCGACTTGAAGCTTGAGCGTATATAAGACTAGAAAGTTGTCCTGAGTTTGACTACACACGAGGGGTCTACCCTCCGTTAACGTAGTAAGAGTGGTCCAAAATGGATCGTCTGGACACCAAGGTGCCCAAGGTGGGCGCGGTCTGGTCCTGCTGTCAACCTCCTGGTGGACACCCGGATCGTCCAGGATGAAGTCCAGGATGGATTTTTCCGTCGGACAGCTGAGATTCCATGGACCGTCCAGGATGGAGTCCGGGATGGACGGCGAGACCGACCAAGCGAGAATCCAAAATGGGCACCAGGATGGATACTGCCATCGGACAGCCGAGATTCGCGGACCGTTCAGGATGGAGTCCAGGATGGAGTCCACGATGGACTGTAAGACAGTCTAGGGGAGAATCCATAATGGACACCAGGATGGATTCTCCCATTGGACAGCCGAGATTCGCGGATCGTCCAGGATGGAGTCCGAGATGGACTGTAAGACAGTCCAGGTGAGAATCCATAATGAACACCAGGATGGATTCTGCCATTGGACAGCCGAGATTCACGGGTCGTCCAGGATGGAGTCCGCCGACTCCGGGATCGGATTAAAAGCCGGAGTCGGTGGACACCATCTGAGACTCCATCCGGTACTCCATCCTGGACTGTCAAGATTCCATCCGAGACTCCATCCTGGACTACCAAGATTCCATCCGGGACTCCATCCTGGACTCCATCCGGGACTCCATCCTGGACTACTTTTTTCTGCGCGGGTACGAGTCATGGTAAAGTACCATGTGATGGAATCGGTGGATTGATAAAAAAATTAGCAGCAAGAGACAGTCTTCAACGACCTGACGCTCCATCATTTTTTTTTAATTTTCTTTTGAGCAAACAAAAAAAAAAATACAGGTCTTTTCTTTTTAGATACAGTTAGCGTAAAAAAAGTTCATTTAAATAAAATATTGCGAGGTTAATCCTCCGCTGATTTCAAGTGGAATTGCTCATATAATAAATTCTTGATGTTATATAGATACTGCTGTCTATGACTCCGGCGTACTGACATAGCTACCTTAAGGAACCTATTAATTAAAGCTATTAAATTCGTTTCTAATATGTCGATCGAATACAATTGCAGATCAATTATATCGTACTTTATAAACTCCTATTGAACTACGTACAAGCTGAGCCTCTTCAATTATTTGAGAGAAGGCTCAGGTTACGATAGCAATAGTGTTGGCTAACACAGCTCGTTTACTTTTATTGATCGTTTTAAATGGAGAATCCATTAAATTTATTCGTGGTTGGCTTACCTCGGGATTAAGACCTGCGACAACTCCGTAAGCGATACCTTGGGGTATCGCAGTCAAGCCGACGGTGATGCCGGCCAATGCGTCTTGAAGTATCCATGTTGGCTTGTACTTTGGTAGCCAATCGACAAACGGTAGACGACGATTGACGTAGCCGCTTGCGGAAAGTAGACATTTCACTGCGAACATAGTTTTTCACACAATATACTATTATTCGACTTTACCCAGAAGTGCTTAATAATAATGCGGTCGATAACATATGTCAAGAAACAAAGGGATTATCTTTTTATATATTGTATAGATGGTTGACAACCTGTAGCATCGAATACGTGGCTCACAAGCGTATTTTGATATCGGATTTAAAAATCTGATATGAACATCAGATTTTATCTCCACAACGATCGCTCTTTAGAAACAGGCAGTTGAGATCGGTCTATCGCGATCGTAAAGCAAGGGCACTTGAGCGATAAGGAACTCTCACTATAAAATAAAAGTATTTAGATATGAGAGATGATACATTTACATAAGCGATATTTCATATCAGTTTGGCCACAAATAACAAAATGTTCTCAAATGATTTCTTGAGCTCGGGTTATGTAAGTCCAACAAATTACATTTATAGGGTAAATAAGGTAAATACTGCCCAACTCTGATTTGGATATTAAAAAATGTCACAATTATCGCAAGTGGTCAGAATGTATTTTGATTGACTCATGTATTTTGAGTATTTAAAATACAGAAATACTTCTCAAGTATTTTATTGTTTTTGCTTCTTCAGACTTTGGACGTGATTATATGTTAATATCAGAATGAAAGAATGTAAAAAAAGTTGCAAAGCAGCACTTTACACATTGCTTCCTCATTAATTTACATTTTTCACAAAGCTTCCACTATGAGGAAGTCAAAATTAATAAACAAGCGTCTTCATAGTGGTGGCTTTGTGAAAAACGAAAATTAATGAGGAAGCAATGTGCAAAGTTCTACTTTGCAACTTTTTTTGTATTTTTTTGCTTCCTCATAGATGAAGATTTTTCGCCCCTAGCTATATTCGGAACAATTTTTTACGTTTGACGTTAACGCCACTAACCCTATTATAGCTACGGTATCGCATCCCGCATTGAAGATGACGTGGTTTTATCAGCTAATGTGCAATATAAGCTCAAACTGCCGTTGGATAAAATACGAGACACGTTCCTTGACGGAGCACGATTTTTCGTAAACGACTCCCATCACAACATTGATGAGAAGCAAAATTCGGGATCAATATCGTCGTTCCTTTTGTTTGATTGCAACGATTCTCAACGCGTTGATGCCGATAGCGAAGCTAGTTCACCGAAAGATAGCCATGAGGTCTTCGAGGATGCAGTCCGAGTTCAGTTGCATTCGTACTTGACCGATAAAAGACCGAAGCTCTCCATGCTAATCGACTATCCCGTTGTTATAGCAATGTTTTTGAAGTACAACACTCCACTCACTTCCTCTGCTGCCATCGTAAGATTGTTTTCATTCGCGAGTATCGCGAATTCACCGAGGCGTCATGCCCTATTGGATAAAAATTTCGAGAGAATCATCCTGCTGAAAAGTTTTTTGAAGACGGGAACGCACCGCCGAGTGAGAACAATGACGAACAGCAAAATAGCGTAAAAGCGAAAATGTCTCAAAATGTCTCAATGTATTGAATTTATTTTAATGAACAAACAAAAAAACATGTATGGAGTGTGTTATACAACATTGAACAATGACTACCACTCCCAATATATCTGCAATGCCTTAGAATTGAAGTTAAGAGGTTTTTTAAAAAGTATTTTGAGAAGTATATTTTAAAATACATTTTTAAGTAACAAAGTATTTCAAGTACAAAAGTATTTTGTATTTTGAGTATTTTCATGTATTTTGCCCAGCTCTGGGTCAGAAAAGGAGAAGAAGACTGTTTTTTGTAAAATAAAATATTTTCTTTAAAGGCCAAAAAAAATTTGGTCATCTCGCAAATAAGCTAGGCACATTGTGCGAAACATTTTATAAAAATTAAGTTACTTTCTAACTATTTGATAGTTTGGACAAAGCTGTTTTTTGGAGGATGTACGTTGATCAATTTTGGCTTCATCACCGAGAAAGCTTTGTCAAAGGTGCAAAATGATGAGCAAGCAATTTGCAAGTCAAATTTCTATTCTGTAACCTCATTTATATACGGTATACATCAGGAGTGATTAATAACTTCGAATTACCATCAATCAACAATACACAATCTTATAGATGCCATAAATTATGAATCTTTCAACCGATTTACGCCAAATTTTATACCAATCATCGTTAACTTTGCGAAAATTTCCATTCGTGTGAAAATTTTGTCCCGAAAGCTTGACATTTATGAGACGTAGAAAGTTTACTGTTATGCAATTTAAAACCACATCAAATTTTAACTACTTAATTGTTTATGTCAAATTTAGTCACCAGCATTGTTTGAATGCAGTCCATTCGTGAACAAAATTGACCACAAACTGCCCCGAACCGAGCGTTAATGATATATATTTTTAAAAATTAACAATGCTATAAAATTCATATGTTTTGTCCGATTTTTGTCAAACTTAAGGTAGTCCTTGCGCGAAAAATCTGAAAAAATTCATGCACATTAAATGTACTGAAAAGATTAATTTTGCATAACAATTATTTAAAAATATTATTAAGAAATTGAGGAAAAAAAAATTGTTCAACAAATTTCCCGAAAATACAAATTTTTTGAAACGGAAATAATTCGTTAATTATTTTGAATACGTATCAACATTTTCAGATTTTTAAATTCACTTTGATTTTTTTTTCTTTTTTATATGGAAGAAATATGTAAAAAAGTGGAACCTTGCACATTGCTTCCTCATTATTTTTCGCGTTTTACAAAGCTACCTCTATGAGGTAGCTTTGTAAATATTCCTCATAGAGGTACTTTTGTAAAAAGCGAAAAATAATGAGGAAGCAATGTGCAAGGTTTTACTTTGCATCCTTGTTTTAGTTAGATAAATAAACATGTTGTGAATCCGCTTTTTCTATTTCGTTATTCCGTTATTATTAGAGCGTTTCCGAAAGTAAATGTGATAAATTATATTTTTAAAGATACTTCAACATTCCATAAAATAAAAAATTTCATACCGTTCGGCACTAAATTATACAAATGTAATGGCTGAATATTGTTTCGTTTATATACAAAATTTGAGCTTGCTATCTCAAGTTTTGCAAAAGTTACAATGGAGCGATAATGTTGATTTTTTGAAAAATTCAACATTCCATAAAATCTGAACTACTTTACCGATTCGAGCCAAATTCAACACCAAACAACATTGAGTACACCTGCTTTTTTATAAACAACTATTTAGCAAAATAGACTAAATTTTACAAAAGCTAGAGCGACCACCTCGTTTTTTGCAAAAATTCAAAACGGCATAAAATCGAAATTTTCGCACAGATTTTGTCGAAAATTGATACAGTTGAAGAGGGTCTGCTGCTACACTTGTGTGCCAAATTTGAACACGATATACAAAACGGTTTTCGAGTTATCGGCGTTCGAATTTTTGGAGTCGTATGCGTACACACACACACACACACACACACACACACATACATACATACGGACCTTTTTTCTATATCACCTTTCTGGACGTTTTGGACAATTATTCTAAATGTCCTGACATAAAAGTATTAAAAAAGAAATTTCATGAAAATTTCATGAAAAATTTTTGGAGTCGTATGCATATACGCACACACACACACACATACATACATACGGACCTTTTTTCTATATCACCTTTCTGGACGTTTTGGACAATTATTCTAAATGTCCTGCCATAAAAGTATTAAAAAAGAAATTTCATGAAAATTTCATGAAAAATTTTTGGAGTCTTATGCATATACACACACACACACACATACATACATACGGACCTTTTTTCTAGATCACCTTTCTGGACGTTTTGGACAATTATTCTAAATGTCCTGACATAAAAGTATTAAAAAAAAAAAATTCATGAAAACAAAGCTTCCTCTATGAGGAAGCAAAAACACTAAATTCAGAGTGAATTGAAGATCTGAAAAGATTTATACGTATTCGGAAAAATGGACAAATCATTACCATTAAAAAAATGTGGGTTTCCGGGAGGATTGTTAAACAAGTTTTGGTTTTTTCATTAATTTGTTGATTTCAGAATTATTATTATGTCAAATTAATGTTTTGATTACCTTTAAAATGCATGAATTTTGTCAGATTTTTATACCATCGAGAAATGTTTGCAATTCTCTCTTATTTTTCAGGAAATTACACTGTTAAAAATGCAAGTGAATTCAATATACAAAACGATATGAGATTTGCGAAACAGGTATATGAATTTCATATTAATATACTTTTATTGTAAATTTAAGAATAATATAAGATTTTTAAAATACTGGTATTTGAAAATTACAGTACGTGAGTATTGTAATCGTTATCTTAATATACCAATATTGTATTTGTCAATGACGAATGTATCTGAAAATTAATAAACGGTATATTTGCATCCAAGCTTTATATACGGTATATTAATTTTTAAAACAATTCTTTTTACAGTATATGCGAAATGAATACCAGGCGCAAGGACTACGTTAAACCAAAGGTTAAACGGCTGATGATAGTCAACGTGTGAAAAAAGTGTTAGTACCTTATTTACAAAACCTGTTTTTTTTTCTTTTCGCTATGTCATACATGGTTTACGAGGAAGCAACATTTAAATTTACCTAAACTAAACGCATTCTTGGCGACCGTTTATCGTATATTTTTGCAGTAAATTCCAGTCAGGTAACTCAGATTTTACAACCGTTGAGTGACATGTTTCAAAAACATTAAATTGTCATAAAATTTGTATCACTTAATCGAATGACGCCAAATTACACGCTATAAAAGTCGAAAAGCAATGAAATTTGAATTCTTCGATTGGTTCGATTCAAATTTCATCATCATCATTTTCGGATTTAAACCTCTTCCATAATTCAGTTTTAGCGACATTGCTGACTTTTTATTCGTACTGTAATTGGTCGGCGGTGTCGTCAGACATACTGGGACCAAGTTCACGTATTGAAATTTTTTGTCTATGTCAAAACTGATATAAAGATACTCGCCCGCTTAACCCTAGTATAATTATGAAGTATATGCCGTGAAAATGTTTTTATCAAAAATATTTTTCGCTTCTTTTCCGGTCAACTGTGGCCTATGATTCAAACGTTTTGTTGCACATCGTAGTATTTTTGACAATTTTTTTAGTTTTTTAAATTAGGGCATTTTTTACATAGCTTTAAAAATTTATAACTCAGAAATTTCGATAAAAACAAATCTGAAAAAAAAATTTCATGCATTTTTCAGTTGGAAGAATAACATAAAAAATCGCCGCGGAAAAAAAAAATATGAGGTTCAGCCGTTGACCAAGTTGGCATGATATGGCCCCATGTAAAAACAAATATATTTTATATTTATGAAACCCATATTGTTATATTTCCGACAGACAATATCGATACAATGTATGTATAGATTACATCCGCTATGTACGATACGAATATAAGCTATAATTTAGTTCTTTGGAAATTAATTTTATAAGTTCATATTGACGATTGGAAATGTATGAAGATTCTATATATCCACTTTCGTATATAGGTTCTATAAAAATCTTTATAAATAATTTTAATATAATCTTTATATAATAATTTTACTTGGGTAACATTTGTATACAATTTGTAACCAATACGCCAGGATATTTACAACAAAAAAAATAAATAAATGTCAAATAATTTACACAATAAATGAACGAATAGAGTGAGTTAAAAAATAATGGGTTATTAAAACCCTGCAGTACATTGGGCTGATGTTAATGAGGTAGCGACATCAACAGGAACTTCTGTAAATGAACAGTAAAACTATGTAGGAGGGAGCCTTAAGCCCAATAGAGCGAGGTTGGCTGCTCTAATCTACTTTAATTCTATGGGTCAATCAAACTGAACTTCGACTAAAACTATGAATGGAATGGTAACACTGAAAGTAAATTGGGATCACTAAAGGAATTTCGCCGAAAAAAGTTAACTTCAATAAGCTTTCAGAACAACTATAAGCTGTCAACACGTTATTTCTTCATAAAGAAAGTTTTCTGTGTGGTCTGGTGTGGTGGTGTCCCTCTGGACCATTTCGTAGCACACGACACCGACTTATATGGGGCATTCCATACCAACTCGGCCAAGGCCGAATCTTACCTTGCACTGTGAAAAAAGATTGCAAATTGAATGTACTTATGAATATGAAATTTACAAACTTTGTACTTGAAACTGCGAGTCAAGTACCAAGCACTGTAAATTTACAATTCTTTTGCGAAATTAATGTACCTGACAGTAAATTTAAGCAATAGTTATTGTATATTTACAAAACTTGTTAAGTGATCGTTCAAATAAATTACAAGTACTTGAAAATTGTTGCATTGAACAAGTAAAAGAGAAATATACATATTAAAAATATATAAGAAAATATTGTTGCATTTAAGTATACGTTATACCTTAGGTTTTAGACATTTTCGTTTGAAAAATTCTTTCACTCTGGTAATTAAAAATAATAAAATATCTGTAATTTTCAATAACATGATTGAAAACTTCAGGCTTTAGATTTAAAAAGTAAGAATGTGCGATGTGAATTCATGTTTCGGTATTTTAGAAATACAATATGAAGTTGAAGTTCACAAATTTTCTTAAGTACAGTCATAAATAAATTACAAGTTTTTAAAAAAATATTTTGTTATGTCAATTATAAATATGCTTGAGATAATAAGAGTTGCACAACTTTTATGCTATGTAGATATGCAAAATTACTACATCATTGATAGCGTAGTTGGTAGCGTGCGCGCGTTGTTAGATACATAGGTATGTGGGTCGTAGGTTCAAACCCCGGTGTAGGCGAAAAATTTCCTTTGGCGAAAACTAATAGCCAACAATTTCTGATGACATAATATGTCGGAAAAAAAGCCCCAGTAATATTTCTATTTTGTTTTCATTGTTTTTAAGGTCAATTTAAATTTCCCACACATATGTGCTTGAATTTTAAAATACCGCTTTGCAACAAAAGATCTATAACGTACATCAATTTTATGTACAATATGATAAATATTTGACGTATGTACATTACATTTCAAGTAAGGAGCAACTGCTATTCCAATAACATTGAAATTATTTTCGTGTGTACTAATCTAAAATTTTCAACACATTTGGACTTACAATTTAAGAGACGGTTTGTGAATAAGAACTTCCGGTACCGATACCTTAAGATTAAAGCAGATTGTTTTTACATTGTGTTCGCCAAGATAATCTGGTCAGCGATTTTTTATTTTATTCTTCCACATGAAAAATGCATGCAGATTTTTTTTTCAGATTTTCTATTTATGTTTTTGAATTATTAATATTTAAAGCTAAATAGATAACGCATTCATTAAAAAATCCAAACACAATCGGAAAAATATTGTGACAAACAACAACATTATTGATCCACAAGCGAGAGCGGAGAAAAAAATTCTTCTCCCTTTTGCAAATATTTTGTGATATTTTTTTTATCGGTATATTCACACACAATTGTAAAAAGATATTAAAAACTTCGATTGAAAGACTGTTATGAAAATTACCAATGGTCGTGATATTAATATTTAAAAAAGGTAGAAGACGTTTTTATTCCACTTTCGATTGCGGATGAAAAATGCTGCTATTTTTCATAACGTTTTCCTCATTTTTGGATTTGTAAATCATATCGTTTTTTTATTTAGCTTTTAATATTTATATTTAAAAAACGTAAATGAAAAGAAACTCCATGCATTTTTCATGTGGAAGCATAACATAAAAAATCGTGGACCCGATTTGACAACGTAAGATTCGCAGTTGGTCAAGTTGGTATGGAATGCCCTATACCCTACCCAGACCTGGGCAAGATACAGGTAAAAAATGTATTTGAAATACAAAATACAAATACTTGTAAATACTGTATTTAAAATACTCAAACCAGATACTCTTTTATCCAGTATTTAAAATACCAAATACAAGATACGTATTTTAAGATACTTCAAATACTCAAAATACATTTTATAAGTTCTGGAAATTTATAATTGATAATGTGAGAACAATGAAGGAAGTAAGCAATTATTAAAATAACACAGCTTATGAACATTGTATTTATTATCTTTTTACCATTTACATGGTTAACGTAGTATATTTTTAAAACCTTTATGTACTTAACATTTTTAAATCACTGTCCGCAACGGTGCACAACGAACAAATAAACGACTGCTATAGATTCTTAAACTACGTAACAGCATTACGTATACACATAAACTAAACGAATAACGTAGTATCACAATCCACAACTATCACAGGATCGTTTTTTTCCTTATAAAAAAACCTTATAAATCTAAAATTAGAGTGATATTCTCCACTTATGATTTTAACCCTCGTCGATTTGCATTTTTTGGCACTCGGCCTTCAACTGACCCATCTGCCGTTTCAGATATCACTTTAAAAAACCAACAAAATAGATTTTTTTATCAGAGTTCCATCCAACAAAATAGATTTTACTTTGCGGGCTTCGGAACATTTTATTTTTTTCCTTCTCGCTCATTTCAACTTCTTTCATTAGTTATCTTTATCTAAGCAGATTCTTTTCACTTTGGATTCGCCACTCGTCCACTCGAGAACAACGGAAACAAGATCGTCCCAAAACCTACGAGGTTAACCTAAAACTTCTGGCGCGAAAAATGTAGGGGGGAACGTGAGACGTAGAGGCCGAACGTAACCGGTAGATAGCGGTACAGTAGATCGATTTTGTAGCTCGCACATTCAGAGCCGTAGAAGAGACGCAGATCGATAAAGTAAACGAACAATGCCTCACAGAGGGCACTAACCACGGTAAAAACAAAATGAAGTTCGAGAAAGCGATTACCGACTTAAAACCTATAGCCTATAACGTTTAATATCCAACGTATTATGATATTGAAAAGTATTTCGCTGTATGTATCTTACACGAACTTTTCAAAATACAAAATACTTTTAAAAAATTGTATTCCAAATACAAAATGGGAAATACGATGACGAATTGTATCTAAAATACCACATACGAATACAAACGTATTCCAAATACTGCCCAGGTCTCACCCTAACAGATCGAACAACCGTGAAAACCCAAAAAAACCGTATTTCCAACCCGATCGGAATGGGCCACAAAACTAACCGATAATTCTTGTCAATCCAACCGAAAAACCAACCGAGCTTTCAAAAGCTCGCAGCTTGCGAATAGATTGGTTCACGGGTTGTTGAGACACAAGTCCAACCGGAATTCCAATCGTCGCAAGAAGCATCGCTCGGTTGGTCCCTGGATTGTGTAAAACCAGGTCCAACCGGAATATATGGGTTATATTTCATGCATTTTCCACATATGAGTGATTTTTTAAGTAACCTACACACTGACGGACCTTACGGTCTCCGATAGGATAGTAATTTTAGTATATGTTAGCGAATAGTATTCGGAGAATGCTTAATTTTTATTAGATTTGTAAACATGATTTGTTTTCTCAATTTATCACCGTGATACTTGAAATTATCATTTACTTTATATTTAATTAAATTTCAGATAAACGGTGATAGTCTTCAAATGTAGTAAAAACATATTAAAAAGATTTTTTCTAAATTTGTTTTCATAAATGAAAAATTTCAAGAATATCTTCATTCGTTTCGTTGGACTTTTTACGTCATCTGTGGTGTTTGTAGACTGAAATTTCTATGGGTAACATGATAGTAGTAAAGTAAAAGACACATTCTTTTACCTTTACTGAAAATAATCGTAGTCGACGTATAAATGTCCAACCAAACGAATGAAGGTATTTTCGAAATTTTTCATTCATGCCAACGAAAAAGAAAAACCCTTTTCGATGAATTTGTATTACTTTGTTGAGATTTTCAAGGCTTTCCTGATATACAATTATTTCCATCAGTACTTCTTTTGAAAACTACATACATTTTTACGTAAAAAAGCATGTTTCTCCCTTTCTGTTTCTTGTATAGAGATTTTTTTCCTAATATCACTCAAAAATAATAATTTGAAATTTCACAAAGCCCTAAAATGAAAAAAAAATCGGGTTTAAAAATCTGAAAAAATTAAGCAGTCAGAATATTATACAATACCATATACTGAAGTTACAATCTGATCGGAGACCGTCAGTCCACGTGCATTTCGGTTATTTAAAGAATCACCAATATACAAATGATATGTATTTTGCATATGAATTTATATCAAGAGTCGCGGTAGCGACTCGACGCCAAGTTAAAAAAGAAATTAATGTTGCCTTCACACTACGATTTGTCGGTCGCTACTGCTACTCTATTTATTCCGAAGGCGGCCACTCACCGGCCGTTTTCAAATTATAGTATATATTTCAGACATATGGAAAATATATGTAACAGTTTTCGTTAGAGAAAAAATCATTACATAAATCACGTATGACCATATATAATTATTTAGAATTATGTATTATTATAAATGAATTTTAACTCTATAGAGATATTTTACATTTCGTTTGATTATATATGATCATATATAATAATTTTTTTCGGGATATCATTCGGCTCTCAACATTGTCATTTTTATATAGTTCCGATTTGTGTCAATCTAATGGTAGCTATGATCTATGGAAGTAGGGCAATAAATATATTAGAACCTTTTCGAAATATGCTGAAGCATACACAAAAAATTATCCACGTGGTGAAACGAAATCAAACGATCCACGATAAACTTGTACTTCACACATATTCTGAACGGTTCAAATGCGAGGTCAGGCGTATACATTATCAATTTATCTGCAATATGTTCAATATTTCGTTCTGAAGTCTCTAAAAACAATTGAATTAACACACTGCAATATGATGCATTATTTATGGATATTTATTTTTAATATTCAATCACATTCATGAAAAATGTACCGGCAAGCACGTTTATCAGATTTCCACATAGTTTAACTGTTCTCTTTGCAAAATTACTTACTTTTTCTATGAAATACAGTTAAATTTTTTGCAGTTATTTATTATTAGAATATCACAGATTAATTTTTATAATCACTGGGGGCCAATAGCCAGGCACACTTTTAATTATAGATGAACAAATAATGAAGTTGACGTTAAATTATAGGAAGATGCAAGAATTCTACAACACAATCGTTTAAAAGTCGACGTCGTTGACGAGTTCCGTGAGGCGACTAACGCGGCTCGGTCCGTTCGCTCATTTATTCCCTGTCAATCGTTATCGAAATGAGTTATCTATCGTCCATCACGATTTGAAACAAGATATATAACAGGTTATACGATTCTATGCATGGGACGTACGCCATTTTTTCCTTGCATTCGGTGTTTACGCTTGCGGTAGACTTACTCGACCGTCTCCACTCTGTCAAGTCTACTTAGTCTGAAGCATTGTCAGGCTATGTAGTGATTCAGCGACCTTTTACTTTGATATCAAATAGAAATAGTCTCTCTGTGTAATATGTATATTACCATGTCAGCGAACTGTCAAAGCGTATGAGAATCAGGAAAATGCAGGGTTAGGTTAGGTTAGTTTAGGTTCTTCCTCTTGGAGTTGCATAATCTTGACGAGGTATCGGCGGAGGGATGTCCCCGCGCGTGTAGGTGGGGAAGCTTAAGCTGAAGTATGATCCCGGGCTTCTCCGTGTAAAAGCGAGGAAGCCAGAGGAAGCGAGCGATGGCGAATGCAACTAAGATGCAACAATACGCAGGATAATACAGATATGAACACACAAACACTGACATACAGACAGACACAATACAAAACATTGTGGGGACTCTCTGCAGAGAAGTCGCGTCCGGAGGGAGAGAACGCGTGCGCCGTGGCGAACCTGGTGTGGTGGAGGGTACATGTAACTAGGGTTGCGGTCGTAGGCCGTCGGATACTACAAAGGCCCCGGTGAGCCTAACTCGGTCGTAGTAGCGCCGGGTAGTGTTCAGGCGAGGCCCCGCAGCGGTCGGGGTGGGGATCTGTCGAGTTCACCATTACCATGGCGATTAGCGATGCGCGCACCTGACCAGGGTTGGATTTGGGGGGGGGGGGGGGGGGGTTACAGGGGCAATATCCCCGGACCCCGCGTGGCCAGGGTCCCCCGAGGGCTCTCTCTCTTTTTTTTAAATAAGTTGAAAGTATATTATGTAGTATTAATTTCTTAAGGGGCCCCCAAATGCATGACGAAACTATTAAAAGTCCACTTAGCCACGAAGTACCAACAGCCCGATACAAATGGATACCAATCGGGGTTAACCCTCCCCCCACGGCTCGATGGTGATCAACAAGAAGGACTGCATGTAGTCTCAAACAAATGACATCGACATTGATGATGAATCCCGCATCGAGGTGATGCAAACGCCGGTGCTGTCCAGGGTGGAGGCTACGATGGGTGTCACAAACCCCATTCCAACCGCGCGATCACTCCTGCCACTCCCAGCGATGAGGCTGCAACCACAAAAGGAGCAGCAGCGCTGCACAGGCACGGCAGGACTTGGTGCTCTCGGGTCCAGAGTCGAAGAGCTCCCTGAGATCAGCATCGTCTTCCCCGCAGGGGACAGCACGCGCTTTGGCGAATTACTGAAGAATTTCAAGGAGTTCACAGCACTGAATAAGAACGCGTACAAACAAGTGAAGTTGATCGCGAAGAAACTGGGCACGATATGGGACCGTGCAATCTGGAAGGGACGGGCAGAGGTCCGAGCGGTCCGGTCAGGCGAACGTTAAGGAGGTGATGACGCAAACATCACCTCTCTTTATTTAAAGGCAAAAGGTGGAAAAAAGGAACTGATAAACCCCGGAAGAAACGGCATTAGAAAGGAAGAGGACAGCGAACGCCCCCAGCCCCCTGCCTCCCTGACACATGATAATTCCGTGAACGAGTCATGGACTGAGGTTGTAGGCGGAAAGAAGAATACTTGGCCGCGACCATAACAACAGCAGCAACAATAGTAGCACTAATAGTAGTAGCAACAATCGCAGAAATAACAACAGCAACAACAGCAGCAGTGACAACATATGCAGCGATCGCAGCAGCAACAACAGCAGCAGCGATCGCAGCAGCAAAAGCGAAGCCAGAAGGCTCCACCAACCTCTGCCCCTCCGCTGCGCCAGAAGCAGAAAGAACGACGGTGACACGACGAACATCAAAGGCTGAACCGATACCCCCTAAAAGTGGTGGCAAAAGGCGGGCCAGGCCCAATTATGACTAGGAGATGGCGGGATGCCACTTTAAAGACATCCTCGTTAAAATCAAGGGAGACCAGAACTTAAAACGGGTTAGATCGGTGGTCACAAACTTCTGTTGAACGGGGAATTAGAGGTCCTCGTCCTTATCCTTGGGGATAAGGACGAGGACCTCTACGCACGAATGCGCAGAGGCCGTACAAACCTCACTTACGACATTGGCTAAGATCATTGGCAAGTCGCCAGTGGCCGTTTTGGGGATCAGAGACCTGGACGAGTAGACTTCGGCCGAGAAAATCAAGGAGCCCTGGTGAGCGCATGGTCTTTCTCTATCCCGCAATTCACAAGACACCTGTCTTCGGACATACTCAGCTGGCGTGCGATCAATTGGGGCAGGCCCGTGCGGAAAAAAATACCGCAGAAGGCAAAACCCGCATAAGCTGGATCTCCTGCAAGGGAAGACTATCCAGAGGTGCTTCAGATGCTGGGAGCCGGGACATATAGCGGCTTACCTGAAAGAGCAAGAAGGACCGGTTTGAACCGGTGAATCCTGAGGATTCCCATCTCTGAATCCCAGAGGAGTGGCTCTCAACAGTGACCACAGATCCAGCCTCCTGGACCTGATATGATGGAGACGTATGGTGACGGTGGAACCTCCAAGACGCCTCAACACGAGGAGAACCCAGCTAAACCTCAACAGATGCTTAGTTGCGCAGGATCGCCTTGCGCAATCGAATTCGTAATGGGAATAAGAATATAGGCCTTATCTGCGATCAACATCACGACCTAAAGGACCCGGTGGTGACCGGATACCACCGGCAAGTCGGCAATGTGGAGGCAGTGCAATGCAATGTGCAATGCGGGGCAACACCTTCCGTGCCTACACTGTGCAGGCGAGGAAACGATTACATCCATGGGGAGATAGCTGGAGTGCACTATAACTTTAGCTGCTATTTCTCGCCCAACGATTCCCCTGGAAGCTTTCGACTAATGCCCTCATTAATTTGGTGAGGGCAGCACGCACGCTTAAACTCCTAGTGATCGCCGGCGACTTAAGGATGTACCAGCGCGATTGGGTGCTTAACCTCCTGAAAAGTGAGAATTCAGAGAGAAATTCGAACACCTGTCGATGGAATAAAAATCTCATAAAAAATCAAACATACAAAAGATGCGGGAAAGATTAATTTTGCATATTAATAATTGCAAAATGTTATTAACAAATAGGTGAAAAAAAAATTGTTCAACAAATTATCCGTCAACCTGACTTTTTTTCGAATGAAAATGATTCGTTAATTTTTCTGAATACGTATGAATTTTTTCAATCATTTTTTTTTTATATGCATGTTAAGTGGCGAATTTTTCATATGTGCTTGTCACAAAACCACCCATTACACCCAAGAATTTTCGAAACGATTGATCAAATAGATTCGCGAATACAGCTCATACAAGAAAAAAAACTGCAATTTTCAAACATTAGACAAAATTCTAATTTGCCCGGGCCTGTTCTCCTCTCTTCACTCACTGGTCTAGGCCACTTCACCAGACCCCTTCTGCGCTCGAGGGCCTCGGGAGCAAAAATTTGCAATATACATTTTGCTTGCTCGTAAAAAAAGCTTTGTTTTCATGATAATGAGATTTCTATATCAGGATGTTCCAATCGTCCAAAACGGCAGAAAAATATCAGAATTTCTGTTTGCTGAAAATTTAAAAGATGGAGAAAAAATGTGAATTGTACATTGTAAAAAATGGAAGGATTTTTTATATCCCGTAGTATGTTAAATTTACAAACTCAGTATATGAAATAGAAGAAGTAATATCAATTATGTAGTAAATTTACCATATATGTCGGAAATTTAAAAAATACAAAGGAATATTGACAAACGCGACGCTCAAAATGACAATAAATTCAATACACGATTTTTCATTAAAATTAGTCGTTTCTTACAGTTTAAATTTCGAAAATTCGAATTGATAGTTAACAGGTTAAAAGCTTCGAAGTTTCATTTGCAAATATTTCTTAAAATTAATATACATTGCAGATATCGAAATACTTGTTTGAACATTGACGTACCGCCATTGAGAATTAATAAGTATATTCTTCTATATCTTCGACTAAAATGCAGTGTGCAGATTTGAAATCTACATTATTAAATTATTATTATTATATTTAATTGATTTTCATTCAAAGATTCTGTACAATGTAGAACTTAGCTTCGAAATGCTAATTTTGAAGATAATAGGTAAAAAGTGTCAAGGATTCCGTTAAGATCGTTCGATACCAACAGAGATTTTTGAGAGAGATTCTTATCTCACATCTCGATTTCAGCCCCATAGCTCCGTAAACCCCTCTGTTTGCGTGCCTGAAATTCGGCAAACTTACTCGCTTCTACGCTCGGGTGAGAGGAGTCGCATGGATTTATCTGGCGCACGTGATGAATGCTGGGATCCTCGTATCTTAGGAACATAAATTTCTTTAAATTCGCTACTGAGAAATCCGCCTACACATTCGAGGTCGAAAAAAATATATACATAGATGTAGACGCCGTGCACTTTAAATTCAACGGTATTCTTTATTCTTTTTATTGTCGTGACTTTTTATACTTATATACAGTATCATCGCCGTAAAAGTAACTTCTTTTTAACGTGTAAAAAGTAACTGTATTAGGAAGGATACAGGAAAGTATGTACTTTTTGTACACTAAGTGAAAAAGTTTGAAATCTCGGTCTACACTGCTACTTTGTTAACAGTTAACAAATCAAGTGTTAGATATAGCGAAATGAATCATTTAGTTATTCTTCTCTCTAAACAAGGATGCATTTGATTAACATACTTTCTCGTAGAGGTAGCTTTGTAAAAAGCGAAAAACAAGGGGGATGCAATGTGCAAGGTTCTATTTTCCATCATTTTTTTTGTTTGATAAAAAAGGTTAATTATGTAATTAACCTTTACATAATAAGTCGGCTTAGTAAATATTAGGTAAGATGCGCCTACGTGCTGTCGATGCTATCAACGCACAAATCCGTAAATCCGCATATCAGTATTTTGGTTCTCATAACGGAAACAAACGTGAATCAATATGTCAAGATGATAATCTAGACGTACTTCACTTATCATTATATAATTCGCGAATAATTATATAATGATCGATTGATAACATCGTTTCATATTTGACGCATTGCGAGGCGGTCAACTCTTTCAATATATTACGATATAAGGGCAAAATAACTTTTTCTGACGAGTGGTACAATCACACGAGTCAAGAAAAAGTTATTCCAATGAGTATTGTACAAAATTTTTTTTACAACGTGTGAAAATGGGATATTATATACACCGAGTGAAGTAAATAAATAAAAAAATGCTATTGACGCATTGGCAACAAATGATTTTCACATCACGTTTGTGACTGCTGAGAAGTTTTTATCATGACGTTATTGAGGTATAGTTACGAATTGGGTAAGTGAAAATTTTAGAATTTCGTAGGTTAATTGGAATTTCCGTTTTCCAACAGAATTTGTTAACTCAAAGAAAGAACAGCCCAGTTATAGACGGGAATAAACTATGATAATCCTAAAAATTAATTACTACCGCTCCAGGCTTAAAAGAGATAGTATAAGATTACATTGAAATAATGGAAGTTTGTACACTGGGCAACTACCTGTGTGTGTGACCTCCGTAGTTAAACATTACTGAGAAGTGATTCTAATTGTATATAGGAAGATATGTCTGATCGGGCCATTTTGAGTAAGTACAACTAGGTATTGTTGGCTGCACTTGACTCAAGAAACCCATGATCTTTTTTTGGTATTCAAAATCGAGAGTGGTCCACTTGTTCATTAACAAATGTTCAATTTCTATAAAAGTAAAAAAGCCAAATTTTTTAAAGTTTTCAAGTTGTCTGTTATTAATTAATTCAGATTTGATAATTAATTTTAATAAAACTTATAATCGAAGTAAAACTCATTTATTAGATAAGTGGAAATAGTTAAGGATTTCAATAATTTTTAATTATATGACTAAAATAGGCTAAAATAAAATAATGTCAATTTAACAAAGTGTATTATTTAAAATTATTTACCTCTATATTTAATTTGAACCATATTATATTATCTTCGGAAAGACTCCCGGTAGGTAGTAATTCTACATGTTGGCTTGGTGCCGACAATCTTTGAAATTTATCTCTTAAATATGCTTGTTACACTTTTCAGACAATTTGAAACATTTTTTGGAAGTGGTTTAATGACGACCGGTTCTCTCTGCACGGATAAAAAACATTAGTTGCCATAACCAAAAAATGAGGTGACACAACCAATCGATTATTCTATTTCCCTTACAACTCAAATGTTGTATGGTCAGGTTACGAGTCGATATGGTTGGCTCATATATACTGTAAAAAAAAGACTGCAAATTTAATGTACTTACGAATATGAACTTTACAAACTTTGTACTTGAAACTGCCATTCAAGTACCAAGTACAGTAATTTCCAATTCGTTTATGAAATTAATATACCTGGCAGTAAATTTAGGCAATAGTTTATGTATGTTTACAAAATCTGTCAAGTGATCGTTCAATTAAATTACAAGTACTTGAAAGCGTGTAGTGTGTTTGGAAATAAGAAAATATTTCCAAACTCACTACACGCTCTGATTGTAGTCAATTGAACATTTTGTTATGTCAATGATAAGTATGTTTGAGAGAATAATAGTTGCTCAACTTTTATGGTATTTAGATATCCAAAATTACTAAGTCGTTAAGGGATTTTTCCAGTGTGACGGCCCGAAAAATAGCCTATTTTCACGATTTTTTTCGGACGTTTCCTATACGCCGATCAATCTGATTTTTTTTTGCCATATTAAAGTAATCATGAACGACAGAAAATTATTTTTATAAGACAACTTTTATTGCACTGTTAAAAAAATCTGTATTAAAATTAATACAAAAGTGTTGGAAGTTTTTTGCAGACACCGTATATGAAATTTTGTATACATGTGTATATGAAAAACCATAACAATTAGAGGAATATTAAAATTCAACGTTATTAAGATTTAATGTCAATATGACCATATGCATAAACTGTGCATTAAATTTCATAAATATGTATGATGAATTTTCATATGAGCGTTATCTGAAAACTCAAGCACATATGTGTTGGAAATTTAAAGTGGACATAAAAACAATTTAAAAAATAGAACTATTATTCGGACATTATTTTTTCAAACAAATTATGTCATCAGAAATTGTTGGGTATAGGTTTTCGCCACAGAAAATTTTCTGCTTACACTGGGGTTTGAACTTACGACCTACCTACCTAAGTACCTAACAACGCACGCACGCTACCAACTACGCTATCAACGACTTAGTAATTTTGGATATCTAAATGGCATAAGAGTTGTATAACTATTATTCTCTCAAGCATACTTATAATTGACATAACAAAATATTCAATTGATTGCAATCGGAGCGCGAAGTGGGTTGGAAATATTTTCAAGTGAACATAATTTTTGGACGAATGGAATCTTTTTCTCACGAGGAAGCTCAGGTATCCGGATTTTCGAAAAAATTATATCCACAGACCTGTGAAGTTCTAGCAACAAACATAAATGAAACATAAATTTGCCGCAATAGCAGCGCGAGATGCTCCAGTGTTTAAAAAAAATCGATTTTGGAAATCTCGAGTAACTTATCAGAAGTCGATGCTAAAGTAATAAGTGTTAGCGATCTAGTGCGGGTTTTTTTTTCGTTATTGGAAAATGTGTATTAAATTTCAAATCAGTCACTAAAAATCCAAAAAATTTATGTTGATTTTCATGTACTAATATAGTAATGATTGATTTAGTAACCATGTGTTATAATTTTATATCACCGTATTGGTAAAATCCATACACGCATATTAAATTTTCTGTGCAACTATATTAATGTTTATTTTCTATACCGAGTTTTGTAAATTTCTCACACGTTTGTGTCGCAAAAACACAAAGATTTTGCAAAAAGTAGTACACCTATGTGGACAAAACTGCAAATACTTTGACGGGTATTTTTCAACATTAGTAACTGAAAATTTGATAACTTTGATCTTAAATTTAATGCGACAATTTGTATTAAATTTCAAATCGGGCACTAAAATTTCTAAAATGCATGTTGATTTTCATGTACAGATTTAGTAATTATTGATTTAATAATCATGTATTGTAATTTTCTATCACCGGATTATCGAAATTCATTGATCTGTATTAAATTTATTATGCAAACATATTAATTTCGATTTCCTATACCAAGTTTTACAAAATTCATACACGTTTGTATCGGAAAAACTCGAACATTTTTTACAGTGTGTTTCAATTTTTTGCTTTAATCGTTGAAAATAATGTTGATAAAAAAGATAGCCTCATGGTGAACATCCTAGGGGTTGAAAATTTTATCTAAAAAAAAAAATCCAAAGAATTATTAATTAGTATGCGATTGGCTATCGCGCTATGGAGGCTTTTTTAAAAATCAAAATCGACAAAATGGTGGCGGTTTGAACAAAAAGTACCGAATGTAGACGTTTTTTTCGGCCGTTTTTCTTTTTAAAAAAATGGGAAGATTTAAAAAAAAAGCTTCCATAGCACGATAGAGAGTATCGTGAAGACTGTACTCCTAAAATTTGAAAACGATCGCTTGAAAACTGTTCCCTGGAGAATGCCCACCGTTTTCAAAAATGTCGTTTCGAGAAAAACACGTTTAAAGTTCGAGTGTAGAAATTTCATATACCTAAATCGTGTACTTACGACTAATCGGCGATGCTAGGTCCATAAAGTATGCCAGCAAAGTATTTCGAATTACGCTTAAAAAATTTGAGAAGATGTTTTTGACCGTATATACTAATGGATAAGACAAAAAAAATTTGATTTTTTTTCAAACTGGAAAGATCCCTTAATAGCTTACTCGGTAGCGTGCGTGCGTTGTTAGGTACTTAGATAGGTAGGTCGTAAGTTCAAACCCCGGTGTAGGCGAAAAATTCTCCTTGGCAGAAACTAATAGCCAACTATTTCTGATGACATAATATGTTTAAAAAAATAATGCCCCAGTAATATGTATATTTTTAAAATTGTTTCTAAGCCCATTTTGAATTTCCAACAAGTGGGTGCTTGAAATGTAAAATACCGGTTTCTAACAAAAGATCTATAACGTACATTAATTTTATGTACAATAATCATAAATAATTGATGTATGTACATTAAATTTCAAGTACAGAGCTACTCCTATTCCAATAACATTGAAATTATTTTCATGTGTACTAATCCAGAATTTTTAACACATTTGTGCTTGAAATTTAAGAGACGGCTTGTGAATAAAAACGTCCGGTACCGATACCTTAATTTTCAAGCAGATTTTTTTTACAGTGTAATTCTTGAGCCCTTATGTACAGCAACTTGGAAACGTACTTGTGACAACCAAACATTTCTTTCCGTGTTTATTTACGTCACTGGTATTGAATACAGTACTTTAGACAATTGATATGCCGTAGTACACTTAACTTCTGAACGGCGACCAGTTAGCATATTTTTACCCGAGCAGAAATGAAACCAGTTTGAGATCGGGAAGATATCAGACATCACACCTGAATTTAATTTAGGTCGTGATTTGCCGTGCGGAACCGATTGAGATCCGGGGGGTAATGGTATTACGAATATCCGGCGCAGGACCGCAATCTAATGAGGCTTTGATAAAGCTTGAATTAAAATAGGATATTACGATCGGAGGGCGGAAAAACTTTTTCTCACGATTGTAAGTTTGCAGCACGAGCTGAGAAAACGTTTTTCCGCCGAGTACCGTATACGTTTTATGTATTGATATCCACTTAATTAAAAAAAATTAAAATCACTCATGTTTCTTGTTTCTATTATGCACTCGTTTTCGGGGGGGGGGGGGGGGGGGGGGGGGGGTCAGGTCAAAAGGTTAAAAAAATCGATTTTTTTTTCTGTGAAAACATTCATTTCCATGTCATCTATCTATTAGTAAAGTTATAAGCCGGAATTCGCAAAAATGGCCAAGTTTCTACGGTACCATTCATATTTAATTTTCTCAAAATCGTAAAAAATTACCAGAATATTATATTTGAATTTTAAATTGTTTTATTTATTTATTATTGTTATATGCAGACATTATGGCCGATTTTTTGTTCACACAAAATAATTAAGGGTGTTGAAAAAATAAAAAAATAATTTTTTTTTCTCTTCGGCAGTTTCGTTTAGTTAAGTATAACCTCTGAACCTGCAAAATCTTAGACATAATGCCGAAAAAATGGCCGATTTCTGCAATACCCTAGCAGATCGAACAACCCAAAAAAAACCGTATTTCCAACCCGGTCGAATTGAGCCACAAATCCAACCGATAATTCTTGTCAATCCAACCGAAAAACCAACCGTGCTTGCAAAAGCTCGCAGCTTGCAAATAGGTTGGTCCTCGGGTAGTTGAGACACAAGTCCAACCGGAATACCAACCGTCGCAAGAAGCATCGCTCGGTTGGTCTCAGGGTTGTGCAAGGTTTTGCCAACCCGAAAAACCTGCGCAAAAAGCAGCTACCGGTTGTTCCCTGGGTTTGCACAACCCAGGTCCAACCGGATTTGTTAGCAGTTCAAGCCACACTTAGAATTCACGGTCCTGAAATTCATCGTGCCATGATTTCTTTCAGTAATCGTGGGTAAAATCACGATCCTGCTGGGAATTTTCTTGTACCCTAGCGTATATTCTACGCTACGGTATAAACAACAGTAAAAACGACCCACGTCGATAAATGGGTGAACGACGTTTTACGATAGCTTGTACTTATACATGGAACGACGAACAATCACTTGCGAGAAACGTTTCGGGTCATTCGCCATCTAGCGGAGCTAAGCCGGGTTTCCGCGTGAGAAAAGGAAGGGGGTCCACCTCTTCACCATCGCCGACGCACGTGCACCCGAAATTAGACCGCTAGATGGCGAATGAGCCAAAAAGTTTCTCGCAAGTGATTGTTTGCCGTTCCATGTATAAGTACAGGCTATCGTAAATCACCTTACGCCCATATACCGACGTGGATCATTTTTATTGTCGGTTATACCCTAGCCTACAACATACGTTAGGGTATAGAAACACTCCCAGCAGGACCGTGATTTCGACAATGATAATTAAAAGATATCACGCCACGACGAATTTCAGGACCGCGAATTCTAAGTGTGGCTTGAACTGCTAGAATACCAGGTTAGACCTGGGTTTGCACAACCCAGAGACCAACCAGTCGATGCTACTTGTCACAATTGCAATTCGGTGGTCGGTGGTGGTTGCGACAGTTGGAATTCCGGTTGGACCTGAGTTTTCACAACCCAGAGACCAACCGGTCGCTGCTTCTTGCGCCGGTTGGTATTCTGGTTGGCAAAACCCTGCACAACCCTAAGACAAACCGAGTGATGCTTCTTGCGACGGTTGGAATTCCGGTTGGACTTGAGTCTCAACAACCCGTGGACCAACCTATTCACAAGCTGCGAGCTTTTGAAAGCTCGGTTGGTTTTTCGGTTGGATTGACAAGAATTATCGGTTGGTTTTGTGGCTCATTCCGACCGGGTTAGAAACACGGTTTTTTTTGGGTTTTCGCGGTTGTTTTCACGGTTGTTCGATCTGCTAGGGTATACCTGCTTTTTTGTGATTTTTTCTATATAATAAAAAGTTTATTACGTATTTGTAAATAAATGTTTATTTGTTTACCATTTTTTAAACCAGTTAGAGAAACGCGATATAAATGACGCGATGACAGTGTGATGTCGCCAACGCAATACGTAACACTTACATTATATTCGAATTCGCGCGAATAATGGGACATGCGCTGTGATATCTTAGCGCGTATCGCATGCGCAGCATGTTACTGTCGCAAGAAGTTACTTCTGCTACACTTGAGACGCATAACCTTGAATTGACGTTTTTATTTTTCGTTCATATTATGCTATTAGTTTGGTTCCGTTGGCCATTTACGGTTTTTTTTTCAATCAATAGTGTTTAAAACAGAATCAACAATCATCATAAGTGGTCAGATATGTATCATTTGTTATGAAGTGATGATTTAATGTTTGTGCAGCACATTTGTGAATGTGTCAACACCGTATAAATTTTCAGTGATATTGTCAATAAAAGTGATCATCCCCCATATTATTTATAGGTTTTTTTCAAATTATGCATTCATTTATGTTTTATTTGTAAAAGAAAAAATAATTTATTAATAACAATATTAATAATATTCTGTAATCTGACTTGCAAATAATATTTTTATTTTGTTCATTAAAGGTACTAAGGTGCCCCAAAGGTGAAAGCAGCATAAACATTTTTATTTGAGTGGTAAACTTATATGCCATTTACCGAAACTTGGTTTTAAATCTATTCTGCGCGTGATTCAGACCAAACTATTAGGCAGATTGAGCTGGTTGACGTCTTATTTTCTTCTTCATGAGAAGATATACCGGCTAAATGGAGCAATAAAAGGTAATAAAAGGTAATATTTTTTAAGTGACATAATTATTACTAAATAAATTTTATGCTATTTTCTAAATCAGTGATTGACTTTGCTTTCAAAATGAAAAAAAAATAGTTGGCTCCATTTATCTTTTTATGTGTAATCTTGTTATCTTTTTATGAAGAAGAAAATGAGACGTCAACTAGCCCAATCTGCCTAGCAGTTTGATCTGAATCACGCGCAGAGTGAAAAACCTAAGAACTTTGCTTAAGATAATATTGAAAAGCATACGCAAGTCAGATGGCAGTAAAAAATCCTTTTTGTAACACGTGCATGAACAGGGGTACTTTTCATGGCAGTTTTGCGGGCCGAAAGTGGCTAGTTTCATAGCAGTGTTGAAATGATAGGTTGGCGCATGCGCAGTTCGCGATTCCTTCACTTTCGGCCCTGCTGTTTCACTTTCGGCCCTAGGGTGGAAAGTTGGCAACCTCACTTTTCACTGTTCGTCCCGCAAAACTACCATTCAAAGCACCACTATTCATGCACTTGTTACAAAAAGTATGGTGTGCAACACGGGCCAAAATTGGCGTTTACGATTCGTGTGATTGCAGCCCTCGCTTCGTTCGGGCGGCATACCTCACGCTCGTTGCAATCGCCAACTTTTGACCCTTGTTGCACAATATACTATTCATGGAGTACCGACAATATAGTTCATTGATCATTTTTATATGCAAGAGAATTTGGACCATATTGAATTTACAAAATTAATTATTTTGACCTGACTCCCTCCCCTCAATCTAAATGCCGAACATTGGACACTTCCACCTCGAAACAGCAAGTATAAAGTATGCTTCCAGGAGGCGCGACTCGTCCTATCACGCGTGACGACAGAATATAGCGAACGACGATCGGATAACTCGACTAAGTGGCCGCCCTTTTTGAATGTATTCTCGAACGTGTACTTATCGATGCTTTCGGTCCTTTTTCAAAATCTAAACTTTTGTTATACAAATTTTTTTTTTCCCTCACATACACATTCATATGGGAATTTTTTCTAGATCCCTTTCCACGATGTTTTGAACCATTCTGAATGTCGTGACATGAAAATCTTGAAAGAAAAGAAAATTTTATGAATATATAGCTTCCTCCATATTTAGTATCCATTTTTCACAAAGCTTCCTTTATGCGGAAGCCGAGAGTAATAAATAAGGTAAACGGCTCAGTTTCTGATACTGACGCAGTCTCTGACACCGCTCGTACATTTATACCTGTACGTCAAATATAACAAAAATTTACAGGTAAATTAAAGAGCGTTATTTATTGCGGCATATTGTAAAAGTATCAACGTTTTTATAAAATATTTTCTATTGAAATTTAATAGTGATTGTTACGAATCACGTTTCAGCGGCTTCCGAGCGACACTTGTAGCGCTAGTGAATCCAGCATTTCGGATTTATATCCTATAATTATATGTTATAAAAATTATATGAATACCTTTAGAATAAACCACACTATCGATCTGATACGGAAAACTTTATCGAAATGTTTGTTTTTCCTATAAATTCTGGGAGTCAATAACTGCATTACCTAATTCATTTTATGTTGCTGTTTCTGATGCTGAATTTATAACCTGTTGCATCTAAAGAACAGGTATATTGAACTTTTAACCTCTTGATGAACTTTTAAAAATTCATGAAATAAGTAATAATATTTTATAAAATAAATAATACTGTGAAATAAAAAATATATATTATTATTTAATATATTGGTGCACCATAGTTACAGAGAGATTTTATTTTTTGTAGATGAATTTGATATATTTTTTGTATAATATATTTATCTTTGTTTCATTTTTTAAATATTTTAATCGATTGATGTTGTATACAGCAGGCATAAGAAAAAGTCTGCAACTGAGACGATGGGGAAGATGATGGCGACGTCCAAGTCGAATTCACGTGTAGCTGCAGCCTGCATCGAAAAGGTCACGGCATGCCGTCACCGTGACAGCACGCCGTGACGACACGGTACCGGCATGTGTCTATCTGGGTAGACGCACAACTGCCGTCGTTTGTCTGGCGGGCAGTAGGGAATAAAAATAGCTAAGGTTGTATTTCGCTATATGTTCACTGTTAAAGTAAATAGGACATTACGTTAAGCCAACTATAGAATTAGTTACAGTAACTATAATGTAGTTAATTTAACCAATAAATCAGTTAAAATAACTATTCAAATTGTTGCATTGACTAAAAATCTGCAGTTATGACTTAATAGTTGCCTGAACTATCGCGATTTCTCTCAGTGTAGGAAAAATAAAAAATCTGCTGCGACTGGGTCCCTGGATAAAATGATGGAGGATTCCCGGGCTAAGTTAACTATTGTTCTGCATACTGCATCGAAGAGAATACATTTTTTACAGTAATTATCCTAATGTATTTTATTTCGACCAGGAAAAAGAAAATATCTACTGCGGTCTATGCTAATGACACCCTGAAAATGGCCTTAGACGCTGTCAGAACAGGGGTGTCAATCAACACTGCAGCAAAGCAGTACCAAAGGAAAGTAAGAAGAAAAACTAAAACAAAAAACGTAAATTTACCATGTTAAACTTATCAATAAAGCATTCATCCTTTTATCTTATATAAAATTTTTGAATAAATGTAAATGAAACATAATACCTATATGCTAATTAGACATTGTTTATTGTCCCTACTCCTAACATTATACGCGACGCACAATCTAACACCTTTCGAGAGTGAGATGTCGAACTGTCAGAAACTGGACACTAGTTGGTGTCACAAACGGCGTATACATGTCAGAAACGGCGTTCACGCTGATGATAGAAACTGCGGCATACATGATTTAAGAGTGTCAGAAACTCCGATAGTAGACGTCCATAATTAAAATGATAATTTAATTATTATTTTTTGAAGACTTGAACCTTAAGAAGGTTAAATCTAGTTCAAAAGCCTTCAATGTACGCGTTAAAGGAGCTTTTTTCAGGTTGACAATATAATGCGTTTGTAAACAATAGAAAACTAGGGCCGCGGCTCTAAAAGTGTCAGAAACTAGGTCATTTACCTTAAGCTTCCGCATAGAGATGGCTTTGTGAAAAATGAAAACTAATGACGAACCAATGAGCAAAGTTCCATTTTCATTTTTTACGATTTCCTTTAAATTCACTTCCATAAATCAACTTTCATTTTTATAATTTCCTTTAACTTTGCTGCAAAAGTACATACATTTTTTATTACAATTGTACATTGAATTGTATTGACGAATTTATGCATAAAAACTTGCAGTCTTTTCTAACAGTACAGCGAATGGAGAAGTTAAAAGCTTTTTAAGCTATTGCAGATGGATCCGTCAGTCGAGCTCACTCTTCGGTGTTTACTTTAGTGTCTGTCGCGAGCGTTAGAAATCTTTCGTCTATTCCCACATGTCGAATTTGTGCGAATGGGCACTTTGAATTTTGTCCAATTATTTTTGGCCCATCTACTTTACGCAATATGCTAAACGCCGGCGTGTCTGAAGGACTCGAGACGGGGATATAGATATCCCACAATAATGTCTCGAGATTCACGGGGGTTGATAGAGGGAAAACTTAGCCACGGTATAAGACGACTTTGAGCGCCTGCGCGGGACCAAAGTTTCACCTCGAAATAGAATGCGTTGATGTGCGCCGAAGTTCTCAGTGCCGCGCGAAACGGCGAACCTAACGCGCGTCTGTTCATGCCCGAGATTTTGTCGTGAAGAGACGAGATAGTAATTCAGAGTTGGGCGTAAAAAAAAATAAAATACAATACAAGAAATTTTTATTTAAAATTACAATGCTGCAATTTCAAATGCTGGTCCTTGATACTCGAAACGCATGGTAATTAATAGGTTGAACAAGACAAAAGTGTGTAATATGACACTTGGACTGCTATAATTCATCCACCTGTAGAGCTTGGAAGTTCCATACAATTGAATATTATTAATGACGAATGCTGAATCGTGCTGTGCTGCGACTAGAGATCTTTCGTCTCGTCGATGCGGTTGTCATTATTAGGTGCGTTGCCGAACAACCGCGACAGCAGTTGAAGTGCATCTTCGAGATAATCTAATCACCGATATGCAATTTTTAATTATTATCATTTATTTTTATTTATGTTTTGTATAAGAACAATGAATTATTGAGGTGGATTATTAAGTGCAAAAAAATGATTTGCATCTCGGAGTAAATTTCACTTCATATGTTACTGCGACAACTGCGAAAAGAGTGTCAAACTATCTTGCTCGCTTAATTCTATGACAGTCGTTAAGTCTGCAATGTAGTTTGGGCTGATTTGTAGGATGAAGGTGCAACGGCGCGAACGAAAACCTGAGTGCTGAAAATTTATTCCCTAATGAAACTGCCGGCTCGCCGAGACATGGTATGGCCACGGTTATCTTCCCCGAAATTGCAGCGCTGCGCCAGTTTATTTCATGCTCTCGTCTCACGCCGAAGAAACATAAAATTCAATGCGGCAAATTTTGTAGATTCGAGTGATAAAACGCCAGACTTGGCGTCATAAATTTTGCCAGTGACGCAAATACCTTCGGCAACTTGAAACATCGACAACAAATGAATTAAAATAATTCAAATTTTTTGCAAACTTTGAAATATCGTATTTTTATGTAGATGCGAAAATGGTCGCAGAGCTCATCAAACTGCGTGGACCAAGCTAATCTTGTTATGGTAAACGAGAAAAATTGTACGTCAAATAATGAGAGAACATTTTCCAAAATTACTCGTTACAATAATTATCGACAACCGGGTATTATGAATGAAAAGTATTATAATATCAACGTGGTGAGCATTATATAAATATTCATATAAAAGCGGTACGAAAATTTTTGAATGTCGAGCACATCGATAATTTAGTGAAGCTTTAGAACGTTATCGAGTGTGAAAATTAAATAACACGAAACATCAAAACCACTCAAATTGCAACGAATGAAAAATAACATTGCCAGTAAAGTCAGTGTTTTGGTGCATCGTATAGCCGTGATGACCCACTACTTCATGCTATCTTCGGTGCATCGTATCCCATAAAAGTAAAATATACATTTTACTGTGCAAATTGGTGTTACCGAATAAATTGAGAGCCTGTGGGCTGAGCGGAATACATCGAATTACGGTTAACGAGAACGCAAAACCACGATAACCATTGTGCGATATAGTAGCGTAAAAAAAATCGACAAAATAACCGTAAAATGTTTGTGTTACGATGTTAAATAAATTGACATAAATTGAATTATGAGATTCTCGGCCTTGTAAAATTGATCGCAATTCCCATCATACGGGTCAGTGAAGGTTCGCTATCTTAACTCTCGGGCTCTTAACTATACGTGGAAGATAAAGAAAAAGCAGAAGAAGAAGAAGAAGAAGAAGAAGAAGACAAAAGAAAGCCGGAAAAGAATTAAAGTTTCAACAAAAACCGTTTCCACTTCCATCAAAGACTCGACGAATTTCCGGAACAACGTTTCCATTGTCCTCAAAAAATCAGGAGGAAAGAAAAGTCCTCAAGAAGAACATTCTATGGGAGAAAAACTGCAGATAAACGAGGGGAAAAAACCTCGAAAATCTTGCGTTGTCACGTGGCGAAATTATGTGACCGATTACAAAATGCGAGCGCGGTGAACAGAAAAATCTGCAAGTCACAAGCGGAACAATGTATCAATGGGGTTTAATTGTCGTTTGCTAGCAATGAAATCGTCAGTTGGAATAACTACTAGATGGGCGTGACAGGCAAAAAAAGAAAAAAAGAAGAAAAAACAAATCTCTCAATTGTGAGCGAGAATCGAGGAGCATTTTTGTCGAGTTGACCACGTCTGGTGATGTTAGCCGGAAGAGCCCGAAGATAAATTGAGTCAATTTAGAGAGTCGCGGATTCCGGATGAAAAGTATCAGCATCAGTAGCGACGGAATAGCAGCCGCTTGCTCGAGGGTTATTTCACAAGGAATACCACACTCGATTACACTTGCGTCAGCGTTGCATTAAGAAGTAACAAAATCTAGTTTATCCCTCCTCGTTTACTTAACGCGAAGCTCGTCATCCGCTTCTCGGCAGATCCTGTGAAAACGTTGACAGAACGATAAGAGCTTGAAAAAACTCAGTTCCACTTTTCTATCTTCGCTAAAAGTTTTATTCGACTTTCTTACCAGTTCTCGCGTCTTTTCCTATCGTCTAGAATTCGCTTGACGTGCTGGATTTGAAGTGTCAAAATTCCGCTACCAAGTGTATAATAAAACGAAAACGGTGAAAAGACACATCGTGAAATACGCGATCCGATATTAAAGTGGTGATGTTGTAGCTGTGATTTAATACCACATAATCGCTTATTGATTCCACGTTTATTTTTGTGCAGTTACGTAATAAACACTAAAAGTTGTGGTAAACCGAATACGAAATGGGAAACGAGTATCAAAGAAGTAATGTGATGATCTTGTACGGTAAGATGAATGGGAATCGTTAATTTTCATCGCCCATCAGTTTAGTCGAAGAAAGATTTTCACCGCTTTAAGAAACCGGAATTAACGGTGGCGAAAAATCGTATAAAACTCGTTTCAACTTTGAGGACAATAAAGTGACTGCGAGAAGACTGGGCATCGTCGAAACGTTACACGCCGCAGAAAATCTTTAAGACTTGAAGGTAAGATCCTTAGTCTTTACTAATCAATTTTTACTGACTTCCGGTGAATTTATTTGATGAATGGGAAAAATGCCGCATTGCTGATAGAGTAGAAGCGTTATGCAGTGGCAGAGACACGGACAGAGGGAAGGCAATGGCACACGCGGTTTTGCGTCGGTGCTCTGCTTATTCTCGAGAGCTTATGTTTTTGCGGCAGGCGGCAACCGTTAACGTAAGCTCGTTAGATGCTCGAATGCGTTAGTCAGTTTGCTAATAATCTTGACTCTGCTGTGGAAATGTGGAACAGCGATTAGAGAGACAAGCTGATGCCAAGATTTTGCTATGGAATGTAAAGAAGATAACAGACTGTGAATATATAAAATTCATCAGAGCGTATGCAAAATATGATGTTGCACGTGTAACGAAATCACAAAAGTGAAAAAAGACAAGATAATGTCATGTCCCCATATAGCATCAGACATTCGATGTATATTTATTTTAGGTTCATAATATGAAAAATATGAATAACATGAAAAATATATCATGGATATTAATTCTACGTACATGCAGGTAGATATATATATATATATATATATATATATATATATATGAGGCATTCCATATGAAGCCGGCCACCCTGATTTTCAATGTTCGTAGAGTCGTTTCATAATTTTTTTCCGGAGTATTTAGAGTTCCCCGAATACATACGAGATATTTCAGATTTTTGATCCCCATAGTTATTCCACAATAAAATACGCTTTTGTTATTTTTATTTTTTTTCCTTTCGCTGCCGATTTAAAACTATCTGAATGTAGGGTTTCGCGTATACTTTTTGATAAAAATATTACTCCAAATTAGCCTAGATACATTTTCAATCCCTTTTTGGCAATACAAAGTCATACCATTTTTATCGTTGAGAGGGACCATTTTTAATTTAATCAAAATTTCACAGCATGGAAACTAGGATTAGCGGACTCGGGCGCTTAAGGGCTTAAGCGCCCGAGACTCTTTCTACAAGTTTTGACATTTGACATAAAACAAAAAAATGAATGCACCATTTTGGTCCCGACCGCAGTGTGACTGACTGACGACACCGCTGACCAATCACAGCACGAATAAAACGATGACAAAGACTGCGATATTTTCGATATTTTCGAGATATCTCGAGCCACAAACTGAAGTACCATCAGGTCCGCATGAGGCATCGGTCAAGCACGCCTGTAGAGCCTAGCCAAATAAGGCTCTGGTCCTGCCCGGATCATGGATCGATATAATATTTAAAAACTGGCTAGACTGAAATATGGGTCATCGGGTCGGGATCAGGCAGCGATCGGGTATTCCTGATCCGGTTAGCTAAATGAGGTCCCGAGCCCGCCCGGACTGTGCATAGGTGCATGCAACATTAAAAATGTGGTTAGACTACAGTTTTCCATACGATGCCGGGATCAGGCATCGTTCAGGCATTCCTGGACGGGCTAACCAGACGCGGCCCTGCTTTTGGCCAGAATATTCAAATCTGGTTTACTTAAAATATACACCATTTCAGACGAAATTATCAGAGTACTAGAAGAGCATATCTGGCATTACCGGTGTACAATAAAAAAAAAATGAGAGATGGTTTTTGTATAATATCACTTATTATTTTAATACTATCGTTTAGAAATAGGTGTATTTTTATGTATGTGTCTTACACAATTATTCATGGATAAGGGAAACAACATATATTTTCTCGGCGACTGTGTCACTTATATCCAAAATCATAATTTTGCGATCGATTGAATCTATCGTATACTTTTTTCGTCGTTGCGTTTTTTTTACACGCCACATTTTTTAAATTGGTGAGTCGCATGGATATATGTGCATAAATCTTTTAACACTTCACACTGTTACTTTTATTTTTATTCTGTTTTCGTCTTAAGTTTTGTATACATTTGGGATCTGCAAGATTGTTCCACTATTCAAAAGAACCCTAACAAAAACCTCGTACAGCAAACGTATGCTGTAATTAAATTCTATATTTTTCGTGCACGCCTAAATTCCCCTATTTCATCATTAACTATGTCGTTATTTGCGAATCTGAAGAAATCCTACATATCATTAATCCCAAAGCAGTATAGGAAATTAATACTGATCGACTCTAATAAGTTCCATATAAATGGAGACTAGAAAACTTCTGCGCGCTGCGCGCGCGAGTAGAGATCGTGTGTTGGTGCAGCGATCTTATTTAATACATATAATATATATAATCAGAATTCCCAAAAATTAAGAGATATAACAAATTTTTCCAATAATTCCAAAACTTATCGAATCGGAAGCTCTTTATAGATTTGACTCAAATTGATTACCAATTGTCCTTTAAGCATTCTTTCAATTATAAATTAGTATTTACCTTGATAACTTCAAATTTGCGAGGTCTGGAGCATTTCCAGACTTTAGAAAAAAATGTAAAGTCCCATCATTATATGGGGCTTTACATTTTTAGTAAAGCAGTACGACCTCTTTGCTCAATGAAATAAATAGAGGATTTCCAATTCTGGAAACCTGGCATGGATTTTGCTAAAAGTAACAGTGAACAAAGAGGTCTGATTTACTTGACTGCAGGATTTCAATTCTCCCCGATCTCTTCGCTTATCATCTTATTCACGATTGTTCTGTAGTGATCCGCATGTAGTGACTCCGCGTACGCCTGGTTTTGTTACTACCATAGAAACTACGTTGCACTTTGTCGTTCGACATCTTAAGCCTAGTTTAATATTCGCAATTAATACATAATCCGGAAATCCCGAAATATTGTTAAGTCAACCAACTTGGGAATTCAAAACTCGCGCGCCCGATATTCTTGACGTGTTAAACACGAACTCGGTCTCGGTCTCGATCTGATCTCGCGCCAATTTGGACCATTCACAGCGCGAATAACGTGACAACAATGGACCAACTCGCAATTCGATAAAGTCTCGCAACATACTTTTTAGAGAAGGATTATTATAATGTTTTCACATTTCAAATCAATACAAATACGACGGATTACAATACTGTTAAGGAATAGGTAATTGCTGTGATCAAGCATATTTGGGACGATCACTGTACGTATCGTAACCTGTGAATTTTTTATATTTTCTGAGAGTGGTATCTAATATATTCCAGGCTCTATTTCTCTTCATGTAGTCCCTATTCGAATGTTGTACTTGTCATTTTTTCAAAATATCTAATACTATAAGACATGAGAGTAACCACGGTGAGGGTGGCGTCGCCCTCGCGGCCAAATTTCCAGTTATCTAGTAGTAGAATACTTCCTTCAGCTGTCGTGCGATCTAAACATTGCGACGCAAGGATACATTCTGTCACCTCAGGTGTTGAAAGTTTTTGCGATGGAACCGAGGAAAAAACGCGTGTATCGTTTGGGTCGAGGGTGTCCAGGGATGTTGAAACGTCGAACACTAAAACTTGCATTGATTTTTTTAGTCTTTTTCCAGCCGAAACTATGTGGTGGAACAAAAAGGAAGGTGGAAGCTGTCAGATGGACGTGTTTTGCGCTGTAACGGCTTTGTTCATATTATAATCTCTCTGCATTATAAAACGGTCTGGTCGTCGTGTACGAAGAGAAATAATTGATTGCCCCAACCAACTCGCATGGCTGAATACGCTCGAAACGACTAAGTTGGCTAGGTTAACCAATTTTTTTGGTTGGATCGACAAACTATTTGTTACACTCAATTCACTAGTTCCGAACCAATCAATTTGCTGGTTCATTCAACTGATTTATCACGTCAACTAACTCATTTATTTCTGTAACCAACTCATTTAATGTCCCAACTGATTTTATTGCTTGAAGCCTATTCAACTAATTTTTTTTCCGCGTGTCAAAAATTGAGGGACTTGAACTAATTCGGGCCAGGGGCGGATTATTATTGAACCTCAGGCTCAGTATTCATACGGGTGACTGCAACTTCGGTTTGGGTGGCTCACTTGGTATGGAATGGCTCATATATAATCAGATATACTTCATTTTCATGTGGGGGTACTTGGAATAATATGTTCTATCTGATTATATATGGGTCATTCCATACCAAGTGAGCCACCCAAATTTAGCATGGTCGCAAAAAGTGTCCATAATTTTTTCAAAAGTTGTTTAGAGTATCACGGACATCCACAAATTATCTCAGAATTTTGGCACGTATGGTTTGCCCAAAATGTGATAACGATTTTTTTTTTCATTTTTTTTTCAATTCACTGTATATTCAAAATTACCAGTCGTCCAAGAAATTTGTTCCTGTATAAAATTTAAGTTTGTGAATGTACTTTGTAATAAAAAAAAATGTCTATTGCCACTCAATTTTTCTCAAAATTTCACAGAAATTTCATTACTATGCTTACAAACTGCAGAAAAATTGGTGTCATGGTAAATCAATATCTTCTGAAGGTTTGGTTATTAGCTAAACGATATAAACATGATTTTAAAACGTTGCTTCATCCATTTGATAGAGTTGAGACTATCCCCAAAAAAAGCAGTATGTGTAAAAAAAATTAAAACAAGCACTTTTAGGTTAGTGTTACCGTATATACCCCCAAAACAACATAGTGTCTCAAAAACGCGAGCGGCATACAACATATATGTGTACAAAAAGTTGTGAAATAATAAAAAAAAACAACGAATTACTCAAGGTAATTGATTTTTAAACGATTAAAATTACTCTGATCAATTGTAATTAAAGCATTCATTTCTGACTCAAGTAATTTTTGCTACCCAATTGTGTCACCAGCTGGGTCGTTTTCCCTAATAACGTAACTGTACTCGTTTAAGCTGTATTACTATACTATACCGAGTACACACCGAGTGTATACGCAGTGCAGTACAATCCTTACATTAATTCCACTCAGTGTCGTGTAGCCCACTGGAATCGCCACATTCAGCAGATGTATAATGGTCTAAAAAACATTAAATGCTAAGATGTCGTGTACACATCAAGAAACGTGGAACCGGCTTTACGCTGAGTAGTTAAAAGAAGTGTAAAGTCTCGACCGTTGAAAGTACCCTCGCATTTTTTTTTACCACGTCTTCAGCTGGTATCCAAATAAATGCAGTTGCTTCAAATTGAAAAGGGATTTTTTAAAAATGTGTCAACGTCTGTCTGGATAGGTCAGTACCTTTTTATTTTGTTGAAAACAATTAACTTGATCGGTGCAATTGAATCGAAAGCAATTGTACTAAACATGCTAAACAGTTTTACTTGAGATTAAAATTACTTGGTATCACATTGATCAGGTTTTGATAAAGGGTATAAAATATTTGCGAACTTAACACTTAAAAAAAATGTAATTAATCGGTTCCTTCCACAAATTCTGAGCTGTACTGTTAAAAAAGACTGGAAGGTTTTATTCATAAACACTTCAATTAAGTTTAATCTATAATTGTAATGTCAAATTAATGTACTTTTACTGTACAATTAAAGCATAATAAAAAAATTGAGAGAATTACCATACGTTAATTTTACATCGCATTTGCGTATAAAATTTATTGGACCAGTTTATGCATAACAATTTCCAGTAGCTTTACATTAAATTCCAAGTACATTCTTTTAACTATGTGAGTTAATATAAACAGTTTTTTTTATCAAGCCTGCAAAGCAGAATCGTTACTGTTATATTGAAAATACTTTTTAAAATTGTAATATTCACATAGACAATCATTTGAAATTTATAGTATACTGCATGAATATTTTTTACACTTTTGTTGATATTTTATTTCAAAATTAATACATCTTAATAAATTTACAATACCGATAGAAATTTAAAAAATGCCATCAAAGGACATATTTGAAAATGAATGCACTTCCTCTGTATTGAATTTACAATAGAGTGGACAACGTACATCCGAAATATATGCAACTTATATTCCTGACATTAGTATATATTTTAAATACTTAAATTTCAATACGGGTATATTTTTTGTTCATACAAATGGGTAGATATTTTTCGTAAATACTGAAGCAGCTTGCACAGCACATAATAGCAATGAGTAAATTTTTCGGTAGCCCTAGAAGAACCGTTGCTTAAAGTGCATCGCGAAAATCGAAACACAACATAGCTTTTGTTCCTAATCAACTCTAGACGGAAGGGCTAGGAGATTTACTACTTAGCGTGCTATCCCGTGATGCACGTCGCCACGGCTTCGATAGCTACTTATCCCTGGCCATTAGTTCCACTCTGTCCTTGTCACGTATCCGTACCATGCAATCATACGTCAACGAATATAGACATCCAAAGCTTCGACGTGAAACGTGCCGTTCGGTTTAAAAAAACAAAAAAACTACCAAAAAGTAGATAAAAATTCTTCTACACATATACACTGAAAACAAAAAAAAAAACAAAAAACTATTTCTAGTAACTTAAATTGCACTTATTTTCACGACAAACGATACACTGTTAAAAATGTTATGAAGTCTACAACACTTTAAGATACACAACTACCAGTACCGGGCCCAAGTTATCATCCAGTAGTTATCCAGCAATGAGCCAATGCTGGTTTCTGTTGACGCGAAATTACTGAGAGACTGGTCACCAACTCATGACCAGTACTGGGCCAATTGGACATTCCAACATGGGTTATTATACCTTGGACTTTATTTTCCATGTTCTATATTTTCGATGTCTCGTAGAAAATACGTTTTTTCCAGTGCGTGCGCCATTTGAGGGTGAAAAATCAATGACCAATGATCGTAAAACCCAATCCACACCAATAAAATGGCCTAGGTAGATGTATCATAAGCAATACATTGATTGCATACTAATAAGAAAAGACTTGTAATCATTTAAAAAAAAAATATTCAAATAGTAATAACCTGTGATGCCGTAGTACGATTTATTAGCCATTGACGTTCAATGATCTGCACTGAGAGAAAAATGTGGTCAGAGTTACCATATTTTTACTATAAACTATGTTTCCCTGAGAGGACGACTATGCTTTTATGGTTATCGTAGCCAATAAAAATATAGTTATCATGTGCCATATTTTCGTAGTTATGTCAACTATTTCTGTATGTTAGTTGCAACTATTCCTTCTTTTACTATTTATAACGTATTTTAAACCATTGTACAACAACAAAGGCATATAAAATATATAGTTATTTTCCAGTCATGTTTATTTATTCCTATCATCCAGTATAGTAAATGATGAGATCGGTTAATAGTTCAACATACTTACTGTTGTAACTAGAATCATAATACTTTTGTGTGCTATAACAACGACACGGTGTAGAGCGAATGCTTAGATTTTGTTAATGTGGATTTATATACCATCTGAAATGACTTTTCGCGAATAGTATGTTTTACATATACTATGGTCTGCATTCATATTCCATTTCGTTGATATAACGAAGTGTGTATGTCAATAAATGTTTTATTTGTAATTACAAGTAATATTTAATATTTATATCTTTACTATATTCACTGATAGTAGTGAATATAGAAGAGCGGGATGTCGGGTTAGAGCGACTTTTTTCCCAATACTCACTGTTGCCGCTGCCTAGTTGCGAGTCAGACGTCGGAGTTAGACAAAAATCGGAAGTGACAAAGATTGAATATTCCACCTCTTATAAAGGGGCCAGATGACAATTCGTTGGCGAGAAAGTCCTATCCCGCTGGCCATCTGTCGGAAGCGAGGGAACTAGGCAGCGCATGAGACTTGTATTATGGACGCTTGTAAAAATGCACAGTATTCGCTGCAATATTTATTGTAATTTTCAACATCAATTTGTTGCCCGCAAGCGTCCATGATGCAAATTTCACGTGCTGTCTTTGTTATAGTACACAAAAGTATTACGAATCTAGCAACAATAGTAAATATGTTGAACTATTAACCGATCTCATCACTTACTATACTGGATAATAGGAATAAATAAACATAATTGGAAAATAACTATGTATTTTATATGCTTTTATTGTTCTCCAACGATTCAAAGTACTTTATAAATAGTAAAAGAAGGAATAGTTGCAACTAATATACAGAAATAGTTGACACAACTACGAAAATATGGCACATAATAACTATATTTTTATTGGTTACGATAACCATAAAAGCATAGTCGTCGTCTCAGGGTGATATAGTTTATAGTAAAAATATGGTAACTCTGACCATATTTTTCTCTCAGTGTTTGTTTCATAAATGCGTTAAATATATCATAATTTTATTGTTACAGTTTTAACGATAAGTTATAGTATTCTTAAGTGTGGCGCACATTTAGATGCACTATTCAAGCTGCATAGTTACCTTAACTTCACGACAATAGTTCGGTAAATCATATGAAAGATGATTCAACTATAATATATGGTTCCACATATTATAAATTTTTTACTATGGCATTATTGTTGGAACTACCATCGTCCTTTTTCTCAGTGTGCCGTGAATGATATGTTCGACAAATTTTTTTTTTAATATCTCTGTAACAGCCTTTCGTGTCTCTTCGAAACTAGAAAGAGTTCCGCTTCTTAGCTCTTCACGCTTCGGCAGAATAGCATTCGCATTCTGATATTGAAACAGTTGTTGCGTTGGATCATCACCAAAAAAATTGAATGGCAGATATTTTCTTGCAAGCCAGTCCACTATCATTTTATCGAACATTTTTCTTGAGAAAACTCTGGATGTTTCTTGCGCCCATTCTCGTAAAGTTCCAATTAAATAGTTAAAAATCTCTGCGTGAAAGAGAAAACGAAGTACCACAAAAATATATATTTGTAAATAAATATTAGACGATTGTAAATATTTTTTTAACATTATAACAATAAATGAATTAATGATCTTGTAAATATAAATAAATGCACATAAATATAAATGCAAATATAGGTATTTCAAAATGAATATAAATGTGAATATACATATTTGTAAATGCCATTAACACAACAGTTGTCGAGCTGTGGTAGCTGGATAAATAATAGAAAATTTTCTTTTGATATGCCTCGGGATATCGTTTTATTCCAGTGGTGTTTGAATTTTTCATTTTAATAATTACGACCACTGGAAGGAGACCGTTTGCAAGTAGCAATCTTTTCCTCCTTTTCGTTGACACTGATCGTAAATATCTGGGATCTCACTAACTCAACGGTTCTTTGTTTCAAAGTGTTTGGCGTGATTTCACAAGAATCTTGTTAAATTACTGCCGCGTTTATATGCAGTAATTTCTTTCGAAGACTCCAATACGGAGTCTTCGAACAAAATTACTATGTTTTCTTAAACGAGAGTCGAACGTGTGGGTTCCATTGTGGGTGCAGACGCTTTTTGTGTCGGAATTATTTCGGTCGGACATTCTTCGCGTTTCTTTTTAGCTTCGGAGGCTGACACTGCACCAGTCGCCGTTTTTTGCTTTGGCTTAATCATTCATTGAAATATTTCATGCGAGAAAAAGCTAATGACAACTGGTTAAATCCGAGATTCGAGATGATATCAAGCGAGAGCCTTGAACTTGGCGAAGCTTGTTAAAACAAAATCGAGACGAGAAAATGACTCGCTTGAAATTTCAAGAGCTATCCCCGATTGTGTTATTTTTTTATTTTTCTCGCTTGACGCATCAATAATGAAAACAATGAATTGATTTTTTTGTTTAAATGCTTGTATAGAATTTACACTACTTGTATAAAAATAGAAATTTCATATACTGTATGTGCACAAAACTTCATATACATTTTATGAATGTCTAAATACAAATTTATAATATTCCAAATACACTTTTAAATTAATATCGACGATGTTTGCGTATTTATAATATACAAAGACTTGAAATTTTGTGTATGTACGGATCTGAAAATTAATATACGGTGTATGCATCTGAGCTTCATATAACAATGCAAATTAATGCATTAAAAAATTGTTACTAAAATATTAAAGAAAATATGTCGAATTAAAGCTCAGCATGACCCTCCATAAGAATAATGATTGAGATAGTAATAAATTGCATAGGCTACTGCTTACTCTGCATAATGGGACGATCGATAGATTAATTTTATGAAAATAAGTATGAAAATAATCGCATGGATTTTTTACTTGCTACATTGCCAGAAAAAACTTGTCAAGACGAAAATATACATATCATAGTGGAAAAATAATTGGGTCAAAGAGATCGAGTGCAAGAGCCACTTGAAATTCGGAGAAAGAGACCATTTGTTTCAATATATCTGGCTTGGGCCAATGGTATTTTTGTAGCTAGCTGCCATTTATCAGCATTAGTCGGTGGCATGTCGTGACTTTCATCCCCCGCACGGAACTGCACGAAGGTACGGTTAGTTGGCGAGTCGCGTTACGTGCAACGTTTAGCTCGAACCCTCAACCTGACGAGCTGTATAGAAACATAAATATCGCACTACGTATTCCATTATATTTCACCGGCATCTGTCGGTTGTATTCTCTCTTGCTTTTGTTTTCCTGTAATCCTCAATTAAGGCAATTATATTACACAAATTAATTCCCCATATGCTTCGTGCAATCCCACACTGTAAAAAATTCAAGACATTTCTATATCCCATGAAATGTTAAATTAATAAACTCGGTATGTGAAGCGGAAAGTAATATTGATTATGTAGTAAATTAACCACACATATCGGAAATTTAAAAAAAATACACATTAATATTCATACACGCGACACCCAAAATTACAATACTTGTATATTAATGAGGCGATTAAAAGGGAGGCGTCTTAAAACTAATGTGCCTGATTGTGAAAATAATGCCCAATTATAAATTCAATATACGTTTGTATATTAAAATTAGTCTTTTTTTGTAGCTTAAATTTCGCAAACTAGAATTGATAGTTAAAAGGTTCGAAGCTTCGAAGTTTCGGCTGCAAATATCTGTTAAAATTAATATACGTTACGGATATCAACAGACTTGTTTGAATATTCAAGTACGGCCATTAACAATTAATATGCGTGTTCTTCTATATCTTCGGCTAAAATGCAGTGTGTAGATCCATAGGTATATTTTTGGCAAATTAAGGGGAGGGAGTCAGGTAAAAAAAAATTGATTTTGGAAATTCAATATCATCCAAATCCTATTGCATATAAAAATGCCCAACGCACTATATTGTTGGTACTCGATAAAGGGATTTTTTACTATTGTCTGACTTGCATATGCTTTTCAATACTATCTTAAGCAAAGTTCTTAGGTTTTCCATTCTGCGCATGATTCAGATCAAATTACTAGGCAGATTGGAATGGTTGACGTCTCATTTTCTTCTTCATGAAAAGATACACCGGCTGACAAACAATGTAGTTGTCTCAACCACATGAAACATTTGAATCGAAGAAAATCCGACAACCATTTGGTGAGTGTCAAACTCACCAACCTCCTCCTTGAGTCAACCTCTATTTCGTTGTGTCCAACTATTTTTTCTCTCAGTGTACATTGAAGCCTGATTAGGTACCGTAGTGGACATTTTTTACTATCTATTTTGTCGTGGCAGCCTCTGTTGAGCCTTGTAGGGTTCTAGAGTGGATTGCTTATTGTGGATGCCACGTTTATGCCTAAGAAGGCCGCTTACTTTATCTCGGCTGTCCGAACGAATTTCTGCACAGACGTCCCGAGTAGAAATTTAGACCCTCTTCAAAACCTAAATGTCAAAAGCAGTCAGCGGGCTAAACGGAGGTTCCTCCATTCCTTTGACACTGGTCAAAACCTCCAAAAAACGGAGTCTAATGTAGACTGAAATCCTTATGTTTGGACGTCCAATTAGGTTGTACAGAGTGAGATGAGGTTCTTAGACCCTTGTATAAACCTCCAAAAGTGGCATATTTTACCCATTTTAATTCAACGAAGGGTATTAAAAGGGTTAAAATTTTTACTCGGGGTAGCATATTAATTAAACATAATAAACAATGACCAGATTAATCAATTCAGTTGGCATACAAGATGCATCGGAGTCTAATGCATATACGTGTAAATGTTCGTAGAAACTTAATGTCGTCCATCCTTATACCACAGCAATGACAAATCTTGTCACGACTAATAGTCTACTAGGCAGAATTTCTGCGTAATAGTCAACTAAACAAAATTCCTTCTGTAGCAAGAAGAACTCCTGTTGCGACGTGTTGAATGCCTCTTACGATGAGCAGAAGCAACAACCTTGCCGCAATATACTTGTCTTCTTCACCCAAGAATCGTAAGTTCTTGAATGAAACTCCAGTTTATTTCTACCAATCGGATTTCCCTTTGTATCAATATTTGGAATCGCATCAATCGAAGTAGCCTATTTGCGTTAAGCGGATCATTTTTAAGTGTGTTCTCTCCCTATAGCTGCCCGTTATCAATAGAAAACTGCGGCGTCCATGTACATCGGTATTGCAAAGCATTTTACTGGCTATTCAAGTATATTGAGTGATATGGTATATTGAGTTGTATAGTATAATAAAATACAATCCAATACCAAAATTGTAATTTGTATTTTCATTGGGAACAGTAAGGTTTCGGTTTTTGCTTCCTCATAGAGAAAGCTTTGTTTTTATGGATTTTTTTTTTCGTGTTTTTCATGTCAGGGCATTCACAATTGTCCAAAACATCGAGAAAAGTGGTTTAGAAAAAAAACTTTGTAACGTTGAACTTCGCAAATTGCTTCCTCAATATTTGTCGCTTTTTACAAAGCTACCTCTGCATGATGAAAAATAATGAAGAAGCAATTTGCAAAGTTTTACTTTGCAGCTTTTTTTTCTAATCATAACTTATTAATATAAATATTCTAACATAAATAAAACAAACAATTGAGAAAAAAATTGTAATGCTCTATTTTATAGATTAGTTTATGCTCTAAAAATATTTTTCCCATAATTCAAAGGTTCATAAAATTTTTAAAACCTATTTAAAAAATTCTCTAAACCTATATAAAATTCCAATATCGAAATTGTATAACATAGCGACCGTTCCCTGTACTGAATTCGTCATTGATATTCAATCATCGTGATTTGCGTGCAAAATTGCCGCCATATATATATCACAAATCAACACGAGATAAAATGTTTCGAAAGCTTAAAAAAAATGTAAATTGTAATAAAACTGGAACAAATTTATTGATTCTTGCCAAATTTAGGACACTCAGAGAAAAATATAGTAATTTAAAATTAACTATAAACTATAATTCCTAGGAGAAACGTCTCTATTTTATGGTTATAGCACCTAAATAATAAAATAATTGGATGAACAATAAACTATGACTATAACAATAATTATAGTAGTAATTATCAAAATGATAATATTATCATATATGCTGCTTCGTTGCATATGCGATTTCAATATACGATTTAAATCATAATACGATTTTTAGGAGTAATACGCGATGTTTCATTTTGTTATATGCAGGTAATGTTACTGTTATATGACATATTTTCGTTGCAGTTGCATAACAAAAAAGCTATGAAACCGCAACGCAACGTGCAAGTAACAATTTCGACGTCACGTTTGTGACAGGAAGGCAATGTTACAGTTATGTAACGTAGCAACGTTGCAACGGAATGTAACATTTACACAACATGCATATTACAGTGGTTATGTAACATCGTGAACATACACGTTATGTAACTGTTATATTTCATAGTTCCGTTACAGTTATGTAACAAAAGTGTCTAACTGTAATGCAACATGTATGTAACGATGGCAATACGTCAGTTCTGCAGAACCCATCTCTACACAGACCCATCTGTACACGAGCATCTGTACACCATTTTTTTTTACACGCGTTTAATTGAGCACACCGAAATTATACACAACACGAACTTGACAAAGCGGAATTTAAAACGGATAACCTTGTCACGACGAAACCTTGCGGAAATTTAGTTCCCGACGACTCAAAAGTTTCTCGCAAGCGATTAGTGACCCACGCGTGTATATAAGAAATAAACAGTGGGAGATACACTTCGGAGGTGCCCAAAGTGGTTGGTATTATTCACCAATAGCTTGTTCTACTTTTAATTGTAGCAGCAATTTTTTTTACTTTCTAAGGGTAGCGATTTCGCAACCCGTGAAGCTCTTTTGTGGACGTTCAGTCTACAAAAGAACCTCACGTGAAGTTACCTTTCGAAGTTGCGATTTCGTAACTTTTACATTACTTGTTTCATATCAGTAACATTACGCAGCGTGCAGGCAACACAAGTGAAATGTAACGGTTACGTAACGCCCCAAGTGAAAAAATTATATATAATCCGACATATGGAATTGGACATATATAGTCTGTATAAACTTTATATACAATCTATATACAATTTATATATAAGAGTAACTGTGACGTTGGGTTTATGTATAAATTGTATATAGATTGCATATAGAGCGTATGTAGACTATATATGCCCAATTCTATGTTTGAAACTATATACATTTTTTATATACTCTATATATAATTTTTTTACTTGGGGCATATTACATAATATGGTAACATTGTTGAGTGGGAAATAACAACATACATGTAAGTTACAAGTGATGTTACTTGTTGCATTTGGTTACGTTGCTGTAACATTACCGGGTTTACTGAGTTTGTAAAAAGCAAAAAATAATTTGCAAAGTTCTACTTTTTTTTCTTTTATCCATACATACGCTACTATACTTTTGTCAAGGGCTTGTCCCGTTCAATGAAATAATAAATAAATAAATAAATAAATGATAATCGAAAGGAATGAATATAATGTGATTCACGAAAGATGCAATAACTTTTGAAAAACATAATATATTCACTCGTGTCTGTCGAGTATTATGAAATTGCACAGCTCTCCTGAAGCGTTGGGATCACTTTGAGAATACGGAACAGAAAATGGATAGCAAGCGTCAATGCAGATTTACCTCTGCTCTCGTCTATTTATTGGCACGGCGTCATGTCGCGAAACTTTAAATGCAAGAAGAACAACGTCTGACAAAGGAATACAAATCCAGGACACATTTTCGTCGCATTTGCATTTCAAATGATCGATTAGAACAAGCAAGTCTTTACACCGGGATAATAAACTATTTCATTTTTATTTAGGGATTACTTATATATTTTTTCGATCAATGGTCGATTGTCCAATAAAATCACTCTATTGGCAATTCTAGGATCCTAAAGAACAAAAAGAAAACCCCAGAATCCCAGCCCTTTCCAACTTTAGGGCTACAATGCATTCTTGAAAAAAAAAAAAGGATGCAAAGTAGAACCTTGCACATCGCTTCCTCATTATTTTGCACATTTTGACGGCTTGGCAGAACCGCGTAAAATTTGTAGTCAAATCTTATTTGATCCGTATGTGAACCAAATTGAAATTTAAGAAAGATAAGAAATTTTTTTAAATATGTACTATGCGACGACAAATTTTCCGACTGCCGTTATGACCGCATATATTTTTGATTACTAAAAAATGACCTAACAAATAAATAATTTTTGGAACTATTTGTTTACTTTACATTCCCAGGATAATACGATGATTCTTCATCCAAATGTTCAGTTGTTATTGTTTATTCGTAATCAACGATATGTCTCGGTAACGTCCTAACTAGAAAGATTTGTTCAAATAAATAATCTTTATGCTATTCGTGTACGCGTCTCCTCACTTATCTCGGAACTACATATTACTCGCTCTCACAGGTTATGGGCCCAGAGTACAAACATAACGAGATAAATAAATAAAAAAAAAAAAAAGATAAACGAAATGGAACCTAGTAAACGCGTATAAAGTCAGATCGTACATGAACTAACCGAAACCTTGAAATGAGCAGTGATCACGTCCGACTTGAATCACTAAATGATAATAATTATAATACGTGGAAGATTCAAGTAAAAGCTGTACTCAATAAGAGTAAAACTTGGGATTACGTTTCTGGTGCAAAAGTGAAACCGAACGCCGTCGAACGAGATGCTGCGTCACGAGCCGCTATCGAACAATAGGAAGAAGGCGAATCATCAATATCGAATCTGCTCCTCTCCACCCTAACAATCCCGGTGACCTCGAAAACGAACAAACACAACCCAAAAACGACCGAAAAAATGACCAGTCGTTAAATGCAAAAAAAAAAAAACCATTGAAAAGAGCCGAATGACCAAGAAAACGACCATTGGCGTCATTTTTCGTTAGTCGGTATGTAACCAAAAATGATTCCAGTGGTTGTTTTCTTGGTGATTTGGCTCTTTTCAATGGTTTTTTTCTTGCACTTAACAACCGTTCATTTTTTTGGTCACTCAGCCGGTCACTGGACGTGCTAGGGCAGTGATGGATTTAGGTGATAGACAGTGTAGGCAATTGCCTAGGGGCGCCAAACTCCCAGGGGTGCCATGCTGACAAAATCGGCGGCCTTTTTTTTCATTTTCGTCATCTTGTAAAAAAAAATTTGGATAAAAAAAGTTTGGATTTTGAAAAAAGACCAAAAGCATCGATAATTAAGTATACGTTCGAAAATAAATTCGAAAAGGGCGGCCACTTAGTCGAGTTATCCGATCGTCGTTCGTTATATTCTGCACTGTAAAAAAAATCTACTTGAAATTTAATGTACTTTTACTGGAAGTTTTTATTCATAAACTATTATATTAAATTTAGTATACAAGTGTAATGTAAAATTAATGTAAGGTACAGCACATTCAATAATTTACTTTAATTTTAGAGTAACAGAACTTGAATTTTAATAATTTGCTTTAATTTTACTGAAAAAGTACATGAATTTTACACCACAATTGTATATTAAATTTCGATGACGAGTTTATGAATAAAAACTTCCAATCTTTTCTAACAGTGCGTAGTTGCAATTCATAGGACGACGCGCGTCTCCTGGAAGCGTACTTTATAATTCTGTTTATACATTATCCCCATAATCGCTCAGCTCCGCACGCTGAGGTGTACGAAAAGCCTAATAAACGGTGCAGATTTCACGGTTGCAGTGCGGTCGGGAGCCCACCTATCCTCCACATCCAGATTCTCCACCACATCGATCCGACACATCCAGTCCTCCACCGTTCAGTTCTATACACACCTTTTCTTACACAACCTGTTCCTACACACTATCTATCCGACACATCCCGATCCGACACAAAGCGATTCTACACCTTTTTTTCTCCACATTTTCGATCCGATTCCGCCCTGTTCCTCCACATTTCGATTACACACACTCTGTTTCCTATACATCCTGATCCTATACTTTCCGATCCTCCACCGTTCGTTTCTCCACATATCTTGTTCGACACGGCCCTTTTTCTCCACATCTCGATTGTACACAAGCTCTTTCCTATACATCTCTATTCGACACCTCCCGATTCGACACCGTTACTATCTCCACATATTCGATCCTCCACAATTCGATTATACACACTCTCTTTCCTATACATCCCGATCCTACACCTTCCAATCCTCCACCGTTCGATCCTCCACATCTCGATTCGACACATTGCCGCGGTCGATAACGATTTGTCAAAGATCTCCCGTTGGTAAGTTAGAGATCCATGCAGTTTTGTCAACTTCTGCTACGCGCCTGCGTGCGGTGGATCAGTACTATATATGTTGTTCAAATTTGAGCTGATTCGGTCGAATAGTTTACAAGTTACAGTTATATGAATTTTTGGCCTTTCATCACACACACAAACACATCCGGACAATTTTTCTAAACCCCTTTTCGTGACGTTTCAGACCATTCAAAGTGTTCCGACATGAAACTCTTGAAAACTAGTCTGGATTTACATATATGTTTACTTTGACTCTGACAAATCGACAAAATACATCGGCGGTTTTTGGGGCGTCATGAATTGGTTAGCCTAGGGCGCCATGAGTCTTCAATCCGCCACTACTCCTCTCCATCAGACCATCGCAATTGAGATTAGTCAAGAACTGTGATACTTCTAGAGCTATTCGGCAAAAACTTAATGAAGTACACCAATCGATAGGACCAGCCAAAATAACTACTTTATTGAAGCGACTTTTATTACATCGAATGCAGGATAATGTGAAAGAACATTTATCGAAGTTTTTTCATACACTAGATAAATTGAAGATCAAGGAAATAGAAGAGAACTAACCATTATTATCAATTATGCTGTTGTATAGTTCGCCGCATACTTTTGAAAACTTGATCCAACGGCCCTTAGAATCAAGATTATTGAGGAAAGTGATGCAAGACATAGATGTCATGGAGAAGAAGGGCAAAAAGGACTACACGAATCATGGGCACAAGTATCAGAAAGACAACCAGAAGAAAACGAGAAGCCAAGAAAATAAAAAAGGATTTATATTCAAATGTAACAATATGTAAATTGCAACACGAATAAAGTGTGCAAAAAGTCGTCACAATGTAAAAGATAGGAAACAACATTCTTGCAACTCGCTTGGCTTTTAAAGTGTATTCATTAGTCAGATAGACAACACTAATCTAAACGCGTGTATATCTAATTTCATTTTTAAAAAACAAACAAATGAAAAGAACTCAATAGAGTTCTTGCTACTATACTATAATATACTATACTATGTTATGCTATAATACACTGGGAACAGAATGAAAACTACAAATATAATAAGAACACGTGAAAAAAAAGCTTTAGCATTTGTTATTGAACGATACGTATATATATATTAGGTAGAGTACTTTTCTTGTATTCTCGTCATACATAAAAGATCGAATTTAAAAACCAAATATTTGAAATAAAGATATATACCGCGTTAGTGTGGAGAGAAAATAGTACATCTATTGGTGAATATAATTGTTAAAGAATATGTCAGAGGTCCATTTATGAACAGCATTATAACACTTAAAATATACCAGAAAAAGCATTAGCACGTTTTGTAGTTCCTGTTACGTAACCATTTACATGATATTGCTGACTCAATAAACTTTTATCGCACATGACACTCTGTCACTTTATCCTCCTACTGCAGATAAAAAAAATGAACAAATTCCCATTACACAGTTGCGTTATTTCTTTTATGTAACGCTATAATTTTCGATTCCTCTTTCCAATTTTCGTTCATATCTCGAATACGAAATGTACCAATGCTATAAACAATGTCGGTTATCTCTCTGAGTGACTGCGAGCCCGATTGCTTTAGTAGCACATGAGATACCCCATCTTTTAATTTCTTTATTTCTAATCTCTCGCTCAGAGTTTCACACAGCGCAGGAAATATAAGTTAAAAACTCTTTCACGATTCATTCGCGTTAGTGTCACTTGAGGAAGCTGCGAAAGAAAACCGGACAAATATATAATAGAGGAAGACGCGTGTGTCGCAGACGTACCGGTAGTTTCCATATTCTCGACGAAGATGAAGAGGCAGTCGGCGCAACCGAGTCCCACGTGTTACTATAATAGATAGCGTGTAATCCAGCTATGTCCAAACTCGCGTCCCTCACGTCTTACATTATCACTCGGTATATCACAGTCTTTTGAGTATCTTTTTTTTCACTAGATAATAACGAGTGGTACAGTTTCTTCGATCTTCAAAGTACAATTATCGGCATATGCACTTTTCGTACGCAGTTTAATAGCTGAGGCCTGAAATTCTGTTCTTTGCTTCATAAGTCAATACAGAATGCACTAGTTTTTGTTGAAATATATATGGAGTATGTCACTTCAAATTAGACGACATCAAAACCCTAACACTGTATAAAAAGTGCTTCATTTTTTTAAACTTCGACCGCTATATTTTAATTACAACACTCTCAAAAACCTCAGGGTACGAAAAAATTCATCCAACTCGAGTAACTATTTTCATTTTGACCCGCCATATTGGATCCACAATTTTGAAATTTTCAATTTTCTGTCAAGATTCGTATTCAACGACCTCAGGAGCCACTGCGTACCAAGTTTCATCCAAAACAAACCATCTTGTAAATTTCGTTCGCCATATTGGACCCGCCATTTTGAATTTGCAAATTCTTGATTTTAGATTCGTAGTCCAAATCCACTGAAATATTTGATTTTGGACCGCCATATTGACGTCGCCTTTTTGAATTTCTGAATTTTGACTTCAGATTCGGATTCAGGGACCCCACAAAACACTCGAAAAGCATTTGGATGCCAAACTGGAGCAAGTTAAATAGGAAAAAAAAACAATGTGCGTTCTATTGCGTCAATGCCAACGCAGGGGTTAACAAAGCTACACTGAGAAAAAAAATGTTTGAATGAACGAAATCGGCGTATACCATTGTTCAAACGAATTTTTAGTTGGTATAACAAATATTCGGGTTACCACGGACATATTTTTTAGATAACTGAATCTAATAATTTTTGAAGAAACTAAACATTTGGTTATACAAACGAAAAATTCGTTTAAACCAGGGCGTACGCCGATTTAGTTGATGCAAACATTTTTTTTTTGTCAGTGTACCTCTCTGAGGAAGTATCTATAGATTTCGAGTTCCTCGTAGAGGAAGTTTTGTAAACATTCAAATGTAATGAGGAAGCAATGTGCAAAGATTTACTTTGTATCCTCGTTTTACATAAGTAAATAAATGTTACATCTATATAAAATTCTTGCTCTCTGGCAACACTTGAATTGATTTAGTGACAGTTGTCATAAGTTAGAGGTAAACATTGATTTTTCAAAAAATTCAAAAAGCTACAAAATTCAATCCACTTTACCGATCATTACCAAAATTGGCACACAGCAGCGTTGAGTATTATTTTTCATCTGTAGACAATTTCAATTGATTTGGTGATATTTTACGTCAGGTAGAGCAAAACGTACATTGTTCTAAAAATGAACAATCACATAAAAATCGAATCTTTTTGTAGATTCAACGGAAATTCAATACCAGTTGTTCTTCAGCATAATTTTATTTGAATGAAATTATTGAGCTCGACAGGTAAAAGTTTTCGGCAACTAGGGAACATTTTTTTAAAATTCATAATTGAATAAAAATTAATCTGATGTTTGATATATTTTTCAAATGATCACAAACAAAGGTCTATCTTCCCTACACTGTTAGAAAAGATTGGAAGTTTTTATTCATAAACTCGTCATCGAAATTTAATATACAATTGTGGTATAAAATTCATGTTCTTTTTCAGTAAAATTAAAGTAAATTATTAAAATTCAAGTACTTTTACTGTAAAATTAAAGTAAATTATTGAATGTGCTGTACCATACATTAATTTTACATTACACTTGTACACTAAATTTAATATACTAGTTTATGAATAAAAACTTCCAGTAAAAGTACGCTAAATTCCAAGTAGATTTTTTTTTACAGTGTACGTATGTGAAAAATGATAGCTAGATTCATAAAGCCGTTTTTGAAGTATTGAAATTTCAATTTTGCATACTGGTCGCACAGACGTATATATTAGACATTTTTTCTAAACCACTTTTCTCGACGTTTCGGACCATTCTTAGTGTCTTGACATGAAAATCTCGAAAAAAAAATGTTTTCATCAAAACAAAATTTCCTTTATGAGGAAGCAAATGTAAATTTATATGAGGTAAACGGCCCAGTTCTTGACACCGCTGCACTTTCTAACACCGACATTTATATCTGTATTAAATAAAGTTTTCGTCAAATATAAAAAAATTTACAGGCAAATTGAAGAGCGTTTTTTATTGTGGAATATTGCCGATACGAATTTGTGATTGTTTTGTTATAAACGAATCAAAAGTATACATTTGTTTTGGTTCTCAACGTATCAGATAACATTCTGCAGAGAGGAGATGAAATATCTCCGAAAATTTTCAACATCTTCAAGTACCGGCTAAAATAGCATAGTAAAACCATAATTCCCATTATTTTCCTCGTTACGTTGGATCGACGATACTTATATAACTCACGAACAACTTCCAATTCCCTTTCTTATTATATAATGCAGTAGTAAACATATATGTAAAAACATTTATCTTCATTCACACGTTTGATACTAAAAATGAATTTATTTTTATCGAAAAAACAAATAAATAAAATCTAAAAGAGTTCCAATTTTGTACACCCTTCAACTGGCAATATACCATATTCATTACATTATCGGCAGATTTTCCTCGATCAATTTTTCAACATCAGAATAAAAAACGTTATGGAACAATTCAACAAACAATGTCGAAGAAAAAATATAATGATAAAAAAAAAAATACACCGAAAAATTGGATAAATTAATTTTTCAATAGTGCTTTTTCTCACTAATTCAAAAGTGTTGAAAATTTGCAAAAATTCTTTTTCGATGCTAAAAATTGTTTAAACAAATAGGAAAATCTTTTTCCTATTATTTCAGACCTATTTAATACGGTAAAATCGCCACATAAAAGATGCTAATTTTTAATCGAGCTGCATTATTGTTTCAATGTTATTATATAACTCCATGTAAAAAGTAGCCATAGTCACTTTCACTTTGTATTTCCATAATCTCTAAAAATTCTCTCAGTAATTGTCGGATACGGAAAAAAATGCTTCGTCTCTCCATATCATGTTCATGGCGTTCCAGTTTTCATATGCATCTGCTGTCTTTGATGAGCTTCAGTGGCACATCTTTCATGCGCTATATCTTCCAATATCCGAGCATCAGTGTTGCAACTACCGTAAAAGCAGTATGCGCACTTGTCGATTCACTCAAGTGTTTGCTATAGTACATTCGTACGATACACAGCTGAGTTGATTCGCATTTCCCTCTACATTTATGCTCTTGCAGCCTCCAAAGCGTCCGTATACATAACACACATGCACGAATAATATATACCGTGCCGTCGTACACTCACACGATAGGACACGCACTCAGCAGCGATAGTGAGCAAAAGTCGCGTGTAACGTCAACGATCCACTCAACGCTCGCCACTCTCGGAACTCTGTCAGCATCGATGGACTCGCGAGTTTACCGTTTGAACAATCAATTTTTTTTTTTCAATTTATCCCGCACTTCGAGAGCCTCGATATATATTTCGCCACCTACAGTCTGTCTCTGTCTGCAGCCCTTCGATCCGTCACGAATGGAATAGCGGAAGTTGCAGAGATACGAAGTCAATAAAAAGAGAACGTGGACTCTGTCGGTACGTGTTGTACAGCGCAAAGCAGACGCCACAGTACGAGGTTCTTACAGAGTGCAGCGGGTATATACATAGCGTTGGATTCGCAGTGTAGTGGTGTCGAACGGACGGCAGATGTGCAGCCTCCAGCGACGAGATTCCTATACTATCGCTTTCAAAAGTGCCAGTCCGTGATTTGAATATTAAGATAGTTGACCAATAAACAGCTGGTGACCTGAAGCTACAGAGTAAAAAATGTTTGAATAAAAATTAATATACCGGTATATGAAACTCGGATGCATACATCGTATATTAATTTCCATATCCGTACATCTGTACATAAAAATTAAAGTCTCTGGTATATTGTAAATACGCACAGGTCTTCGATATTAATTAACAAGTGTGTTTTGTCATCACACCATTTTGCTTTCTCATAGAGGAAGCTTTGTTTACGTGAATTTTTTTTTTATTCGAGATTTTCATGTCAGCGCATGCAGTATGGTCCAAAACGTCGAGAAAAGTTGTTAAAAACAAATGCCTGTATGTGTTTGGGTGCAGATTTGCTTGTAAACACGATATTGTCGACATTTTAGATGTATCTTCGTCAAATTTCACGGCATTTTAAAAAATTTTGAAAAAAATACGCTTTCACGATATAATTTTTGCAAATTAAGGGGAGGGAGTCAGGTAAAAAAAATTGATTTTGGAAATTCAATATCATCCAAATCCTATTGCATATAAAAATGCCCACTGCACTATATTGTTGGTACTCGATGAAAGGATTTTTTACTGTCGTCTGATTTGCATATGCTTTTCAATATTATCTTAAACGAAGTTCTTAGGTTTTCCATTCTGCGCATGATTCATATCAAACAACCAGGCAGATTGGAATGGTTGAAGTCTCATTTTCTTCTTCATGAAAAGGTACACCGGCTAATTGGAGCAAACTATTTTCTTTCATTCTGAAAGCAAAGTTAATCACTGATTTAGAAAATAGCATGAAATTTATTTATTAATAATTATGTAATTTTAAAAATATTACCTCTTATTAACATTTTCTCCATTTAGCAATTTACCAAATACATGTCTGTTCTTCTTCAAAATACTTTTTGATAAAAAATTGTCAAAATTATTGAAGGGGTTCAAGGCTCAGAGAATGGAAAATTTAACTGGAATCCCCCGTATAGTGGGTTGTGCGCAAACGGTTTGTATTAATTTCATTAAGATGTTTGTATAGCGACGGATACGCATCTTACTTGATAACACTCTGAAATCTTCTAGGATTCCATGTACGTAATGAAGGAAATAACAATTACATCTTGATTTGATTTCGTCCGTCTCGCTTACTTGGCTCCTTATTGCACCTGATAATAGAATCCTACGTTTGCAAATACCTACGTCAATTTATGCTATGTCATGAATTTTGTCAGTACTATTACACTGTAAAAAACATAGCTTCCTCTATGAGGAAGCAAAATGAAGGAATTTTGATATTCTATAGTATGTTGAATTTACAAACTCGTTATATAAAATAGAAAGTAATATCAAGTACGTAGTAAATTCGCCATACATATCGGAAACTTAAAAAATACAAAAGAATATTCACACACGCGATGCTCAAAATTACAATACTTGTGTATTAATAAGGCGATTCATAGTGATGCCTTTTAATACTAATCGTATCTGTTTGTGAGAATAATGTCCAATTATGAACTCAGTATGCATTTTTATATTCAAATTAGTCCCTTCTTATAGCTTAAATTTCGAAAACTCGAATTCATAGTTAAAAGATTAGAATCTTCGAGGTTTCGTCTACAAATATTTCTTAAAATTAATATAGGTTGCAGATATCAAAAGACTTGTTTGAATATTAAAGTACGGGCATTGAAAATTAATAAGTGGGTTCTTCTATGTCTTCAACTAAAATAGGGTGTGTAGACCCAATGATATATTTTTGACAAATTAAGGCTTGAGCTTTGCCTGAAACAATTTCGCCCTATTATTAAATACATTTATTTGGTAAGTAATCGTAAAATGAATCATTAATCCGACATATGCAAAAATAAATGTATAGAACACGAGAAAATCTGACCAGACGTATATAAAATTTGGTCACTTTGATTGCAACAATAGAATAAAGTGTTGTAAAAATCAAACCCATTATTTTCAACCGATCATATTATTATTCAATTTTTTTTTTTTAATGTCGGTGATATGAAATATAAAATGAAACTAGTGTAATATACTCAAAACTATTAGATTTATGAGATTGCGGGTGATGTCGTAAAAATACAACAACATTTAGTTTTTTTTTTACGGCAATCACTTATGTCGGATATGGTACACTGTATCGTTGTCACCATCTACAAATACATTCGCCGAAGTTGCGTGTTTCATTGATTGCGCGATCTGAGTTGTAAGTTGGAAGCCCTGACAAAACCTAACCAGGTGCTATCGTCTTTCGCGATCGCCTGACTAGATTTACTGGTACTGGTAACCATTAATCGTCGTTATGAATTTCTAATAACGGTATATGAATATCCAAACGAGTCTTTGGATACTCACATCGGATGTTAGCTTTAATATACTTGTACCAACAAAATTTAAAAGATTCTGACACTTCAATAGTTTAGTCTAGTTATAGAATTTTAAAGAACAGTTGACTGCTCCATTTTATATAAAATGGTATAATAATTCTTATTTCACTCAGTGCGTAGAACGCGGTTTTACGCATGCTTCGCGTGCGTCAAACGTCGTTTACACACCTCGTGAAATAATAGTACATTACGATACGAGTGCAAAAAAACTTTTTCTGACGATTGTGAATTTGCAGCAGGAGCCGAAGGCGAGTGTTGCAATCACACGAGTTAAGAAAACGTTTTTCGCATGAGTATCGTACAAAATTTTATTTCACGAGGTGTGTAAACGACGTTTGACGCACGCGAACCGTGCGTAAAACTCCGTTCTACGCACTGAGTGAAATAAAATTTTGTACGATACTCATGCGAAAAACGTTTTCTTAACTCGTGTGATTGCAACACTCGCCTTCGGCTCGTGCTGCAAATTCACACTCGTCAGAAAAAGTGTTTTCGCACTCGTATCGTAATGTACTAATTTTCGCACTCGTATCGTAATGTACTAATTTTCGCACTCGTATCGTAATGTACTAATTTTAACTCATGAATGAAAACTCCCGCTTTCCTCAACTGTAAAGCGTGGAGGAACGTGGCCGTTCCCGCACGCTGTTAGGAAATGTTCTACGCATGCGCATATCAGCTACATTCTTCTTTTTCTACACGCATATTTGTTTTTCTAAACGCTGCGGCAACATTTCCTAACGCGCCCGGCACATTTTTTAACGGCGTGTTGAGGTTAGGGACCCTTTCCGTTCATACTCTACAGTCTCGGAAAGCGATCGTTTCTATTCTTTCGTTAAAAAAAGCACGGTGTGCAACTAGTGCCGGAATTGGCGATTGCAACTCGTGCGATTGCCACCCTCGCTTCGCTCGGGCAGCAACTCTCGCACTCGTCAGAATCGCCAATTTTCGGCACTAGTTGCACAATGTACTAATTTTAATCAGGCACAGAATTTTACAAAACTCTGCATTAGTTTTAAGACATCGGTATATAAATAGTTGTCTTGAAACACGAGTATTATAAACTTAATATCTTTCTTGGAATTACAAAGTTACTAACTCCGGAAATCGCAACACGTACTTCTGAACTTCTAATGACCGTATATTAACATTCAAACAGATTTTTATATATCTACAACGTATGTTAATTTCAAGAGATACTTGTGGACAAGATTTCGAAGTTTCTAACCTTTTAATTTTTAGATCGAGTTATAGAAATTCAAACCAGCATGAAAGACTACTTTTGATATGAAATTGTATATTAAATACACTGTTAAAAATATTTTGAAAATTAATATATGTATTGGAAGTTCTTTTGCAGATACAGATATATTAAATTTCATTTAATATACAAATATGTTGTTAAATTCCAATAATTATATTATAAACGCAACTTTTATGAAGTATTTAGTATACTGTATATTAATTGTACAATAATTTTTTTGTACATTAATTAACATTTGTGTATTAAATTTAATATACGCGTATCCGCAAAAAAGCTTCCAATACTTTATATTAATTTTCATAGAAAAATTTCTAACAGTGTATTTAATCGGCCATTAAATTTCCCGAACTTGTACATTAATTTTTTGGGGGGGGGGGGGGGGGGAGTCAGGACAAAAATTTAAAAAAAATCGATTTTTTTCTGTGAAAACATTCATTTCTATGTAATCTATGTATTAGTAAAGTTATAAGCCGGAATTTACAAAAATGGCCAAGTTCTACGGTACCATGCATATTTAATTTTGACAAAAGTCGTAAAAAATTGTCAGAATATTTTATTTGAATTTTAAATTATTTTATTTATTTATTGGTTTTATATGCAGACATTATGGCCGATTTTTTGTTCACACAAAATAATTACGAGAGTTAAAAAACAAAATTAATTATTTTTTCCTCTTCAACAGTTTTGTTTAATGAAGTATACCTCTGAACCTGCAAAATCTTAGACATGATGCCGAAAAAATGGCCGATTTCTGCAATATACGTGCTTTCTATGATTTTTTTCTGTATAATAAAACATTAATTACGTATTTGTAAATAAATTTTTATTTGTTTACCATTATTTAAACCATTTAGTGAAACGCGATATAAATGACGCGATAATTGTGTCATGTTTCCAACGCAACACATAACATTTACATTATATTCGAATTCGCGCGAATAATGGGACATGCGCTGCAATATCTTAGGGCCTACCGGATGCGCAGCAAGTTACTGCCGCGAAAAATGACTTCTGCAACACTCGAGACGCATAACCTCGAATTAACTTTTTTTAATTTTCGTTCATATTATGCTATTAGTTTAGTTCCGTTGGCTATTTACGGTTTTTTTCAATCAATAGTGTTTAAAACAGAATAAAAAATCATCAGACGTGATCAAATATCTATAATTTGTTATGAAGCGATGATTTATTGTTTGTGCAGCATATTTGTGAATGTGTCTACACCGGATAAATTGTCAGTGATGTTGTCAATAAAAGTGATCATTCCTAGATTATTTACAGACTTTTTTTTCCAATTATGCATTCCTTTACTTAAAAAAAACATTCATTAATAACATTATTAATAATATTCTGTAATCTGACTCGCAAATAATATTTATATTTTGTTCATTAAAGGTACTAAGGTGCCCCAAAGGTGAAAGCAACGCAAACAATTTTTTTTGGGTGGTCAACTTTATGCCATTTGCCGAAACTTGGTTTTAAAACTATTTTGCGCGTGATTCAGACCAAACTGCTCGGCAGATTGGGCTTGTTAACATCTCATTTTCTTCTTTATAAAAAGATACACCGGCAACCCCATATGCGAGTGGTATCAAGTTGGCGATGGAATCGTAAAAAAGATTTGAAATATGTAACCGAGGTTTTGGGAGCACACGAGCCGTAGTAACCCCTAGTATCTCTATATATTATAAAAAGATCTCGCCGCCGCTGCCGCCGTGTCAAGAATCGAGGGATTTAGAAAAATTCAGGGGGGTCTGTGAGATCCCAAGCCCGTATTTTTCTAAGGTCTTTTCCAAAAACAAGGGTGCCCCCCTTGGGTGGGGGGCACCCTTGAGTGGGGGGCATCTTTGAGTGGCGAACGTTGACCCCCTGAACCCCTCCCCGCCCCCCTCCTAGCCCCCACCCATGGGTGCCCCAACCCAAGGGTGCCTCCAACCCAAGGGTGCCCCCCCCCTACCCAAGGGGGACCTATGTTTTTGGAAAAGGACTTGGAAAAATACGGGCTTGGGGTCTCACAGACACCCCTGCATTTGGTCAAGTCCCTCGATTCTTGACACGGCGGCTGCGGCGGCAGCGGTGAGATCTTTTTATAATATAGAGAGATATATAGCGTCTCCCCTTGTTGTCAGTGATCGTCATCAACAGTATGATAAACTGTAAAACAGTAACAGATGAAATAAATAAACCAGTGATATCTCGTGAAACGTAATATACATTTCTGCTTGTGATTTTTATTTTTACCACCGTGACTTATAGTGGGATATACATTTAAAAACGATGAATTGATATTTGGTCAATTTTATAAAATCCATTTCGGTAAACGGACGGAAAATAAGAGGAACCATATATTTATTTACAATGCAAGTACCCTGATTCTGAATTGATCAGTCGCAATAAATAGCAAAAACTATGCAAAAAGTAGTGAAATCCCCCAAAAAACCGTCACAGGTAAAAAAATTGAGACAACTACATTTATGCTAGTGGCATTAGGCCCCAAAAAGCACAGTGGATAAAAAGAACTTTAGCAGTATACTGTCTATATGTGCAAAAAGTTTCAAATTAAACTAAATACATCCGAAGCATGTCATTTCAAGTACATGTAATAAATAGAAAATAGAAACAAATAAAATTGAAAAAAGTTAGTAATTTAATGGCAGAAAAAAATTAGACCTTGGTACTTGGCGACTTCAGGTGTTACCATAAAAATTAAATAATGAAACAATTGACTACATTTTACAAACTCGATTCCTAATTATTCGTAACTTTTTATAAAGCATCTACTACGAGGAAACCAAAAATCGATGAGCATAGAGTTAGATTTGTAAAATGTTAGAAATAATAATGAAGCATTTGCAAAGTTCTACTTTACAACTTTTTTTATTACGTCTGTTAAAGATTGGTAGTTTTATTTGCCAGATTTCAATAAACTCTAAAGCATTAACGTGATTATTTTTATTTTCGACGGTTCGATAGTCAATTGCCTTGACTGATTATTGGCCCTGCGCAGAGGTACTTGTTTTAGTAACAGGATTTAGACCTGAAACTCCAAATATTGCTGTAATTATGCATAAAACATTCGTTAATTAGCGTAGATAATTCGTGCGTCCACTGAACGCTGCTTATTCCGCCCAGAGCCGTATTATTTTCAGTATAAATATTCAGCCGGTATATTTCGGCATCTGACGGAGCGAATGAAATTCGTAGAAGTCTATTGTTGACTTTTTTCATCGTTCGAGTAGGCTAACGTACTGTGTACTGTCTTACTGTTTGCGTAATCAATTTTTGTTGATTCACAAAAAAATCTTACTTTCCATGCAGGTGTGAAATTTATTGAATAATACGTAACAAACGTAAATATTTGTTCATTTATTATCCCGCAAATAAGCGATTTTCTTATTATGTTTATAATTGTAGCATTTATAAAAATAAGAAGTGCGAAAAGCTTTATATGAAATGCATCGTAGAAGTTGAGTGAAGAGCGCACTTTATAATAAAATAATTAGAGTTTGAAAATTTTCGAGCTCGAGCTAGTTTATATTTTCTTGTACGCTTATAATTAAAATTCATTTAGGAACTAGTAATCACTTTATACATTAATTTGTGTTTAATTGAAACGAATTAAAAGTTATAAAAAAATTAGTGCTGATCGTAATAGATGAAAATGCGAGACGAAGAACCTTCAAGAGTTCAATAGTTACTGCATTCTTCTATTTCCATCGGAAATCCAATTCGTTTAAATGATTTTTTTTTAAGTGGAAACCTCTCTCGAGTTCCAACTATTTTTATTGAGATGCTGAGCACAATGATCAGCACAATTCAGCAAGTACAATAGTTTTACCCATTCACAGGGGCGACTTTATTAACAGAATCAGGGTTGTAAATCCCTAATTCTTTTAGAAATACAGTTGATGGAGTAATTGTCTTCGTGACGATGTTTTCATAATAATAACATGCAGTGATTATAATGTAATATATAAACTTTTGAATTGTTGCATAAATATTCACTTGCAATCAAAATTTACTTTGCTCTTACATTTTTTTCTACAATTTGTCCAACATTCAATTGAAAATGCGTTTATTTTTGCAGTTATTCAAAAGCTCGCATATCATTTTATAATCGCTGCTTATAATTTGTACGAAATCATAAATATAAAACGCGTTGAATTGTAAACTTTAGTTGAGTAGTAAAACTTGTAAGAAATTCGAGCTGAATTCGTCGAATTTGACTTGAGTTAGAACGATATCATAATTTTTTCGAAAATTTGAAATTCTGTAACATCCGAACTGCTTCATAGATTTAGCTCAAATTCAATACCGACCGTCCTTTTTACATAGCTTTATTTGTTAATAACAATTTAGCTCATTAGCCAAAAAATTGTGACAGCTACTTATTAAATCTGACAATATGATTTAATTTTTTCGTAATTTTTTATAAAAGAAGGGGCGTTACCTCTCTACCGACGTATCGAATTTCAGCTTGGTTGTTAAAGCTGTTCTTGACATACAGCGGTTTGAATTTCGCAAGACACACACACACATCCATCCGGACATAAAACACACAAACTACAGCTTATGCTTGTATATTCTCGAAGATCGTAATTAATTAATGGGCAGAGACATATTTACCAGTGCGGATTAAGTCTACAGAACTGCACGATTTTAGAGACGGCAAAATCATGATTAAAACAAAAATAATATGGTGTCCCTATAGTTACATAGTTCCCATACACCATTATCTTGTAGATTCCTATATAATGATAATCGATCGCTGCTTTTCTTACGTTGCGACGACATCATAAACTTATTTGCAATGCAGTCTGAAAAAAAAACTATTTGTAAACAGTAACAAAGTTGAAGTACTTTTATTCTTTATGTCAGTTTTCAACAAAATTTACCACCAAAAATCAAGTTTTTTTCGCCCTAGAAAGAGTGACCAACTTTTCAACAGCCTATAGTGCAATTGCTATTCAATGTGATAAATCTCGATTACTTATGCACGAAACCTTCGACACGTATGTGTTTAATAATGAGCAAGGATATTTGGTGCCACATTTTGCGAGAAAAAAACGAAAGTGGTAGAATTTTAGAGAACATATTGGATAACGTAAACTTATAATTTTAAAAGAAGGTTGCATAGTCGGGCCTTGCACATTGTTTCCTCATTTTGCACCTTTTCCAAACCTTCCTCTATCTTCTGCTTCTTTTCTTCTGTCACTTTGGTGGGGCCTACTGAATGTGGAGGCGATTCCACCTGGGCTCTGGTCTAAACCGTGCTGGCCAATTAACAAAGCTTCCTCTATAAGGAAGCCAAATTTTGCCAACATACTTCCTCAGAGGTGTGTCTGCGCACACGCACACGCACACGATGTTTTGGATCATTCTAACATAAAAAACTCGAAAAAAACAACTTCTCCCAAAAATAAAGCTTCCTCTATGAGGAAGAAAAAAGTAATTGAATTTTGTTACAACTAAACATGAAATTCTGAGCAATTATCACAAATAGATTACATTTTAGAGGAGTTTTACAATATCATTAATTCTTCAGTTTCTAGGTGGTATCTTTATTTAACACGCGAAAACTGAAGACGCCCTGTAAAAGTACGTAGGAATTTTTGTTAGGTTTAGTCATGACCTCTCTATTCCAGTCTAGCAATTTTGAACCGAGCGGTAGTCTGCGGTCATTGTTGGCTACGTGTCGGATGACTCTGTGTGGTGCTCAGCTCACTGTGAACAGCTGAGCGTGGTACGCGAAACTATCTCTCTTTCTCCTCCTTCACATTTATCACCCTTTGAGCGAGCGTTTCTCTCAATCCGCAACCGCGCGTTCACACCACCGTCGGCAAGGTGGACCTGCTGCTAGGACCATGTGCCCGCAATCTCCACGATTCCGCACTGCCGACTCTCCTTCGCCTCTTTATCTCACCTTTCCATTCGTTCGGTAGTTCTCTTCTGGTCATAGTAAACCGCACGAATCACGTTGATTTTGACTTTCAACTTTGAAAACAACCCATGCATATATTGAGCGCAACTCATTGCCGAAGGCAAACACGACTTTTTTTATCACGTAGCGACTCCACAGGGAATATATAAATGCATGCTTTTGTCTCTCCGTTAACTTCAGATAGACCAGATTTATCTCATATTTGTCGAGCAGAATTGCTTCGCCAATGCACCGATATGACTTATCTTCACCAGGAAAAATCGCGATAGGCGTAGCAACTATCGAGGATGATACATTCTCAACCAAAACTTTAATTGCCTTGGTATATAAGTATTATGCGACAAGAAAATTATGTGAAAAAGCCAACGTGATAAGAATACTCAAACAAATCGGTTGTGTGAAATAAGTGATTCATTAATTGCTCAGATAAATAATCGCTTAAAACTTTTCTTTTTGCTTTTGCATGTCAAGATACTCGAAATGGTTTAAAACATCGAGAAAAGTGGTTTAGAAACGAAGGAAAATCGATATTGAATTTAAGGTTAATAAATATATCGTCTCTGCTTCGTTAGTGAATTTATCTACTGTTTTATTTATGGCTCGAGCACAGCAAATCCGAATTCGGCTCTAGTTCGCAAAAGAGTTGCCGGATGTTGGTGAAAACGCAGGTTGCAATGGGCGACAGCTGAATGAATCTCGCATCCATACGAGCTTATTACAAATTTTATTCATTTTCTGACGAAATAGCCGTCATTGCGCACGAATGGTATGTTCATACGTAAATATATGGGTCATTCCACCAACTGTCAACAGAAATCCGTACTAATTTTTATTTGCCTGAAAATTTTACAGGATGTTTACTACGATACGAAGTGAAGATCTGCCAAATATTAGAGCTTAACTGAATTATTTTTTCGAATTAATATGAATTGAGTCGTTTTTCAATTTTCACTCAATTGTATATTTTCCATCACTTTTAATTAAGAGAGGTGAAAACATTTAATTATTTAAAATATGTTTTCTTTGGAATAAATAACTAAAGTTTTTTGATATTGATATTGATATTTATTATTTAAACAAAAAGACCATCATTTGCACTGTACGTTTTTACAAAAGGCAACATACTGCACGTGGGTAAATGTACAAGGTGCGGGTGCAAGGAGCTCGTCGCTCATAACAAATGATAAAAATAATAATAATATAAAAATATAAAGTAAAGTATAAAATATAAAAATATGATTTGTTTAACCGAATATGTTCATGTACGATAGAGGATTTTTTACAGCAACTGGAATAAACATATATCGCAATATATGTATAACTCATAATAAAAATATAAGAGGTTAACAATTTTTAAAGGTTTACGCTATTTACAGTAAAAAGATTTCTCTAAAAAGGGCTTATGCCTTTTGATTTTATAAGAATAATTTAAGCTCTTTCAGTATGCTTTCTGAGTGACTTTTTATCCATGTTGTGACTAGCGCAGTTTGCTTTTTCCTTTGATATTTAGTGTTTATCATAGTGTCCAGTTCATTTTTTATTTCCGCTGGCAGTAGGTTATAGATTTTGGAGGCAATGTAGTCGAAACATCGGCGGCCCGCTTCCTTTTTCCGTATTGGCACTGTTATACAGTTGCTCGCTGTAGCTCTGGTGTTTCTGCAGTGATTTATTCGCTCATAGTCTTTTGTTTTGGCCAGATGTATTACGGCTTTTACACAGTATGTTTGTCTTAGATTCGATAAATTTAGTTCTTGATATAGCTTGTCTGTTGGGTATCTGCTCGGCTTGTTGTATAATGCTTTTACTGCTTTATTTGTGAGCACTTTTAGCGATGTTATTACGTAGTCATTTGCCGCCCCCCAGGCGAGAATTTCATAGTTCAGTACTGATAGGAACAGTGAGTGCAATACTATGGTTTTGTGTCTCGTGTGGAGAATTCTACTTAGTTTTCAGAAGATGAAGAGGATGTGGCGAAGTTTTTTGACGACTGTGGCTACTTGGTCCAAGTGCGAGTCCAATGTGATTCCTAGATATTTGATCGAGGGCACTACCTGGATTTCAAGATCTTGGGATTTCAGATTTCTGTTTTCGGATTTTCGCAGGGTTATGCTTTGCCATTGCGGTATGCTATCCGAATAACAGCCAAAGGTCATTATTTTTGTTTTTTCGGCATTGAGTGTATTTTCTTGGAACCAGTTTAAATATTTTTTCATTTTACTGCTTGCTAGTGCCAACAGTGAGTCCCAGTCATCTGCTTCGAAAAAAATTGCTGTATCGTCTGCGTATGCTACTACTTTGCTGTTAGCTATTATGTCGAATATGTCATCCATGTAGAGGATGAAGAGAATTGGTCCCAATATTGTTCCTTGCGGAACACTGCATGTTATTAATTCGGGGTGGCTCAGTGTGTTCCCGATTTTCACTCTCTGTGTCCTATCTGTTAGATAACTACTCAGCAATCTGTGCGAGATCCCTCGGAAACCTTTATGCTCCAGCTTGTCTAGTAGTAGCGGTGTGTTCAGATGGTCAAAGGCCTTTTTCAAGTCTACGAAAACTGCCAAGCACGGCCTGGTTTTTTCTAGCCCATACGTTATTTTTTTAACAAGTTCCGCCATCGCATCATCAGTAGAGAGGTCTTCTTTAAAACCATATTGTGATTTTGAGTATTGACCGGTCATTTTTAGAAAGCTGTTTATTCTGCGTTTCATAGATACTTCTATAATCTTTGCTATATTGGATATTAGCGATATAGGTCTGTAATTATTGAGTTTAAAAAAATATATTAATTCTCCTGCTAAAAAATGGTTAAACTCTAAAAAAATTCGTTTTTAAATGTTTTCATTTTTTTCTAACCAAGTCACTTGGTTAGCTAACCAAGTGACTTGGTTAGACCAACCAAGAAATTGGTAGCCTAACAAATAACTTAGTTGGTCTAACCAATTAATTGTCTGGCGCATATAGTATAACCAAGGCACTTGGTTGTTCCAACCAAGCCTTTTTTTCCGTGTAGCTAACCTGATTTGCATTTTCACCCTCGAGAAGGCGACAGCACAGTGGGCCGGGTAAAAGTTTCCGCAAATCACCTTCTCTAAGTCGTTGTTCCAGCGCGGTTATATTAGTCTGAGATTAATAAATTTGATTTACTATTATTATTCTGAAAAAAATGATATTTGCTGATCTTAGGCTAGCCTGTACATTTAGAATATACACGAAAGACATTCCTTGCATAACTCAATCGTTTTGCAATGTACAACATGCAATTCATAATGATTTAAGCCAGATGTGAGAAAAAAAATGTAGCTATGTTATGTTTTCAATCGTGTATAAATCAATAATAAACGAACCAGTGGACCAGGGGAAGGCAGTGGCACAGTGGATAGAGTCGTGGCCTCACACGCAGTGGGTCCCGAGTTCGATTCCCGGCCGGGCACCAATGGAATTTTTCTATGTGCTTTTTTCTGCAATTCTCCGGTGGTTCGAAACCCACCTTAAACTGTAGGTCCTCTCCCGATGTTTAGGCCTCGTCCGGTGGACAGAACCGAAGCATCGGCAGGTTGCGGGTTTGAATATCCATCGTGCCGTAGTCTCGTTGTGTGCTATACTTGAACGTGATTAGCTCCAGACGGATAGGTCGACATATACGTCTGTAGTTCAGTATTTACACACATCGGGGCGCGACTAGCTCCGGCGCAGGGAGAAAGAACCCAATACCGACTGTATCGGCACTGGTTTTCCGCAGTTTCCCTGGGCCCTTGCGCAAATGCGATACAGGGAGAGGGGATTCGGCTGCGGCCGCAGGAAATGTGATTAAAAATGGAAATGTGAAGGGATGGGATGTAAAAGGCAATTGAAGCCATACAATGGAATAAACTACTACTACTACTACTACTACTACTACGAACCAGTGGACCAAAAAATGAGATTCTTGACGGATTAAGTCTGGAAGGCAAGTCGAGCTATCTTAGCGAAAAAATATTAAACCCAAAATAAAATACAGACATTTTTATAAATTCATTCAATGTAAAGTCTCTTTTCGTTGACATTTTTTTTTTCGTTGGCTCAATATTGCATTTTTTTATGCTCCCCAAGGCTTAAGCTCGAGGTGTTGACCACACACTAAACTGTGCAAAAGATATGTGGTACCAAATTATTCTTAGAGGTCGCTCAATCGACTTCTAGTTTTAGCGATATATATCCACAAAACGATACGTTGAAAAAAATTGCCGGCGGATTCTATGTAAAAGCGTACATATGGAGGTTACACACTTTTGCAAGTTTAATAGAAAAATCTAAATTTTATTTTGTGTGACACTCTACTATATATGGGGCATTACATCCCGATTCGACCTGGCTCCGACCCTCGACCTCCCCGATTTGGCTCGTAATTTTTTCCGTAACATTGATTAGACCTTCAAATGCACCAAATTTTTATTTTTTTATTTTTTCTATGTAAATTATTATTTTTATATTTTTTTTAAGTGACATATCGAATGCCATAATTTAAAAATCTGTAAAAATTCTGAAAAATTCTTTGTTGAACATCAAAATTATCTAGCTTATAGCCAAAGTGGACAAGATTTTTCTTTTTATAGTTTTGAATCTTTTTTCGTAACGTTGACAGAAATACATTTTTTTATACCGGAACATCGATCGGTGCCTAATCATACTCACCGGAACGTGACAAATATTTTGAACATTCCGCTGGAAAGCGAAGAAAAAACGACATCTTTTATGTGGAGACATTTTTTTTACTAACTTCAAGTTTCCGAAATATTTGCACTTGAAAAAACAACGGCATTTTCTGAAATATTGTTTTTAAAAATCTGATAAAATTCAGAAAGAGTACCTTTTAGCGGTACATTGGTATAACCAATTATGGTGCAGAACCGGAGAGAGTTGAAAAAAAGTAGCTGAATTGACAGAGAATGCTTCATATACATGCTAGGTTTGCGCGGCACTTGCGTTTCTCCCCAATCGGCGTGAAATCGCCGTCGGCGCTATAAACAAATCGTGGGGCATGCTGGGATCACGCAGCAGACTGGGTGAGCGCGTTTGCCTATCTCGCGACAAAGAACTCCCGTGCGTCGTGATATACTGGAATATCGTTGAATACGCATTGTTTAGTGTACCTATGTATCCGTATTTCATATCATTGTTTGACATTCGAGGTGATACCCCCATGGAAATAAAGTATACTTGAGATATACGAACGAATATATAAATTATATACGCTATATATAGCGGCAAAGAGTTCTATATCCTCTGTATATCTGATATATATTCGGCGGATATATAACGGATGTAAAGTACATACATTTTTTATATGTGGCGGATGTATGAAAGATATATTTTGTTTATATTGCTCGTATATGACGCATAGAAGCTCCGTATATAATGTATGGATAAAAAATACAATTTTTACGCACAGTAAGTATATAGAGAATACATTCTCTGTAAACAATAAATACATGAAATATACATTCGTGATGTATAGCTCATATGTCAGCGATATATAATTGACATATCTATGACCGCCAAATTATCTATGCGCTCTTTCAATACAACCAGATTACTTAATCTTCTATTTTTAATGAATGGTGTGTTCGTCAGCGACGAAGAAATGTAGAAGGCAGATTTTTCGTGAAGTTCAATAAATACGACGTTTCCTCAAAAATATTTGCACAGCGTTTAGATGTTTACTCAAATCCCTGCCTCATCTCGTTATTCTAAGTATTTACTCGTTGCATGTATGAAATGTACATTTTCATGTATGAAATCAGTACATGATATACATAAAATATTTGTGTAATATATACCGAATATCTTACATAAATATAATCCTTATAGATTCTAGATATATAATTTTTATACTATGAACGCATAAATAATATATGTATTATCTGTCTCAGATATATACCGAACATACCACGTATCTAATATAAATGGATTTTTCATATACACCAGATATATAGTTCACATATCGTGAAAACATAAATTATATATCAACTATATATCTCTCACTTAACCTAAATATAAATCATATATATTGTTGTATACCAAAAATGTATTCAAAATATATTGATTATATATCTTTTATATACCCATGCAATATATAAAGCGGCAAAAAGTTCTATATCTCGGATATATATATATATATATATATATATATATCCGAGATATAGAACTTATATATCATATATATAACATATATAACATATATAACCTATATATCATACATAAACAATATATAGTATGAATTTCCTCTGTATTCAAGACAGCGTTGTGAAATTTTTAATGTAAAAATAATGCATTATATAATAAAAAAAATGGATAATGGAACTCGATTTCAGCACCCATTACTTTTTTAATGAGTAATGGACCGGAGATGCAGCACCCATTATTTTAAAATTTTTTAATGGAACAGAGATTCATCACCCATTATTTTTTAAATTTTTAATGGAACAAAGATCCAGCACTCATTTTTTTGTAATGTTTAATAGAGCAGCGATGCAGCTCCCATTACTTTTATAATGTTTAATGGAACAGAGATCCAGCACCCATTTTTTTAAATGTTTAATGGAGCAGCGAGGCGGCGCCCATTACTTTTTTAATGGTTAATGGAACAGAGATCCAGCACTCATCATTTTTTAAATGTTTCTTGGAGCAGTGATACAGCTACCATTACTTTTTTAATGCTGAATGGAGCAGCGTTACAGCTTACATTAGTTTTTTAACGGATAATCGAGCAGAGATCCAGCACATATTATTTTTTTAATGGAGCAGAAATTCATCACCCATTACTTTTTAAATATGTATATAATGTTCATTAAATCGTCTGTCTAACCCTGCCTACCTTCGCCTAACTGTCTAACTCCGTCTAAGCTTGTTAGATAGAGTTAGACAGGGTTAGACAAGATTAAACCGAGTTAGACAGGGTTAGGCAGGGTTAGACAGAGTTACGCAGAGTTAGACAGGGTTAGACAGAGCTAGACAGAGTTAGGCAGTGTTAGACAGGATTAGACTGGGTTAGAAAGGGTTAGGCGGAGTTAGACAGAGTTAGGCACAATTTGACAGGGTTAGACAGGGTTAAAGAGGGTTAGACAGAGTTAGGCGGAGGTAGGCAGGGTTAGAGAGACGATTTGAGTAACATTATATACATATTTAAAAAGGAATGGGTGATGAATTCCTGCTCCATTAAAAAAATAATGTGTGCTGGATCTCTGCTCCATTATCCATTAAAAAACTAATAGGAGCTGTAACGCTGCTCCATTCAGCATTAAAAAAGTAATGGTAGCTGTATCACTGCTCCATTAAACATTTAAAAAATGAGTGCTGGATCTTTGTTCCATTAAAAATTTAAAAAATAATGGGTGATGGATCTCTGATCCGTTACTCATTAAAAAAGCAATGTGTAGTGGATTCGAATTCCATTACCCGTTTTTAAAATAATGAATTAAAAAAGCGGTGATGTACTAGAAAAATAATGCAGTGTCCCCAACTCTGATTCAAGATATATAGTAGATATATCAAAAACTATACTTCCGAGTGTACTTTTTTTCCATGGGGGTATACTGTAAAAAAAATGCACGAATATCGGGAAATATACAGTCGCTA